>JACEGR010001150.1:0-186449 GCA_014170235.1 Listronotus bonariensis
CCCTCGGCTAGCTCCGTCCTTGTTTTAGTTTCTCCCATTTTGACGCGTTTAACGCTTGACGGTCCTGACAGCGTTCCGCTCCGCGCCCGTGCCCGTAATTCCTCGCGTTTCTCGAGGTTAATTTGCGCCCTTACAGTATCATCGCCCCGAAACGCCGCCCGCTTTGCCCGATCGCGCTCAGCGCGACGCTCCTCAAGTGTTTTCAACGCGTTACGCTTGAATGCAGTCGGCAAAGTAAAGTCGGTGACATAGTTGCATTCGAAAGGTTCACTTTCGTGGCCATCCCCGCCCAGATCGTAGTTGGTTGAGTCGCCCAGCGGGACGACGTCGCGAGTTGACACGTTAAAATCTGATACATCCCCGTTTTATCGCCCTGGGCGGTTGTTCCCCACGACGCAAGGTCGGTGGGCGGTGCTGCCCGACAGTCGACTTCACCCTCTAACGAACCCACCCCCGTAGACCCCCGTAGCGCGTCAGCATTTCCCGTAACACCCCTTAAAAAGACGTGCTGTAACACGCGTGACTTCCCAGCGCACGGCGCCTCATTTTCCTTTCTTTTGGAAAATGCTAGTGCGCTAGACGGGCGGTTTTTGTGTGGGCGGCTAGAGGACGAACCCCCTGAGCCCTGGCACAAGTTTCGGCCCTTGCATTTAATTCCCTGAATTTTGAGGAGATGTTAAACACACCCTTCCCCGACCCTGCTGCGTTTACCCCAGTTTTATTCAATGTTCCGGCGCGGAAGGCCCTAGCACCTTCCGCTGTGAAATAGCAGGAGCGGCCAGCCCCGTCCAGGATAGGCAAAGGCTGAGCGGCACCCTTAGCCCTTTGCTTTCTTCGCTGCTCACGCCTTTTTAGGGTTTTAGCCTTTGCCCTCCTGGCCAGTGCTGGTCGTCCCTGGGTGGTAGGTATTTCCAAAGTGTTGGGGGTGCCGGAACGGCAGGTGCCTCGGCAGAGCAGCTTCCGTAAGGTGCCGCAATGCCGAGGACCGGTGAGTCCCTTTTCGGACCAGCGCCCTGAAAAGAAAGTGGTGTTGTAGTGGTTTCCATCATTAAAAAATGTTTGTTCAATTTTTTTGGTGTTTTATTTTTAATATAAGTTTCAGTTACAAGTTCCAAGTTGACAAAATGTTATTGGATGTAAACTACCCTACAACCCCACTTTTCCACACCTGTGCCTTAATGCTAGTCGCGTTTTTTCCTTGCCTGAAGGGCCAAAGTGGTCTGCTCTCCCGAGCTTACTAATATTTATTTTACTGTACTAAAAACTACTATTTATTTACACTTAATTTTACTATTATTATTTACACAAGAAAATTCAACTGAAAAAGATATTCAAAAAACAAAATAAAATAATTAACTTCTAATCAACAAAGAAACGTTCTCAAAAAAGCTTAAAAAATGTTCAAATCGGTTTTAGCAAAAAGCAAGGTGCTTCCCAGTCGCCTGTCCGAAAAGAACTGACTGACGATTCCAAAATACCACCCCTCCTAGGGCGCACTTTGGTATCCAAAACTGGGTACCAAAGCGTGCCCGAGAAAAAAGGTGAATCGTCAGTTCTTTTTTTTGTAATGGAAAAAGTTGAAAATTTAAAATAAATTGTGTGAAAAGTGGGGTTCTTTACAATTCTGATATTCTTAGCCTAAGTCAACAACTGACTTTACAACCTGGTTTATACATTTTGGTTTATTTGTACTTCATACTAATTTTGAGATAACAGTTTGGTTAGGGGCGTTATCAGGGGTTCTTGGTGCGGTTCGTGACATAACATGAGGCTGGCCGGTGTTTTGTTGGTGACCGGCATTGGTGTATTTCTCAGTCTTTTAATGATTTTTGGCAACTTGGTAACCCATTCTCGGTCAGCTTCCTCCAACTCTAGTTTCAATTGGCCAAAGGAGGTCCAATCTCCCCCGGGAGATGCTCGTATCGCGACACGATCGCCGTCCGCGGAAAGACCTCCCTTATCAACCCCTGGCGCTTCAAGAAGGTCTGATCAACAATGATCACTGCCGGCTGACCCCCGAACCCGTCTATCTCCCGCTCTAGGAATCTCCTAATTACCGTGGTGCTGGGCGTGCACACCTCCGTGCACCCGAGCCACCCGCTATAGACGTCCCGGAACGCCAACGCGGCCGAAAATCCCTCCCTCGTTCGCTTCATCCCTTCTATCCACGCCAACTGAATCAATTCGAAAGGCCTCACGCATTCGACGACCTTGCCACCCACCATTTCTATCTTATTGCAAAATGCACATCTACCTATAATCTCCTCTATATTATTTTCCATTTTCGGCCAACCGAAGACTATCGCCATTAGCTCCTTTACTATATCAGCTCTTAGATGACCATTTCCGTGTATTTTTCTGACCAGCTTCGTCCTGTATCTCGTAGGTACCCATAATTGTACTTTGCTTTCATCCTCTTTATTTTTCATGAACAGCCGCCCTGCATACGTTGAGAACGGCCTGAATGCCTTCCCCGCTGCTTTTTCACTTAGCACCTTCTCTATTAAGTCGGCGGTGACATGATCGATATTCTGTTGCCTCATGCAGTCTTCTATGGTTTCCATTATTATTGCTGGCGATACCCCCAGCCTTGCAATCACCTCTTCATGGGCTATTAACTGTGCCCCCGCCCAAACTGTAATCTCTAGGTGTTGCATGTTGTGCAACTTAGTCGTATTTTCCTCTGTTTGCGACGCGCTTTCCCTGCTGTTAATTTTGGGTCCGTCTGGACCAACCCAGACCTGCGTGGCCGCGTCCGACGCCGCGCAGACGCCCCACGTTGGGCGCCATGAAGTGGGCGGTGTAACCCGCTATCCACCGTGCCCTCGGCTAGCTCCGTCCTTGTTTTAGTTTCTCCCATTTTGACGCGTTTAACGCTTGACGGTCCTGACAGCGTTCCGCTCCGCGCCCGTGCCCGTAATTCCTCGCGTTTCTCGAGGTTAATTTGCGCCCTTACAGTATCATCGCCCCGAAACCGGTGTTTCCGCCCATAAAATGTAACTTTGTGTGCGCAAGCCAGTTAAGGGTAAATGCACCTGGCGTCAAACAGACTATCCGCATTATGGGATAGAATTTGTCGACGGCGTCCTGGTTTTCTGTTCGAAGTACAGTAGCTAATAAGCGTCACGGTCAGACCGCGGACGGAGGGTACGGGGTGCCGCTGTTTGTATTTTGCCACGACTTTTAAGTGCGCATGTTCGTCCACCCGTCTATTTGTTTACTGCGCGAGGTCGTAAAAATCCGAAACATGCTTCTTGCCACTGTGGATCTAAATGTAGGTTATCTATGAGAAATACGCGTTTAAAGTTTGTATAGGTACATAAAAATCCATTGATTATAATGACTTTCCGACTCTGTTATATAAGAAATACTGAAAATTATGTCATAAAATTTTAGTGACGTGTTCTTTAAGGATTGTACTAACATATTATGACAATTTTTTTAACATTTTACAGGTATCTCCCCGTTAATGAAAATAAAGTTAAACAAACATACGCATGTGTTCTAGCTTGCAAAACAAAACATTTTTAAAAACCAAACTGTAATGAGCGTATATGAAGCAATAATTATCATAATTCATATTTGTTAAGGCAGGTCGGTGTATAATACTATAATTATTATGCAATGCTTACAAAAAGAATATTTTATGGTATTAAAGTAGAAGAACTTAATCTACTTTCATTTCCTTAAGATATTATCACAAAATTAGTCAACGTCACGTACCAAACTCAATTATAATACAGATGCATAACATTTGAACCACATTAATAATACAGGTAAAAGATGTTTCTTGGACTTGCACTATACGACGCGTTTCGACTGGTAAGTATCTCCAGCCGTCTTCAGGTCAGTAATGAAATTACTCACATTACTCACCTGAAGACGGCTGGAGATACTTACCAGTCGAAACGCGTCGTGTATTTTATCAAATAAAGACAATGCAAGTCCAAGAAACATTTTTTACTCAACCTACAACATCATTGTCTATTACCTTCGAAACAAACATAAACAATACAAATCCCAAAATATTTTTTGTTCAGTATAATACAGAAATCGTTTCCTCACAAAAAAAAATCTTACAGAGCTTTTCTATATCCAGGATTTTTTTAAGCCTAAATACTAACGTACCGTGGGTGTCTTAAGCGAGGTAAGAAGGAGTTTGTTGACACGGGACTTAAATACTTGAAGATTTGGGGGAAAGAAAAGACCTCCGCGGCAGCAGGTTCCACAACCTAGAAACTCTAGGGATAAAAGAACGAACAAAGTGGGAAGTTCGGAGCCTGTCCAGTTGGATCGTATAGGGATGCATACGCGCGGAACCACGAGTTTCTCTGTTGGGAACCGTAAGAGGAGGAACTATACTGGACAATTCTTCAGAGCAGAAGCCATGGAAGTACCTATAAAAAGTGATAAATCCCCCACAGCCCGACGATGTGCAAGAGAGGGAAGCCTTTCTGTAAGTGAAGGATCATTAATGAGACGAATAGCTCTTTTTGAAAAGAATCAAGAATGCTTAGGGTTGTGGGGGACGCCATGCCCCAGATATGAGAACAATATTCCAAGGGAGGTCGGATTTGGGACACATATAAAGTGTATAAATTAGAAGGCGAAAAATACTTTTTGGCTCGAAAGAGAAATCCAAGCTTTTTGAAGCTGCCGTGGCTATAGATATAATGTGTTTATGCCAGTTAAGGTTACTTTCAAATGTGACTCCCACAAGATTAAAGGTGTCTTTGCTCTGTAAAACTTGGCCGCTCATAAGTAGAGGATGAGTATTTGATGATTCTTTTCGCGACAAGGAACATGATTGTGTTTTGGAAGCATTAAAATGGACGAGATTTTTAGCGCCCCAATCCAATATTAAATTAAGATCCTGCGAAAGAGATATCTGCATCGCTCTGCGTTTGTTTTCCAAGTCAGATTTAGTAATGGGTTTAGGAACCTGAAAACTGGAGTGAAGGGTACTATCGTCGGCGAAACTATGAATGGAATTAGTTGTGGACGAGAGAAGGTCGTTGATGTGAAGAAGAAACAATGTTGGTGCCAGAACTGAGCCCTGAGGGACTCCAGTATTTACTTGGTGAAAGCTTGAAGAATAGCCGTCCAGAATAACTGATATACGACGATCAGATAGATAACTAGAGAGCCAAGTACAGAGTTTAGTTAAAAGACCATAGGAGGGAAGTTTATTAAGAACTGCGGCATGCCAGACCTGGTCAAAAGCTTTGGAAATATCAAGAGCAACGATCTGGGACTCACCTAGAAACTCAAGAGACTTATTCCAGCAGTGTGAAACGTAGGAAAGAAGATCTGCTGTAGATCTTTTGTGGCGAAACCCATACTGCCTCCAGGATGTCCGGAAAGGTATGGTCATAAATGATAGGGGTGATAGGGTGGGGCAAAATAATGTTAGTACTTCAAATAAAAAGAAGTTCTATCGCGCTTTATTAGGGAGCTATCTACCTTCAAGTTAGAATAAAAAACTTATTTTAAATATAACTTTTGAAATGTTATCACTGTACCAATAATATTTGGGCAACTAAAACTCCTCATACTAATGCTTCTTTTACGGTATAGGTAAACGGTATTATTCAGGGTAAGATGTTTTTTTTCAATTCATATTTTTGACAGAGGTGACAAATTTGACATTTTGCTTTAACCGTTTGATTTCTTTATTTTTTTCTGCAAAAAGCGTATGTCTTATTTCAATCAATATTTTGTACCGTTTTTAATAAAATCGCATTTTAAATACAGACATACCAGCAATTTGTATCTAATAAAAATTTCCATATATTGGAGAAAATCATAAAAATATAATAAAATTATTAAATACAGTTTTTGTCTGTACTATTAAGTTAAGAGGCTTGCAAACACCGTTTTAAATAATTTAACCTTATTTTAATGATTTTCTTAAAATTAATAAAATATCTAATTAGATACAAAATGCTTGTATGTCTGTATTTAAAACGCGATTTTATGAAAAGCAAAATGTCAAATTTTTACCTATGTCAAAAATACATATCTATATGAAATAAAAAAAAAAAAAACAACGTGCCACCCTGTATAATACCAACTTTTTAAAGAACAGTTTACGTGTGAAAAGTAGCAAGCTTTTATGAAGTGTTGCCACTTTTTAATAAAACGAAAGATTACATTAAAATATTTTTTATCAAATTCATTTTTTTCATTTTTGGACCCTCCTCGTCGTTTATTTTTCTTGTAACTTACAACAAAAATAGAAACTGATGATGGCACACTATCCGAAATAAAATCTTATTATTTAGAACATCGATTTAAGGTGAAAAATTTGAATTTATTACTATTTTTGAGAAGCTCTTGTACGTCATAATTTAAAAATTTAAAATCATACATACCTACATTTCTATTAAAAAATTCTTATTTATTATGTTTAGTTTTCATTTCGAAAAATAATTAATTTTAAACAATCTAACTACACCACTGGAATCTACGTAAAAATGTAAACTAATCACAGTTTTTACTTTTGTTGTAGGTTACAAGATAAAAGTCAAGAGGGTTAAAAAATGGGAAAAATAAAATTCGCCCAGTATGTTAAAAACGAGAAGAGGATTATTTCTCGTTTTATTAAAAAATAGCAACACTCCGAAAACCGCAAGCTTATATCTCTAATAATAATCAAGTATGACAAAATTAGGACACCCTGTACATTAGTTTGTGTTTATTACTTACAGTGGCGACGCCAGCTTTTTGGTACAGGGGTAGCCAAGATGTATATGTAAATCAAAAAAATTGTGACCTAAAAAACATCCACAAAAGGGGAGGCCCCTGCCCCCTCCCCCAGCGTCGCCACTGGTTACCTACATTCAGTAAAATTATTGAAAGAATTTTGTAAATGGATTGGTCTAACATATTCTGAAACGGTAAAAGATATAAAAATATAAAAAAAAGCTTTTTTAAAATGTTAGGTGTGGGTTGATAGAAGGGAAAAGCTTTGTTTAAAAGTCTTACAAAGTAAATAAAATTTCAGCATACTAAAAATTGTCCTTTTAACCTGTACGTGATCGGACATACATAAACCCAATTACAAACCTTAAAACGGAAATCTTAAGCCGAACTGACCGTATTTAACTTCATGTTGGTTCAGTTAATATGGACACTGGTGAACCATGGAACCTGGGGTGCATTAAATTAAATGGATGAAAGAAACTTACCGATAAAATAATATTTTCTAACTTAGTACAAGATCCACTTGAAGAGGCTGGTTCTCTAAGTGTACAATCCTCCAATATTACCACATTTTATTAAAAATGAGCAAAAATTAAATAAATTGAATGTACAGCATTCTTTTCTAAGTTTAAATACCTACTCTGTTATGGTAAAGTCAGGCCCTAAATAATTATTTATTTAAATTCAGCCTTAAAAATACGACTATTCGAACATTTCTATTTCTATTTCTATTTTTTTCTTGGTTTTGGTCCCTTCAGGTCCAATCCTCCACTCTCCCCCTTCCGGACTATGCTTTCCAGGGCTTCGTCGGCGGAAAATCTGGATAATCGAGCTCGTAGCTCCCAGAAATTCAAAAGAAAACAAATAATTCAACAACCGATGCAATGCATAAATTGTCGGCTGTCAAACCAAGATCTGCTACTGGTGTTACGTATAACCTTCACTTTCACTACTGACAGTTCCCATGGCACGCCCATCTATTTCCCGCCATTTGAGAAATACCTCGTGTTCACCACCAAACAGGATACCATCAGCTTATAGGAATATTCGCTCACAGCGCTTAGATCCAGAAGAAAGATGCCGTCAATTTAGCGTGAATCTTTCCTTGATCCCCAAAGGTAAAAAACGTTCGTACGACACCTCTAACCGCCACTCCGGGAAGAACTTTGTAGTCCTCTACGCACGTCCGCACTGTCCGGAGGTTAAACAAAGAGTCCCTATTCGAACATTTATCTCTTTTTTGTATTCTATTAAATAGATGGATTTTGCCAAGGAAAATAAACTTTTTATTAAGGAGCGCTCGATCCCATTTAAGCCTAAGTTCGGTAAATTTTGTGACGTAATCTTTTCCCGAAATTTTTTGTTTACAATCGTACTGGAAGGTTTTTTTCGAGGTTTTGGGGTTTTTTTGCTTTTTAGTCATTGGACTTTTAAATATGTTTAGTTTTTACTGCTTGTAGTTAAATTGAGTAGTTATTAGTACTGCAGTGACAGAGAATTTTAAAACCTGTATGTAAAGAGGGTTCACTGACTTTTGGATATTTTTTACAGGGAATTTACGTTTAAATCGTTATTAAGGGTAAGATACAAGTTTTCTTATGTTTTTTTAGTGATTTTATTTTATGGTATGTAAGTAATGGTTTATTTTGTCAGATAAAAAAATATTATGGCAAAAAGGTGGCGTCACAAACATAACCTATATTTTCGAACAAATATAAAAAATTGAGCGTTCCTTATTAAAAAGTTTATCTTCCTTGGGAGTTTGCACACTTTGGAACCAGCACCACCAATTCACTTAATGAGAGTAAAATAACTATTTTAAATACTTACTCTGGAATACATAATTTGGTTGATCTGAAACGGTGGCAACTAACCTAAAAAAAGAAACACTATTAAATAAAAAATATACATTAAATGATAAAAGCAAAATAATAAAAAGGTCTAGACAAAATTATCAATATTAACTTTTTAATTTAGTTAAAAATATTATGACCCTTTATCTTATTGACGATGCAGAACTATCGAGAAATTTATAGTATTTTGTTTACGTCTAGTATTAATTTTCGACTATGAAAAGATTTTTTTTCAAAGAAATCTACACAACAGAGTTGTAAAAATTGTATAACTTATAAATAATAAAAACAATCATTTACAACGATGTTGTTTTCTAATGATAGGTCTTTAAAGCCATATTTTTTAGTCAGAAATGCAAATAAGCTACGAACCAACGGCCATTTTCAAATTGCTAGTGATAATATCATTTACTGACTTATTCTATCAATCTGTCGCGGCTTATAAGGATAATTCCGGATTGTAGAAAACGAAAAACACCATATCTTTAAAAAATAATAAAAAAACAAAATACGAGGTGGGGACAACAGGGACAGCTTATATTATTTAGAAAGTCAAAGACAATTGTAGTTTCACTATACCGGGTGTTGCTCCGTCGAGCGGGACAAAGGGAATCCCATGTAAATTTTGAAGTAGTCAAATATTGGCTCCTCTAATTATTTTAGAAAAAAATGCTATTACTACTACTATTTATATATTGAAGAGAAGAAGGATTTTTCAACCAACCAGTAAAGAGTAAATTGCTTAATACTTTTGCAACGTAGTATCTCATTATGCACCCTGTACTCTAGAAATCAATAATAAAAACACCATATCGATTTATCAGTGATAATTAAGATCATTAATTTATAATGTCATTGCCAAAGCTAAATTATTTTATATGGGAATTTCAAAAGGAATCCTCGCATTTCATTTTAGTTTACAGCTAATAGTAGTAAGTAACACATGCACTCACAGTTACGCAAGACAATAAAACAAATTTTTCTACATTTAGAAATGAATTTATGACGAAAATATCAGGATTTAATCAAATGCTCAAATATTCCTCCATTAACTGCCAGACAATAACCGAAACGATTAAAACTCATTTCTTACGTTGCGTTGGCTAGTTGGTACATCGATATTCTGGCACATTCAGCGGAAATAGCATTCCTTAGCTGAACTAAATTTTCATATTTTTTATTGGTAGCTTAGTTTTAAATGTCCCCATAGAAAAAATCGTTTGGGAAAGATTACGTCGATTTTCTTCACATTTGTAATTATTGATTACTGTGCCTGTATAGTTTCAAATTTTTTATCGTCCGTTCTATTGTCGATTTACTTGGTATTGGCCTATTGGGAAAAAGGCTGCTGAAACATGTCCGCTACTGTTCGATAACTATTTCCCTGGTAAAACCATTTTATAATGGTGATTTTTCTTGATTTAAGTAGTTCATTATTTAAAAATGATGTGACATTGATCTGACAACTTGAGAGTAAGAGGTTAAATAATTTTTCTAGTATTTTATTATAAACTTCTAATAATACAAGGCGCGTAAGAAGATAGGAGATTCGTAACTTATTTTAGCATTTATCTCTTAGCTGGCGGACTGAGAAGAGCTGAAATTTGTACACTGGGTACAACTTTTCGTGCTCTTTAAAAAATCCTAATAATATTTTCTTCTAAAATAATTAGGGGAGCCAATATTGGACCACTTCAAAATTTACATGGGATTCCCTATGTCCCGCTCGACGGAGCAACACTCGGTAGATTCCCAGAACAATGCTAAATTCAGTCATCAGTTTGGACGCTGGCTTGGCTGAATTTATGAAGCGGCAAATTATACGTAATATTTACGTGTGTACTCGATGGATAACCGCTTCATAAATTCTACGAATCGAGCGTCCAAGCTGATGACCAAAATTTAGCATGGTTCTAAATAACTATAGTGAAACTACAATTGTCTTTGGTTAAATACATCAATATTAAATAAAGGTAATGCAGGTGATGACCTGATACTTCAATGTCATTAAGATTTTTACCTATTAGTAGATTTTATATAAGTTTTTCATAATGAATTATTCTTTAGATGAAAAACTACAGATAGTAATGCTATATTACAAATGTCGAGAAAATGGCAGTAAAACAAAAATAATGATTATGAAGAACTAAAATAAATCTACTATTAGGTAAAAACTTTAAGTATCAGGTATCAGGTACCACTTGTGTTACCTGCATTTTATATTAATATACTTACTTATTTAATTTAATAATATAAGCTAAAAATGTGACTGATTTAGCGTCAATTAAAAAACAGTTGAAGATAGGCATATCAGTCATTGTTGATGGCCACTCTTCAAGCTTGCACGAAATTAATGCTGGAGTGCCTCAGGGTTCAGTACTAGCACCAACTTTGTTTCTTCTTCACATCAACGACCTTCTTTCTTCCACAACCAATCCCATTCATAGTTATGCTGACGATAGTACCCTTTACTTCACTTTTCAGGTTCTCAAACCAATCTCTCAACCCGACTTGGAAAGCAAACGCAGGGCGATGCAGATATCTCTTTCACAGGATCTCAATTTAATATTAGATTGGGGCGACAAAAATCTCGTTCAATTTATTAATGCATCCAAAACACAATCGTGTTCCGTGTCGCGAAAAAATCATCAAACACTCATCCTTTGCTTACGAGTGGTCAGGTTTTGCAGAGCGGGGACTCATTTAACCTTGTGGGTGTCACATTTGAGAATAACCTTAACCCTCAACTGGTGTCGTGAAATATTCTACCGTTAGTTGCGTCCTGGGGTCCACCGGACCCCATTATTTATGAACTTTTTTTTAAATTAATAGAGACGTATTATATTATTTCTTTATAGTTTGTAATCATTTGAGCTGGAATAAAACCAAGAAAGTCTTTTTAAATTTTTATTTTATTACAAATGGCAAATGTTGAAAAATTGTAACATAATGTATTTTTAAGGTTAATTTGACAAAAGATCATAAACTCTTACAAAAAAATATAAAAAATACAGTTAACTTTTTTTATTATTTTTTTCGTTTTATATAAAATATAAGCAACCAGAATACACAAACCGTTTAACCAAAATATGTTATTATCAACAAAACTGCAAAGTATTTACAAGTAGCATTTCTCTAAATGCAATTCTTACAAATATACGCTCGGCAGTCGCCGCACATGGGTCGGGAACATTTGTTGCATGACATTTTCGTTTTTTGTCATTCTTTCGATCACAGATACTACATCTCTTTCGCTTCTGGTTCTGATTATTTGATTCTATTCTCATTTCTTCAGGTAAAGCTTTGTTTAGTATTTTACTAATACCCATACGAAGCTCCCTTGGTAATCGAAAATTGCATAGCCTTATATTGAGATATGGTTCTGCAAGTTGTCTTGCAAGAATTTTGTAAAAGGCTTTTCTTGTTATTGCTTTGTTGTTTTTGTAAGATCCATGTAAAACGTGTGCATTAACACCTGCAATATTCAATAAAGTAAAAAATATAGTCATCGGCCATCGCCTAGTTCGTCGGTTAGTTGAGTATGTGGTACATTTTTGATCTAGTGCATCCACACCGCCTTTTGTTTGATTGTAGAAGGAAATGATTTCGGGTTTACCAGATTCTTCGTCCTTACATTCGGTGTGGTGCATTGACGATATTAGCACAACTGCCTTTCCTTTCTTCGGAACGTAAGAAACGATAGTGTAGTCGTTTGTAAAACCATAAATGGAAGATCCTTCAGCTCTTCCCGGACTTGGAAGGAACTGCATAGGTATTTCTTTTTATTTCGCTTAAGAGTGCCAACATAGGTAAGGCCCCTTTTTTTAATTCATCCATGAGTTCTATGGATGAAAACCAATTATCTGCTGTGACATTTCGGTTTGAATTGCCAATCGGATGACATAGTCTCAACACTGACTGTGTTGGTTTCATGAAACCTTTCTCCTCATTTGTTAAAGAAAGGCCATCACTATCTTTACCACTGTAAATATAGCCATTATAAAAATAATGGGTACGTGCATCTGTTAGAGCCATAACTTTTAGTCCATATTTCCGAGGCTTATTAGGGATGTACATCCGGAACCTACACCTGCCGCGAAATCCTATCAGCATTTCGTCGATACAACACAATTCTCCCATCGAATAACAGTCTTGGCAATTTTGTACAAAACGCTCAAATATCCACGATATTGCTGCAGTTCGATCATTAGTTTTTCGAACTTCACGATCTTGTGCGTTGTCAAACCTAAAACAAAAGCAACTAGATAAGCCTAAAATTATTTACGCTAACTATGCAATTAACTCACCTTAAACATGCGAGCAACACATATACTCTTTTTAAAGACATAATGGATCTGAATATGTCTCGTCCTGTTCCATCTGTTGCAAACATTTCTTGAAAGTCTTCATCATTTGACTTAAACACTGCAGCGTAATACAAGATAGCGAGAAACGCTCTGAATTCTTCCTTTGTTAATTCTCTTAGTTCCGTTCTATCAGGGCTGCTGAATTTATCTTGAAATAACAATATCTTTTCATTTGTCCGTAGAATTATTTCATTTTCCATGTCTTCTGTGAAAAGAAAGCTCCATATTTTTAACGGATCAGCGATATCACCACATCTTGCAGGTCCTTTCAGCCCCGGAAGAACCTTGATCAGATTGTGTTTTTTGTTCTTATATTTAAATTTGGGTTGGCCGGAACAGCAGACCATTTGTATCGATTTTTGCCAAAATAAAACTTTTCATTTGTTGTTTCTGTCCGCTCTTCTTTGTTGTCATTAGCCTGACTTTCCTGTGTTTCAGTACTATCCTCCTCACATTCCATTTCAGAATCAGAGTTATGGTCACTCTCTGGAGAAAAATCCTTGTCCTTGTAGTCGTCATAGTCACTACACTCACTTTCAATTTCATCATACCACTGGCTTAATGTTTCTTCATAATTAGAGTCCCCAAAATGCACACTTTTGGAAGAACCCGCCATTTCAAAAATAACACACTATTAGCGTCGTGGTGCCACACAGACCCCAAATGAACTTTACCACTCGCTGTTTGGAATAATACTAAATCAAAGTTAATGCGCGTGTCATCATAGCTTATAAGTACGGTAACTTAAAGGTAGGTGGCGCGGTTAAGCTTAAAGTCTAAATTTGCACGTTTTACATAGATTTAAAAATTACCGGGGTCCGCCAGACCCCACAACGCCAGTTGAGGGTTAACTCAGCATAAACCATTGTATCTATAGCCACAACGGCTTCACTTCAAAAAAGCTTAGATTTCTTTTCCGAGCCAAAAGTATTTTTTCCTTCCAATTTATACACTTTGTATGTGTCCCAAATTCGACCCTCTCTGGAATATTGTCTCTCATGTCTGGGGAATGGCATCCTCTACAACCCTCAGCATTCTTGATGCCATTCAAAGAAGGGCTGTTCGTCTTATTAATGATCCTTTACTTACTCAAAGACTTCCTTCTCTTGCCCATCGTCGAGCTGTGGGAGATCTATCGCTCTTCTATAGATACCTTTACGGCTTCTGCCCGACGAATTATCCAGTATAGTCCCTCCTCTTGCAGCTCCCAACAGAGAAACTCGTGGTGCCGCGCGTATGCATCCCTATACGGTTCAATTGGACAGGCCCCGAACTTCCCATTTCGTTCGTTCTTTTATCCCTAGAGTTTCTAGACTGTGGAACCTGCTGCCAGCGGAGGTCTTTCCTTCCCCCAAATCTACAAGATTTTAAGTCCCGTGTTAACAAACTTCCTCTTACCCTGCTTGAGATAACCACGGTACGTTAGTATTTAGGCTTTCAGCCATTGTCCAAAGATAACAAAAAAAAAAAATATGGTACCCTTTTTTAAAACACAACTTTTATGGCGATTGGTCTTTTGTTTTTCACACGGCATTTATTTACAACAATTTTTTAAATTCCGCTAAAATACATTTGATTGGCTATCTTGTTTTTCCTAAAAATAAACTGGAGGAAGGTGCTCAAAAATGAGTGCTTCATTTTTCCTTTTAAAAGGTGAAATACCCTAGTACCAATTAAATTAAACAACCAACGCTTTCCTTTACCTTGGCACAACAATTGTACATATTAAATGAAATTCAGTATTCAACCCGGTATATTTATATTTAAATTTACCGATGTTCCATAAATATGCATTATTTTCGACGTGTCCGTATACAAGAGTCAAAAACTTGCCGTAATGTAGAAATTATGAATGGAGAATTAATGAATGGGTAAAATGCAAATTACGACTGGTTTTCGACGACAACGACGCTTTTTGTAATCGTGAATGTTAAATGGCGAGACAAATGCTAATTTGCTTAAAAACGCGCCTTTTATTTTAATCGTTCGAATTAACACAGTCGATTTTGTAGATATTTAGTTTTTATTCTTGACCTTTTAAGAAAAACAGAAATTATGACCCATTTGTTGTAGATATTTAAAAAAAGTCAAATATAAATGGTTTTTTGCCATTCAGGGACTAAAGTGGTTACTTTAGTCCCTCATTCCAGCGACTATAGTGCTGCTTTGGTCTCTGAGACTGACATAATAAATACCTTGGCAATCCAATATTTTGAATATCGTTCTAATTGTCTACCACCAGACAATATTTTGACACATTTGATTTTAAAAAGTGCCTTAATTTCTCTTGATTTTTATGTAATATTTTGTGGGAAAAATAATATACAGCGTGTCTATTTAAATTCGCCCTATATAATTTCTTTTTCCTATTAGTTTTAAGAAAAAAGTTATTTTTTTAATAAAAGTTCTGTCTGGTCCAAAACTAACATTCAACCATAAGATAATAATAATTTTTTTCTAGTGGTATACGAGGTATTTCAAAATACATACATATATTAAGTATTTTGCTCCAGAGCAAAGTAGAAAGGGAGTAGTCAAATTTGTGAATATAAAATATTAGAAATGGGTAAGGGTATAAGTTATTTACAAATGAGATTTCTCCTTTTAACAGCACATTTTATAGGAGCTATTAAAAATTATTCATTTTTCAAAAAAAATAATTATCAGCCCGTAGGATCTATTGCTAACAGTAAATAACAACGGTTAATATAAAGTTATAGCTTCACGTTTTCTTAACATTTTATTTTTTAATTGTCTTGACAACTTAATAATTAAGAGATATGGTCATTTAAATGAAAGCATTTTTGTATTGAAGCTTATGGAAGAAATCGAGCATATGCGATAATTCTTTTGAGTAGTGTAGTCTATTTCTTTATGTTAAACGGTTTTATTGTACTAAAAGCTAAAGAATAATTCGGATAAGTCCTAGCTACCAGATCGCACCAATCTTCTCATCAATCTGGAAGTATTGATCAGACAAATAATGGAAGCCGTTCGGGCGTGTACTTGTATTCAGAGTCCAATATTATGAAGAAATTTCCGTTAGCCCGGCGATTTTATTGACATCACAATCGATACCCCTGGTTGATGAGGCGATGAGTGCGATCTGGTAAGCTAGGACTTATCAGAAGCCATTCTTTGCTTTGGTACAACAAAGCCACAACTGGACCATAAAAAATATTATAATAAATGTCACGAGAGTTCATGAGGTAAAAACGGCTTTGTTCGGTCCGATGTAAAAATAATCATTTCCACAAACAAAACGAACTCTGAGGAGCGACGACAATGTCCAAAAAATGTTTGGAAGCCGCAAGGCTAGTATCACTGAATCTTGTTCCAAATAAGTCTCGCAAACGATATAAAAAAGAATATGAAGTGTTTAAGCAGTGGATAAAGAAAACCATAAACCAAGTCAAAAAAATTACTGAAAAATAGTGGGCCGGCTGGTAGAGGGAGGAAAAGTACTCTTTTCTCCCTTATAGAGGGAGGAAAAGTTTATTTTCAATAAAGGTAGTAAAAAAATACTTTTTTCCACGATCGTTAAAAAAACACTGTTTTTTAACCGTTAACATGAAGTTAAATTACTTCATTCTAGTACACTACATAAAGTGTTAAAAAAGGTAACTTTTTTAACACTTCGAAGCTTTTTACCCTTTAGAATAAGTGTTTTGTTTCAATACCTACTACAATAAACGTAAATATCAATTTATGTAAAGTAACAGTAAGCGCGACATCAACTGAACCAAACGGTCAAGTTACCGTTGATTTCGTCATTATTTCTTTTAGTTCATGTGTCACTAGTTTTAAAATTTGACAGTTTGCAAATAAATTTAATAAAAATTATTGAAAATATATTAGTAATAATGAATTTGGATGACTAAGAAATTGAAAAGAATTTATACTGTTTTAGTATTATTTCTACAAAAATTAAGTAAATATAATTATCTAAAAGTTAAATAATAAATGCATAGTTATGAAGAGGATAATTGTCTCTTAAAAAATAAGGAAGCTATGATTTTCTGTTATGCAATATAATGGCTGTGCTGCAAAATTTAAAATGAATAGGTTTAAATAAACAAAACATGTATAAAATGGTATTTTGGATAGTTTTTATACGGTCGTGGAAAAAATATAGTATGTAACACATGCATAAAGTGTATTTTTACTCGCCTAACGGCTCGTGCTGTCAAACTTCCCATTTGTAAAAAAGTATCACTTTATGCACTTGTTACAAATTACTATTAATAAGTCTAATTTAAATACATGGCTAAAAGAATATTTAGGTCAAAATTAGAGATTTAAGAATGTAGGTATAGATTTTGCTTTGAGTATGAATAGACATAGATAACCTACATTTATATCCGCAGTGGCAAGAAGCATTTTCGGACTTTTACGACCGCGCGCAGTGGGTGGACGAACATGCACTTAAAAGCCGTTGGCAAAATACAAACACCGGCATCCCGTACCCTCCGACCGCGGTCTGACTGTAACGCTCATTAGCTACCGTACTTCAAACAGAAAACCAGGACGCCGTCAACAATTTTTTCTATAATGCGGATGAGACAATCTCACGTTTGGTGCCGGGTGCGTTTACCCTCAACTTGCTTGCGTACAAACCGGTTTTTCGCCCATGAAATGTAACTTTTGTTTCGTGCAGGTTATAACATTAGCAATCCATCGAGATCAGTGTGAATAGATGAATAATTGTGATCTATTCGATTTCCGAAAAAAATACATACAGCTTTAAACCTCGTAGGTTATTCAAATGTCTGCCAGCCCCTTGACTACAATTTATGTTAAACAAATAAAAAAAAGCAGGAACCATAAAAATTGCACTTAAAAAACCAAATTACTTTTACAACGGATTAACCCTGACATTTTTATTTCTTCCTCCGACTCGCCCATAATCCTCCTTAATCTTTGTTTAGTGTGCTCATCAACCAAAATGGCGGTCGCTCAGCCCTGCCCATCCGAGATGACATTAAAACCGACCCCGATGTTTGCCAACTTCGTGATATACTGTCAATATTTGCCATAGGAATACTGCTAAACATTATAAGTTGGACAGGATGTACGATGTGTGTGTGCAGTCGCCTCCCACGTATAACAAACAAATTTAACTCGAGTATTAACGTAAAGTAATAAGTAGGATTGGTTTCTCAAACTAAAAAGCATGTCGAGAGTACTGAGCTTATTGGCTCTTGACGTGGTGCACCTGTAGGTTTTCTTTAAGTGTATTTTATTTACAGCGAGTAGATTTACGAGGGATTTATGAAAATAAGCAGATAGTTTATTTTATTAAAATCGTTCGGCAACAATATAAACCAGTTGTTGAACATTCCCTTTGATCTTTAACCCGGAAAACCCGGGTTCGATACCCAGCGGGAAAACCATTTTTAGGTAGTCTTTATTTAAACATTTATAATATTTACATGCTTCAATAAATTATGAATATTATTACAATAATTAATATTTTATATAGTTACACATCTGCAGTTATTTATCACTGTGCCTTTGGTCTCAAATTTTTTGATAGTCCTATCGACTGTTGATTTTCCGGGTATCGGTCTATTCGGATACTGAGCAGCGAACATGTCTGACACCTTTTGTTAACTATTTCCTTGATAGTACCATTTAATCATCAATACTTTTTCTTCAGTAGTATAACTCATGGTTAATCTGTTCGCTCTACGATTTTTTGATAATAATAAAGCACTAAATTTCAAAATGACAACGTTATGTCCCGCTAACTGGTATTTTTATTGTTGTTCATAAATATGAGGCGATAATAATGTAACAATTTTTTAAAATATATTATCATCTAACTAGCAAACGGGTTAATAGATATAGTTATAGATATAAATACAATGTTTCTCTAAAATAATTAGGGAGCCAATAATTGACCCCATTAAAAATTACATGGGATTTCCTATGTCCAGCCCGGTGATGCATCACCCGGTATATAATATATAATATACCTGCAATTTTTCCTTACTTTAATGCAAAGTTCAATGATGCGTGAACATTCAAACATATGATGTTAGGATATAATTATTAAGTATTATTTGGTCAATTTACTATAATTTTTACAAAATAAAAGAATTCATGTTAAAAAAACGAAAATAGGTTTTAAATGGACCCAGTATCCATAAGATTATTAAATTTATTATTTCAGAATAGGATATATCGATGCGTTTTTACAAAACATCGTAAGCGACATTCGTTAGTTTTACGGGAAACGTTTTTTTTTTTCATTGGCTTTATTTCAGATGAAGATATGTTCTATATTGGTTCGGCGGTTCATTTAATTAATGGTAGTTATTTGGGTACACGCCAAAAAATAAATTAATAGTACCAAAAAACCAAAAAAAAATAAAGCAAGTAAATAGAGAACTAAAAATCGACGTTTTGGTGGCAAGTCTGCCACCGTTGTCAAGATAAATTAAATAAAAATAAAAAATTTAAAAGTTAACTATAATTTAAGTTTAGAAATTTAAAATTTTTAGTTTTTTTAGGAGATTCTGAAAATTTTGACATTAAATGTTAAATATGTTTGTTTTTTAATTCAAATTTAAAAGAAATCTAAAATAAAAACATTTATCCCCCGTGGCCTACTGGACAGAGCTTTGATCTTCGAAGCCAGAGGTCGGCGGTTCGATTCCCAGCGGGGAGACATATTTAGGTAGTAGTTATTTAAAAATAACGACCGTGGTGGCACACCGCGTAGTCTAAAAGGTGCTGTGAAATGCAAATGCATGTTTCAGTGCTTGGACAACGTTGACGGAACAGGGGGAACGATGGGTTAAACATCTAATAACCCGACACCCACGGTACTCTGGTATTTAGGCATAGACCTTCGTGGGATGTCAAAAAGATTAACAAAAAAAAATTAGATCTCGGTTTTTCTTTAAAAATAACGCGATGGAAAGAAAAAATCGTTTCCCGTAAAATTGGCGAATGTCGCTTACGATGTTTTGTAAAAACGCATCAATATATCCTATTCTGAAATAATAAATTTAATAATCTTATGGATACTGGGTCCATTTATCGGGGATTTTATTTTTATTAAATTTTGCGTATATCCTCACTCTAACTGATCGGGCCGACTGCTCGTCAGCGACTGCTATCAATTTCTGATGGTAATCGTATTAGCAAAGCGACATCGTACTACTTTCGCCATCTGTTGGTCGCGGTTGGTATTAAAATTTTTAGGGTACGCTGAAATCTCACTTGTGGGGTTCTATGGATTGGTATTCTTTGCCGTGACGCTCATTAGCTACCGTACTTCGAACAGAAAACCAGGACGCCGCGCCGTCGACAAATGCTTTCCGATAATGCGGGTAGTCTGTTTGGCGCCAGGCGCGTTCAGCCTCAACTTGCTTGCGCTCAAACCCGTTTTTCGCCCATGAAATGTAACTTTCGTTTCGCGCAGGTTATAACATTGGCAATCCGTCGAGATCAGTGGTCATACATCAAACGCGGTCGTATAACACCTTTTTGGCCGGCCATACATCCATGCGATCCAACCATGCCGTACAACGTCGTGAACGGCAACGCCACAGATTATGCGATTATCGTTTCAACGATCGAATCGACTTCAGTTGTATAACCTGTCTACAACAAGTTGCATTGCCTGTGCTCCGTTTTAGAGTTTCCGACTATTTCTATAAATGGGTCCACATTTAATTCATTCTAAAAGTAATACCGCAAAGTACACAAAAATAATTAAGTAAATAAACCCTTTTGTGAACAATGATTTATTGCAGCAAAAAATATTCAACCCGACGAGTTTCTAGTTCCACGCCACGTGCCACCGGTTTTATGGCAAGACAGAGGCGAAATAAGAGGATGTTTTTTAAGTACGTGACACGTGTTTTAGCAGTGTTTTTAGAGTTTCCGACTATTTCTACATGTTAGAATTTATTTATTTATTTTCCAAAAGGCTGCACAAACATAGCGGCCATTTCGGCCGAATTTATTATACTCACCTACTTTATTCAAATTGTAAAAACACCGGAAGATATTTAAATGCAAAAATACCGCGTGTGTATAAACAAAGCGATTTGGGTTAAAGTGCGTGATTCTAAAAATAGACCGCGAAATATGCGCGATTATTTAAACAAACACACTCGCGGTGCAATTTACATATTTTACACCGAGAACGGTTCGGAATAATTGACATTAAAATGTGGGGCATAAACTTTACTTTTACTTCTTGTCTCTCATGCGGAGATATGTAATTTTAGTACAGTGTATTAAATGTTAATATGTAATGTAAATGTATTACTTAATCTTTATGACAGAGATAAAAAAAAGCATTTTTCTTAAACGGTCGTAAAAAGGGCATTTCTGATTGTCACGTATGAAAAAGATACTTTTTTCGTCTGTCCACTTAAGATTTCATCCGATAACAAACTGAAAATGAATACCTATTCATTTCATCTCAATCTCGAAATGCAAGATCATCAACCAGTCCTTGAAGAAATAAAAACATTTCGTTTAAATGCTCACTCTATACTAAAACGAATTTTAAATTACAATAGAGAACTTTATTTTTTCAGTTATTGTTATACCCACCTGTCTTGCATCTATCAGGTTTTATAAAGCTTAAGTCGCTTATGAAGAAGTAACAAAAAGCTCAGGTTGTGGTCAAGATTTTTTATCTTTGAATGTGTTTTAGCTTTATACAGGGTTCCTATAAAAATTTTCCGTTTAAGCCCCCTGCGGAGATATGATTCCCTAAAGGTGGCAGCTAGAAATCGATTTTTCGTGAATAACTTTTAAAGCGCTCTGTATAATTTGATAATATTTTAGTACGATGCATACTAGTAAAGACCTCTTAAAATAGTGCCCTTGAAACATATGTCGCTTCTTTAGTTTGCCAGGGACGGACTAGTTTTCGCACATTATTGATAATATTTTTACGCCCTGTATGGTGAAGACACAAAAATATGTTTTTGGGTAGTTTAAACCTTTTGCTAAAAAAAAGTACTCTTGTTTGACATCGATAAAAGGAGCCGTTTTCGAGTAAAAATTTATTTTAACAATAAGAGTTTATTTTTGTTTAATAAAACAATATTTTATTTTCGATGTAATTTGTAATTTTTGATTCAGTATTGAAGTCCTCTCGTAGCAGGTCAGGAATTTATTGTTAAAATAATTTTTTATTTGAAAACGGCTCATTTTATCGATGTCAAACAAGAGTACTTCTTTTTAGCAAAAGGTTTAAACTACCCAAAAACATATTTTTTGTGTCTTCACCATACAGGGCGTAAAAAATATTATCAATAATGTGCGAAAACTAGTCCGTCCCTGGCAAACTAAAGAAGCGACATAAGTTTCAAGGGCACTATTTTAAGAGGTCTTTACTAGTATGCATCGTACTAAAATATTATCAAATTATACAGAGCGCTTTAAAAGTTATTCACGAAAAATCGATTTCTAGCTGCCCCCTTTAGGGGATCATATCTCCGCAGGGGGCTTAAACGGAAAATTTTATAGGAACTTGTCGTGTTATTTTCATCTGTTCCATACGTGTGCGAGAGATTTCCCACATTTTCCCGGACACCCTGTATAGAAAAAATCATACTGCACGGAAAAAATTGTGTGAGCAATTTATAGTGAAAAATTGTAGCACAACGATCGTAGTTTTATTTACCAGATTTTGTTTAATGACGTACCATCTATGAAGCTAGTGTGTGTTTTTTTCCTATAACTTTATCTTTTACGGTAATAAGATGAAATTTGGTATATCGTTATATGGCATAATTGTGAGTTGACTAAACTATGACATTCTGAATACAATGACACCTCACATGTCATTTTGTGACATTTCGGCTGTCAATTTTTTTTTCAAATTCCAATCCAGAGTGCCATGGTTAAGCTAAAACAGTTTATTTTAAGTCAAGTAGCCATGGAATACTAAAATGTATCGTCTTTTGTTTTTTAAGACTTCTCAGGGCGAGGTCAAAGTTTGCAAAATCCTATTTATGGTCATAATCATTAAGAGAGCAATTTATTCCGAATAATTTGGTACCACATAGGCAGTATTTCTAGTAACACTTTTTCTGCAGAACACATAATAAATTTATAATGTTGTCATAAATCGATATTATCAATTAGTATAATGGTTAGTTTAGAATCATTTTATTACATGCTTTTTGGATACAATAACCTTTCCCAAAATACAAAAGACGATAAACTTTATTTTTCCATGGCTACTTGACTTAAAATGAGCCGTTTTAGCTGAATCATCGCACTCTGGTTTGGAATTTCAAAAAATAAAATTTTGACAGCCAAAATGTCAAAAAATGATATGTGAGGTGTCATTGTATTACTTTTTTAACATTTTATGCAGTGTACTAGAATGGTGTACTTTAACCTTATGTTAACGGTAAAAAGCAGCATTTTTTTAACGGTAGTAAAAAAATATTTTTATTCATGTTAACAAAGAACTGTATGCATTAAAAAAGTACTCTAAGTTCTACAAAGGACAGATTTAATTTTAATAATAATAAAATTCCATCTGATAAGAAAGAAAATCTCAAGAATTGCCTTGAAAAAGCAAGGCATTCCACGAAATCTGACAGACGTTAATACAATAAACTAAATCTCACACAATAAACTTAATTTTTAAAGCTTTAAACTCATCTTTTAAGCTTACATCACACAATAGAGGGATGTAGATTCTCAGTAGCGTACCACATATTATCAAATTGTTTATTCAGATTTGAAATGCCATTTTGCCGAAACTAGAGAACTTGGAGAATAAAGCGGATGTTCCATTAAAATAATATATACAGTTTGCATTTATTTTTTAACCAATCCAGTTGATATTTGGCATACAAATCGAGCTTTGCAGATTTTAAAATTTTAAGACATAAGTACTTTTTTAAATACTGCCAGAGGGCACTTTACCTGAAGGGTGTTAAAAATTAAAAAAAGGTTTTTTTTTAAATATTTAACACACTGTAGTTCAAAAACTAAGACGTTTAGGACATAATATGTTTATATAAAGTTTTTTTCTTATTTTTTGTTGTAGAATCGTTTGGTTAAGTTTGTCTGTTGAGTTTTTTTCACCCTTTCGGGGTCATCCCACCCAGGTCCGACGACCGCCCCCTAGGTGGTGCACTGCAGCCTGAAGGCTTACTGTACCTTGACCCCTACTCCTTCCCATTCACACACCATTCATTCCATAACTTGGATGGTTGTTGCTCGGTCCGCATCCCCGAGCAGAACACCGTGTGCCGTTGCCCAAAACACCGCTGGTGCCGGTCACCCATCCAAATTATGGGCGCGCATTCCACTGCTTAACTCCGGAGATCGACGCTTGCCGATACAACCGAAGCTGCCACAAGCGCGCCTGTCGGTTGAGTAACTGGATACCCTGTATGTATGTGGGTAATTTGATTGAAATTGATGAAAACTTTGATGTCTATTGGTGCCTAAAAAGGCGAGGTTTATCGACTTTAATAAAGAGTACCTTATTTTTTAAGTTTTTGATTGTCTATAAAATGGCGCACCCAGCTTTGCGATATCTGTCAAAATAAAAAGTTATGATGTAAATAAATGTTAAGTTTTAGGTAAAGTGCCCTCTGGCGGCATTTAAAAAAGTATTTTTGTCTTAAAATTTTTACAACTGGATTGGTTAAAAAATAAATGCAATATGGCGAAAAAACCAAAATAAAAATTAAACTTTGACGGCTTGTAACTCGAAAACGAATGACATTTTGAAAATAGCTATTTACGTTACTAGACCGGAAAATGGTATTTTACGGGTAGACGAAAAACATTTACAGGGCGAGCCGTAGGCGAGTCCTGTAGTTTTGAGGAGACCCGTAAAATTATTTCCGGTCGAGTATCGTACATATTTTTTTTTAATTGACCGGAAAAAAACTGTGTAAATTTTTAGTGTTATATTTAAACGACAATAAGGCAAGGCTGCTTCAATTATTTCATCTGGATTTTCCATGTCTGACTCCATTTTGGCAAAATGATGCTTTCTTTACTTTACAATATCTTGAACTGTCAAATAGTAACAATTGAACTCTGACAATTTTTGTCATGGCTAACAGGATTTTTTGATATCAGGGACCGGAAAGTAAATGAGAGACCGGAAAGTAAACTAGGGACCGGAAAGTAAATTAGTCCTGTAAAATAGCATTTTCCGCTTAAAAATTGAGTGGAAAATTCAATTTTCCGGTCAATTAAAAAAATATATATAAGGCTTTATTTTGTCAAGTAGAATCACTCCCTTAAGTTTCGTGATCGATTTTTGAATAACCCTGTATATTCAATTAGGTACTCGCGTTAGATGTCACTTTTCCATGCTTTGCCTAATTGTATAATTACTGTTAGTCAACATTAAATATCTGTAGAAGATGAAACAATAACTTTCATTAATCAATTTATATTTTCTGTTTGCAGTTTCCATATAATATATCAAAAATCGAAACGTCAAATGGCAAACGGAAACAGAAACGTCGATCTATACATTCAGCTTTACTTTCCTAACACAGCATCACCTCCTATTACACCACCTAATATCGAACGACATATTGTAATTTATACAATACTTTAATAATCAGATTATTTATTATTAGCATTAATTAATTTTATTCTGCCAGTTGAGTTTGATCTTATCTTTACCAATATCCAAGAATCGATTTAAAATTTAACCAGATCATTCGTTATCAATACCCACATACATTTTTTCGATACTAATACGATTAAAATTGTAATCGAACTTGATAAATGAATAAATAATATTGACCAACTTAAGGTTGCCTTTACAGTATCTTTAAATCTGATAGCCAAAGTCTGCGAGAGATAAATGGGACTCTCCTTCCGCCTCCACGTAAAAGATTTATGTACAAGTACGTATGAACCTACTTTCAAAAACTCTTTTACCCACGCATCCAAATTTTCTGACATTACCTACGCTAAGAGGCTCTTATTTCATGATCAATGTCGGTAAATTTACGTAGGTTAGGGCTTATAATAGAGACATTTCGCACCTCTTAAAATAACAGACGTTTTTTGGCCTCCTTATGGTTATCGTTACGATTACGGCAGCAGTTTTGGACAGAGATTTTGCAGCCTCTATTAAGAAATTTATTTTGCGTCTGCGCTTTCGACACATAACCTTATTTTTGCCTGTGGTTCACCGATTTTAAAGTTAACGAAAAGTCAGTATTTACTTGTATTCTTTATAAGATATAAATTGATATTTAAATATATGCAAACACTTCTGTTGATTTCGTTTTTTAAAGTAGATGCAAACAATACAGTATAAGCAAAACACAAAAAGTAAGGTTAGGTTTGGTAGTAGAATAAAAAGCGAGTGTGCCAGATTGTAACATCTAAATTAATTACTGATTTAGAATATCCGTAAAAGTGCAAGTCCGTTTTAATTTCTCATCACTATTTGATTTTTATTACTGCTATAAATTTTTCGCTAATTAGAGCCTGTGTATAAATGATATTTTAATTAATACGGCATTAAAATTTTAACCTTTTAAATAATTGATATTAAAATTTCTACAATCCGGCAACCACGCAGTTTAACAATAACGATAACGATAACGATAAGCTCTTCGGTATTCATCCGTAATTAAAGGAGTCCGGTATGGTTAATAACGATAACGGATCATGTTTGCGTTACTGCGTAGTCTCAGAATAACGTTAACCACAACGGAATTGCAAAATAAGGGGTGCAAAAATGTCTCTAGTAAGTCTTATTTATGGTTAAAATATCTTTTTTTATTTTTAATTAAAAGGTTCGTATAGGTTTTTTTGACTTTGTAAGATTGCAGATGGTTGGTTTATAAAGAATTTGTCACTTCGAAAAAAGTCACAGACGTCGAAACCCATCAGAACCTACTAAATTTTATAGTGCACGCAAGTGCGGTTTATTGTATTCAATTAAGAGCTGTCGGAATGTGGTAGACAATGATTTTGTAATGATACTTAAAGAATTTTAGACTTCAATAATTGTCTTTATTTTTAATTATTCACACAACGTTTCAGGTAGTCCTATTCCTGTCCGTTTGCAAGTATACACTTTTTTACACTTACTACGTGTATATCGAATAGTTGAAGCTAGCTTGACTTAAAGCGGCTTTTAAAAGTGGCTTAAAAAAGCGATATAAACGCGCTTGAAAGTGACTTGAATCTTTCAAGTCAAGCCTGAAAATGGGCAGGATTGACTTCACTGAAGCCGATTAGAAACACGATATAAACGATTCAAGCGGGCTTAATAACTGCATTACTTCAAATAAATGCTTCCTCGAACGTCATCAGCGTCAATTTCATATATGATTTTGACATTTTTATACAAAATATGAGTGGAAAAACAGGTGAAAAAATTTAAAACATGCTCACACCAGCAACAGCACACAAAACGGGACACATAAAAGTGAGGTTTGTTTTTTATTTGATGTCTACCGTTTAGTTGGATGTAAAACTGCCGCATGCGTGCGACGATGGCT
The DNA here is from genome assembly GCA_014170235.1 of Listronotus bonariensis. Taxonomy (NCBI): domain Eukaryota; kingdom Metazoa; phylum Arthropoda; class Insecta; order Coleoptera; family Curculionidae; genus Listronotus; species Listronotus bonariensis. The sequence continues at coordinate 27,415 of JACEGR010001150.1, forward strand.
TGAAATGTGCTTGATCTCGATTTTCAATCGACTTTCAAACCACCGAAATAAACACGTAGACTTGGAAATCGCTTAAAAGCCGCTTTGTTTTTAAGCCAGCTTGAACTATTTGATATAAACGTGGTAACTTATAAAAGGGTAATATTATTAGCAAAATTATGAATGGAATTAGTTATGGAAGAAAAAAAGTCGAAAAAGATACAAGAGCTGTTGCCAGTATTTAGCTTTGGTTCTGAAGCATCCCAGCACTAACTTATAGTCTATGAGCCAGTGGATGGCAGACCATCAGTATTTTACCAAAGCTCATATTTTGCTTAATGGCCTTCCTATGCCTTATTTACATAAGATGGGGCTTCACCAAGCCAAGCGAGGGTAGCTATGACGTCACTCAGGTAAGACAGGTACTCTGAATTTGACCAACGGCAGTATTTTACCAAAGCTACCGTTTGAACACATTGAAAAGTATATTTAATGCAACACTCTTTGTTTGACCTCCGGACAGTGCGGACGTGCGTAGAGGACTACAAAGTTCTTCCCGGAGTGGCGGCTAGAGGTGTCGTACGAACGTTTTTTTCCTTCGGGGATCAAGGAAAGATTCACGCTAAACTGACGGCATCTTTCTTCTGGATCTAAGCGCTGTGAGTGAAGATTCCTATAAGCTGATGGTATCCTGTTTGGTGGTGAACACGAGGTATTTCTCAAATGGCGGGAAATAGATGGGCGTGCCATGGGAACTGTCAGTAGTGAAAGTGAAGGGTATACGTAACACCAGTAGCAGATCTTGGTTTGACAGCCGACAATTTATGCATTGCATCGATTGTTGAATTGTTTGTTTTCTTTTGGAATTTTTGGGAGCTACGAGCTCGATTATCCGGATTTTCCGCCGACGAAGCCCTGGAAAGCATAGTCCGGAAGGGGGAGAGTGATGGATTGGACCTGAAGAGACCAAAACCAACAAAAAAAATAGAAAGAGAGAGAGAGAGATATTTAATGCAACCGAAAAAATAGCTAGTTTTAATTTCGAAGCAGACTTTTTGATTTTTTTTCAATTTTCTTAAGGTATAAGAGAGTCATTGAGCAAAATATGAGCTTTGGTAAAATAATGACGGTCTTCCATCCAATGGCTCTTAGACTATACGTAAAAGCCCGAGGAGTGTCCAATAACTAATATACGTCGATTAGAAAGAAAATTGGAAAGCTAATAACAAAGTTTAGGTAAAAGACTGTGGGAAGTTGTTTAGGTAACACAAGTAAAACGACTTGGGATTTAAAAACTCATGGGACTTGTTCCAGTTGTGCCAGGAAATAAGACCGTGTTTCCACGGGCCACTTTTTGAAGTTAATATGGACACACAAAAGTGGTTCTATAGTAGCCAATCCGACCACAAAAATTCAAGCATTGTTGGAAAACGGAACTACAAGCTGGCGAAAGTCGACCACACACTAATCACTTTTTGTGGTCGCTATTAACTTCAAAAAGTGGCCCCTGAAAACACAGTCTATATTGCCTGTCATGCAAAATTTTGTTTGTTGTGGTATGTTGAGGTTTTTAATGACTTTGGATTTGATATCCATATCCAAATAAGTTAGGGCCAGGATACCTTCATAGTCAGAGAAGCTTGGAACGCCAGTTATGCACCCGCATGCCAGTGTGGGTGTCATTATTCACTTTACAACAGTATCGTTAGAGATGACCATAGAACTAATAACTGTGATAAAGAAAAAATGACCTCAATAGCTTTGTTCGCGGGTTTGGTTCTGAACCGGTTCTGGGACTATTCGCATGCGCAGTGAAAAAGGAGCGTTCGCGGTAAGTAAAACCCGAATCTTTAGTAACAGTTCTGTGTTCGCGGGTTACAATGGAATCAGTTCGTTACCGGTTCGTAACCTGACTAGCAGTCCTGGGATTTTTGTTGGAACTAAAAGTTCAGTTCGGAATTTCATGGGCATTGTCGACATGGTCAGCTGTTTTCTGTTTTTGTGGTACAGAAATAAACCGTTGTATTACAGTTTATTTGTTTCTGCCACTTTTTATGCGGGTTAATATACCTGTTGAATATTTTTTTTTATATTTTGTGATTCTGAGCGTATATAAACAAAGGATTTTTAATTGTATTCCGTATGAATGTATGTATGCAATAAAATAAATAAAGATTGAATTAAAAATATAGACAATATTACAAGATTTTACCATTTCTTGTTGTTTGAATTTTATCTTTAGTTAAATACACATACTTATGTTAAAAACTAGAGGAGGCAGGGAATCCCTCGTCTTCCGCCGAGAGACCTCGAGTGGCTTTCGACAGTATAACAATTTACCTTTTTGTTTGAATTTATTTTTTTGTGTAGTATCCAATTTAACCATAAAAATCCTAACCAAAAGGCTAGGTTAGAATACATCCTCAGCTGTATAGAAAATCGTTCGCGGTAAATAAAAATTCCGAAGTAATAAATGACTAGACATGCGCTTTAAAACAATTCTAAACCAGTTCGGTTTTGGTTCAAAATCGGTTCATTACTAGACCCGCGAACAAAGCTAATATTTATAACTATTTTCAATATCATATCTACTAACTTAACATTGTATACCAACAGAATTTAAACTGATGAACATCCTAACCCATATTTATTTTCTATTTTTCTTTTCTCAGAAAAAGAATATTATTCCACCAACGCCACTGATTATCACCTACATAAAAGGTTTCTTTATACGTTCATATAACAAAGCTGAGGCAGGTCGACGGGTTCGTTTGACACAGGTGTCCGAACAAATCTGAAAACACCGGATTAAATGCCTTTTGTGATTCTATGCATGATTTCTGTGAATAAAAGCGTATCTTAAAAGCTCGCCTTTATAAAAAGTGTTTATGAAAAATCAGGTAAATCGCTGCGAGCCATAAATATTATTTAGACGCACCAAAACTAGGCAACTTGTCGTATGACAAGTTGTATATACAGATTTACAGACAATAGGTGCAATAGGTTGCACAGACTCTTGCCCTCAGACACATCCATTTTAAATCAGTGTTATAAGGGTGATTCAATAATCGATCACGAAACTTAAAGGGGTGATTCTACTTGACAAAATAAGGGTGGGGCTTTATATAATTTTTTTTTCAAAATGTCATTCGTTTTCAAGTTACAAGCCGTCAAATTTCAATTTTTATTTTGGTTTTTTCGCCATATTGCATTTATTTTTTAACCAATCCAGTTGATATTTGGCATACAAATCGAGCTTTGCAGATTTTAAAATTTTAAGACAAAAGTACTTTTTTAAATACCGCCAGAGGGCACTTTACCTAAAACTTAAAATATGTTTACATAATTTGACATTGGTAGGCTGGGTTAAAGCGCCGCTTCCATATATGGCGCTTTGAATATTCGTGGTAGACTCGTCAAAACTTCTAAATTAAAGTAAAAAGGTTTTAAAAGAGATATTAGAGACATTTTGCACCTCTTAAAATAACAGACGTTTTTTGGCCTCTCATGGTTATCGTTATTAAACATAACGATTACTGCAGCAGTTTTAGACAAAGATTTTGCAACCTCTTCGAATAAATTTATCTTGCGTCTGCGCTTTCGACACATAACCTTATTTTTACCTGTGGTTCACCGATTTTAAGGTTTACGAAAAATCAGTACTTACTTTTATTCTCCATAAGTTATATATTGATATTTAAATATATGCAAATAATTCTCTTGATTTTGTTTTTCAAAGTAGATGTAACAATACAGTTTAAGCAAAACACAAAAAGTAAGGTTAGGTTTGGTAGTAGAATAAAAAGCAAGTGTGCCTGATTGTAACATGTAAAAGATTACTGATTTAAAACATCCTTAAAAATGCAAGTCCGTTTTAATTTCTTTACACTATTTTATTGTTCTTACTGCTATGGATTTTTCGCTAATTAGAGCCTATGTATCAATGATATTTTAATTAATACGGCATTAAAATGTCAACCTTCTTAAATAATTGATATTAAAAATTCTACAATCCAACAACCACGCAGTTTAACAATAACGATAACGATAACGATAAGCTCTTCGGTATTCATCCGTAATTAAAGGAGTCCGGTATGGTTAATAACGATAACGGATCATGTTTGCGTTACTGCGCAGACTCAGAATAACGTTAACCACAACGGAATTGCAAAATAAGAGGTGCAAAATGTCTCTATTATTATAAACTCAATTCCATTATTGGCCCAGGGACTAGTGTTTAAACTTGAAATTTTGCATACTCACAATTTTTATTTTCATACTAAACAGAGCATTGACACATCCAAAATTATTCTGCATAAAAATAAAAAACACCGAATTCCTGAAGATGTTAAGAAAAATACGTTAAATTCCCAACTCCAGAGCTTAAGCAACAATTTCATTTTTGTTCTACTTATCTAGAATCAGAGACAAAACACAGGTAACAACTAAAAATAAGACTCATTTATTACAAGTTTTGCTACTTTGTTATGGTTAGCTAACGTCAAGATAAAAGAAATAACATTTCTGGATTATTTAGGATGCCAAATAATTTTATTTTATTGCTCAGGTTTCATTTTATTTTTACAATAAAGACTTTAACTGGTTTTACTTTGATTTATTGTTTATACAGTTAAAGAAAATCTGTTTATTCAGAAGCATCAAAAGGTATGTGAGGTTTACGTTTTTTGTGACTCTTTTTATATGCCTAGGTACCGTGGTACCGTATTTTAGGATGTTTACCTAAACATGCAGATATGGCATTTCACGGCAGCTTTTAGACAACACGGTAGTACACCACGGACGTAATATAAATATTAACTACCTCTGAGCTACCCCTAAATAATGTTTAGGTAATGTCAGCCTCTTCGAACATACAGTTTTAAATGGGTGCCAAATCACTCCCGGTAATAGTTCAATATAGCGGTTTTCGCTATTATAAGAGATTTTTGAAAAATTCTTATTCAGGGCGTTTCTATAGGTCGATTATGACACAAATCTGTGTGCGCGTTTTCCAAAATCCATTTCTATAATTTATTATTAATAAAAAAATATTTACGGGACGGTGGAGTGAACAGGGGTGCTGGGTGGGGACGAAACAGTAGAAATCCTACATTAAACGCCCAAAAACAGTATTTCACAGTACACACCGCACATTCTGTTTACAAAAATGTCCAAAAAATTGTTTAAAAAATTAAAAATAAATAATAGTACAACAATCTCGCCATGGCTGTCACTGCATAAAAAGAAGAGTTTGCAATAGAACAGTAAATGTCTTACGATGTTGCCAAATAAAGTGAGAAAGTGTCAATAGCTTAAAAAAAGGAAGATACAAGACAAAATTCATACTAAAAATTAAGTTATTCCTTCTTTCTATTATAATTTGTAGAGAAAAAAGAAAATACCTAAACATAAAGAAGGAGGCATATCTACAAAAATACCATTGTTTCTCAAGGAAATGGTGGATAATCCCCGAAATAGGCTTGGTGTTAATTCTTCATAAGAAGCGCGCCTATTTTCCTTCTTTAATTAATGGCGGACGAGATATGTCATATGTGTGGGATAGTTTTTCGAAAAATTTAATACTTTTCAAAATTAATTTACATTTTTCATGTGCCCCGAGTGCAGTAAATTAATGTTTTTTTTGTGTTTGATGTTGGATTTATACTGTTTTGTCCCCACCCAGCACCTCTGTTCACTCCACCGTCCCGTAAATATGTTTTTATTAATAATAAATTATAGAAATGGATTTTGGAAAACGCGCACAAATATTTGTGTCATAATCGACCTATAGAAACGCCCTGAAAAAGATTTTTTGAAAATCTCTTATAATAGCGAAAACCGCTATATCGAACTATTACCTTTTTTTTATTATTTTAGTGGCCCTACTTTGCTTTTTTGTCCCAGGCAGGGCCCCCGCTACCCTAGCTACGCCACTGCATCAAAGGTAAAAATATCTCTCCTAAACATTTTACCAAAAGTGACATATGGAATTTTGCCAACTTACCACACAACTAAAAATGAAGTTTCTTGTCAAAGAATAAAAAAATTCTTGGCCATTTTGACTGACCCTGTAACTCTGTGTAAATAACAATCAAACAACGCTCCAATAGAATCAACATTACTTCAGAAGTCAATCAATCCTCCTGTTAAACCTTAAAAGCGTCAACCCACGTAAAACCAATTAACCGACAAAAAAATCGTTAAGCAGTGTGTGTAGTAATATTTGCAAAAAGGAAATAATTAAGGGACTGCCCACGCGTTTTAAAGATTTCTCGAAAACCACTCACCACTCGGTCATTTGTTTGAAGATATCGATAAAAAGCGGGCTGAGCACGCAGCGCAAACACTCTTCAGTAAATGGGAGTGCCCCTCAGTTACTAACTTCTTAATGGATAAATTGATTCTTTTATTGATTCTTCTTTATTTTATTTTATAAAATATTTCTTGTATTAACCTCAAACATACGTTATACTTACAAGACGAGACCGTATTGTATACTTTTAAATAATATTATTTTTAAGGTAAAACACATTAAGCGTATCCTTTTTCTCTTAACACCAAGAAATCGTCTGGGCTGGATGGCATACCAGCAATCGTTTTAACAAAATGTGCTCCAGAACTTGCACTAATCTTAACTCAGCTCTTTTGAATTTCTTACGACACAGGTGTCTTTCTGGAGAGCTGGAAAGCTGCACGTGTTCATCCTATTCCAAAGAAAGGATCTAAATCTCTTCCATCTAACTATAGACAATTTCAATTCTCTCAGTTCTTTGTAAAATAATAGAAAAATTAATTAATTCACAAATTCTTAAGTACTTAGAAAAACACAAAATTTTGCATGACAGGCAGTATGGATTTCACCACAAAAGATCTACCGCAGACCTTCTTTCCTTCGTTTCACACTGCTGGTATGAGTCTCTTGAGTTTCTAGGTGAGTCCCAGATCGTTGCTATTGATATATCCAAAGCTTTTTACCAGGTCTGGCATGCCGCACTTCTTAATAAACTTCCCTCCTATGGTCTTTCAACTAAACTCTCTACTTGGCTCTCTAGTTATCTATCTGATCGTCATATATCAGTTATTGTGGACGGCCATTCTTCAAGCTTTCACCAAGTAAATGCTGGAGTCCCTCAGGGCTCAGTTCTGGCACCAACATTGTTTCTTCTTCACATCAACGACCTTTTCTCGTTCACAACTAATTCCATTCATAGTTTCGACGACGATAGTACCTTTCACTCCAGTTTTTAGGTTCCTAAACCCATCACTAAACCTGACTTGGAAAATAAACGCAGAGCGATGCAGATATCTTTTTCGCAGGATCAAGACAATAAAAAAGAAAATGTTAAGGAAAAGCCAAGCTATGTTTGGCGTAACCATTGTAACTTAGGTAGTGTTAATAATACATCCTACAGGCTGATTAAAAGTTTTTGAAAATAAAAATATAATTTTCAATCGTCCCATATGCTGTTGAAAGAAAGTAATCAAATTTGTGACTATAAAATATTAGAAATGAGTAAGGCCATTTTTAATTCTCAAATATATTACCTTCTTTTAATAGCAAATCATACAGGACGATTAACAATTATTAATTATTGTCTAAAACTTTTAATCACCCTGTAGAATGTAGTGTTAACAGGAAATAACAACAAAGTTGTAGCTTCACCTTCCCGTAACATTATTTTTACTGTCTTCATAATTTCTTTAAATAAGATAAAGCTATTTAAATTAAAGGATTTTTCTATTGAAGCTTATCAAAAAATGGAGCTGATGCAATAATTTTTGTGAAGAGTGTAAGTTATATGGTAAGTTTAAATATTGTAAATATGTTAAGTTTTTTATATTTTTTTTTTAATGATAAAGACATAATAAGTGATACAGGTTCTTTGTTTTTAGGCATTACGCAAACTCATTACCGAAATGGATTCAGCGAAATTTAAAAATGTTTTTAATTCGGTAGTAGCATTAAAGATCCGTTAAGTCTTTTAAAGAAAAATTAGTACGTATATTTACAAGAAACAATGATAAGATAATAAACTTGATTCTTTGTATTGAAAACATAAGAAATGTATTTTGCAGTTAAGAAAATATATATATAAAGGAGCCATTTTGCGAACGGTTAATGGAATTCTTTAAAACCAAAGATCACAGTATCATTATTTAAAAAAAAGTATAAGTAGGGTTCCCAAACTTTTAGGTCTCAATTTCTAAAACTGAAAGGAACACAAGTTTTAATAAATTATGTCTTTTAAAAATTTAGAGCTAAATATAAAGGGTGTTGTAGAATAGGATGCTGGTTCTTGGGACTTGGGGGAAAATCTCATATGATTTAAAAAATAAAAATATAAACAAATGACCTAAATATCGTGACTTTTATGATACTAGTACAATCCGCTATTAACCTGCAAAATGCCACAAATTATACATTTACCATGAATATTATTAAGTACAAATAGGGTATTAGGTATAGTTAGATATTTATTTCATTCTGAAAGCGATGCCGCCAAGTACACAAAAATAATAAAGCAAATAAACCCTTTTGTGAACAATGATTTATTGCAGCAAAAAATATTCAACCCGACGACTACGGCACGCGTTACAGGTTTTATGGCACGCCAGAGACGAAACAAGAGGATGTTTTTAAGTATGTAATCAGGCTCTGTCAGAGGCTATGTGCTTTTGAAAAGGTTTGTTTACTTTATCATTTTTTGTGTACTTGGAGGCATCACTTTCAGAATGAAATAAATATGCTTCTAACTATAGGATTGTGTTAAAATAATAAAAAAATGCTAAAATTTTGTTTTTTATTTTCCTTACGCACGTAGCAAAATAATAGTGTTCCTAACACGTACCGAAAGTACCACTTTTTCGCATGCGACTGCAGTTGACGAAACGACGCGTAGCGGAGTTAGGAAATATACTATAAACATCAAGGGTCAAAGTAAAAATTAAAAATAAATTACCTTAAATAAAAATAATTTCAAAATTATGTTTATTGATGAAAGAAATACAAGTATAGTATAAACAAACAAAATGCACTTATCGAAATCAAGTACATCGTACATCATAATTATTTGCTTTTGGTTTTTCATGTTGTTAATTCATGTACAAGAAATTATTTAAATAACATTGTTGATACATAACCAATTATTGGGCGCTTCTCCAAATAAATAATATTTTTATTTCATAATAAAATCACCAATTGGGTTGAGGATCAAATTTTTATGGGAATGCTATTTTCTATTTATTTTTAGCTACACCAAGAAGTCAGCTACGGTGAAATCCAAATTTCTTTTCCATTTTCTTGACACAATTTATAATTTCAAAGGAAATCACCGTGATATAAAAAGAGAGCAGTTGCTTATTAAAAAAATCATAATCATAATTATACCGCTACCGATATCTAAATCTGTTGAAGTTGGCAAAAAGAGAAGTGGGCATCAAATATTTTATATTTTCCTTTAAATAATAAATATATATATATATATATATATATATATATATATATATATAATACAAAATATTTTACTCCCATTAAAGACAGTTAAAAGAATACGTCCTGCTTTTCTATGCTATCCACCACGACTCTCTCCCCAGACCGGTTTCGCCTGCCTTACAGGAACTCCTCAGTGAGGCTGTATCGAGTCGTGGTGAATAGCATAGGAAACCAGCGTCTTCTTATTAGACAAGTTTCGTTGTCCAGCGGTAGGATATTAAATCCTGCCGTTGATGCCCTACTGAAATCGCATTCAGTAAATACGAGCATCAATTGTAGCGGGGTGGCTATGTATTTTAAAGCAAAAAGGAAAAATTCCCTACTGTCTCGGTGTAATACAAAATATTTTACTCCCTTTAAAGACAGTTGAAAGAATGACGTCCTGCTTTTCTATGCTATCCACCGACTTCTCCCCAGACCGGTTTCGCCTGCCTTACAGGAACTCCTCAGTGAGGCTGTATCGAGTCGTGGTGAATAGCATAGGAAACCAGCGTCTTCTTATTAGACAAGTTTCGTTGTCCAGCGGTAGGATATTAAATCCTGCCGTTGATGCCCTACTGAAATCGCATTCAGTAAATACGAGCATCAATTGTAGCGGGGTGGCTATGTATGTTTAAAGCAAAAAGGAAAAATTCCCTACTGTCTCGGTGTATAATACAAAATATTTTACTCCTTTAAAGACAGTTAAAGAATAGTCCTGCTTTTCTATGCTATCCACCACGACTCTCTCCAGACCGGTTTCGCCTGCCTTACAGGAACTCCTCAGTGAGGCTGTATCGAGTCGTGGTGAATAGCATAGGAAACCAGCGTCTTCTTATTAGACAAGTTTCGTTGTCCAGCGGTAGGATATTAAATCCTGCCGTTGATGCCCTACTGAAATCGCATTCAGTAAATACGAGCATCAATTGTAGCGGGGTGGCTATGTATTTTAAAGCAAAAAGGAATGGTGGATAGCATAGAAAAGCAGGACGTATTCTTTTAACTGTCTTTAAAGGGAGTAAAATATTTTGTATTATACACCGAGACAGTAGGGAATTTTTCCTTTTTGCTTTAACATACATAGCCACCCCGCTACAATTGATGCTCGTATTTACTGAATGCGATTTCAGTAGGGCATCAACGGCAGGATTTAATATCCTACCGCTGGACAACGAAACTTGTCTAATAAGAAGACGCTGGTTTCCTATGCTATTCACCACGACTCGATACAGCCTCACTGAGGAGTTCCTGTAAGGCAGGCGAAACCGGTCTGGGGAGAGAGTCGTGGTGGATAGCATAGAAAAGCAGGACGTATTCTTTTAACTGTCTTTAAAGGGAGTAAAATATTTTGTATTATACACCGAGACAGTAGGGAATTTTTCCTTTTTGCTTTAAACATACATAGCCACCCCGCTACAATTGATGCTCGTATTTACTGAATGCGATTTCAGTAGGGCATCAACGGCAGGATTTAATATCCTACCGCTGGACAACGAAACTTGTCTAATAAGAAGACGCTGGTTTCCTATGCTATTCACCACGACTCGATACAGCCTCACTGAGGAGTTCCTGTAAGGCAGGCGAAACCGGTCTGGGGAGAGAGTCGTGGTGGATAGCATAGAAAAGCAGGACGTATTCTTTTAACTGTCTTTAAAGGGAGTAAAATATTTTGTATTATACACCGAGACAGTAGGGAATTTTTCCTTTTTGCTTTAATATATATATATATATATATATATATATATATATATATATATATATATATATAATAAGAAAAGTAATTTTCTTGAGCCTTAGAATAAACAATTTAATAAGAGTTTTAAATTCTTGGGCATAGAGGCTCCTAAATGACAAAAAGAAAAACAAATACATAACCTGGTAGAAACGACTACTTGTGTCGGCAATGTACAGCGGTTGTGATGATTCCAAGGATGAAACACGTGTCACCGTCTTCATTGCGACCCGGGGTCATCCATTTATTTGGAGACTCCGTAATTTTAAAGTAACCAGCCAAGTAGTCGTTTCTACCAGGTTATGTATTTGTTTTTCTTTTGTCATTTAGGAGCCTCTATGCCCAAGAATTTAAAAACTCTTATTAAATTAATATATATATATATATATATATATATATATATATATATATATATATATATAAACCCTTAAACGGAAAAATACAACAAGAGCCACTAAATACTTCTTAAAATACGTATAGTCAACCAAAAAAAAGGTTATCGAACATGTAAGTGGGTTACAACTAAAAGAACTACTTGAAAACATAAATTGCCGACATAAAAGTCCGACTCAGTATATCTGCCGGCACGTACGGCCATGGCAAAAACAATTCACGTCTTTTACTGTAGCCTTACGCTAGAACATTGTCCCATCTCTTTTTAATTAGAGCTAGTATATAAAGACAGAAACTAACCGTTCACTTTTGTTTCCACTCTCGAAATTTCGTAACATATGAAACGACAAAGATGTCTTAAGTAAAAAGGCGTCTTAAAGCTAGTTCATACAGACGCGAAAAGCGAATTGCGAAACGCGAATTTCATTCTCATTGGTCAATTTCACATAAAATTAAAGGCGGGCAATTTAAAATAAAGATGTTGCGAATTCGCAAAATTTAAAATCTACTGGGCGGGAAACTTGAGATCAATTTAATTTCTGGCGAATATTCGCGTGCGCACATGCGTAAAAACGAGAGGATATTTGTCATATGTCATTCCAAAAACAATTTTGTTATTGTTATTCTTATGTCATTCTATTAGCTGTTTGAAACGTTATTTTTGTGTATATTTTCTTAAGTATTTTGTGTTTTTTGATATATAAATAAAAACAATATAAAAATTTGTAGGTTATGTTCTTAGAATTTCGGCGAATTTCGCAGCTGTATGAACATGACAAAAAAACGCGAACTTTTTGGCCAAATATTCGCTTTCGCAATTCGCTTTTCGCGTCTATATGAACTAGCTTTTAGTTCGGTCAATTGTGTTGAAATATTGGCTAATGTTAATTTGTTCTTCTGTTGTTTTAAGAAAACGGACAGTTTCTGCATAAAAATATTGGTAGTACACTGAAAGTTTATTAGTTTCTTAGCATTATTTGCAACACAAAACGTAATACATCCAGACCAGATATGGCGAACCATTGACACGCGTACCCAAGATGACACGCGAGCAGTGGCGCCTTTGTCAATAGGCTGAGTAGGCTGAAGCCTAGGGCGGCGGATTTTGGGGGCGGCAAATAAATGGAAGTAAGGATATTTTTTTGCTCTTCAAAATTTTCTCATGATGAATAATTTTGTTGGATTTGGAATTATTCTTTGTACGTACAATCGAAAGAAATGGAAGTGAGGACCCTTTTTTTTTTTGCTCTTCAAAAATGGAAGTGAGGATCTTTTTTTGCTCTTTTGCTCTTTTAAACGGAAAAAGATGAGGAAATGGGCGGCGAAAATAAAATATAGCCTACGGGCGGCAAGGCTGGGGGCGGCGAAAATAAAATAGCCTACGGGCGGCAAGGCTGTAAGTGCGCCTCTGCACGCGAGTATGTATAATGTAATTTTTTATTTCTTTCCTTCCTTTAATATGAGTGGAAGTAACAGTAAAAGGGAAAGTAGTTAAAGGCTTTTTTGCCCTTCAAATTTAAGACTATCTAAAAATTAAACGGCACGTTACCTTCTGTTTTTCAAGTAAAAAGTAAGTGGTGACCTTTTTTTTCTTCAAAATTTTTTCTAAAAAAATTTTTGCCACGTCAACGACATCATTTAATATTTTTGTACAAAAATGACACGTTTATACAAACAGATTCGCCATCACTGATCTAGACTTATCTCCAGTGCTTTAAAAAATGAAAACAGAAGAAATATCGATGGCTGTACATAAAATCATCTCAATCTGGTAGAAGCACTCTACTAAAATTATAGAAACAACACGGTTCGGCAAAAATGGAACCAACGAACAAAGACTCCACTGTTTACTCAAACCGTTAGACCAATATGTTAGATAAATAAAAGTACTTAATATACAACTTCCTTATCACCAGATGTTGTATTCTTGACCCGTGTCATTATCAGTCGTGTTTGCGATTTTTTTCCATTCACTATTACTATGATGAAATTACTGAATGAATAAAACACGTAATTTCTTTTAAAATTATTTAATGAATGAGGTTGGTAAGTTTGTATGGTAAAATTAAATTCAATGGACAGATCTATCTGCGATTTGGAGTTATGATTAATTTGAGCTGAAAAAGTAGATTGTTATGATGATAAGGATATTAAAATATTAAGTTAAATGAACATTGTGTATAATTTTTGTTAAAAATTATTGAAAATTTGGCAATGACAGCAGTTATTTGACCATCATATCTCGGTGCTGGATCATGTAAAATCAAAAATATTGTACCCAAAAAAACCTTTGACTTCTAACCATATTTCTTTTTCCAAATATCGAAAATAAATTGCACACAAGCCTTTAAATTGCACCAGAATAATAAGTCAAAGTAAAATATACCTACGTGAAGGTATGTGTGACCCATTTTGAATCTATTTTGTGTTTTTCGTGAAATTTAGTTACCTGGATTTTAAACATGTCTGGTTTCCGCGTATTTTCTATCCAGTGGTGGTGCCTGGTAACATTATATAAGAGAAGATAATTTGAGGAAAATGTGAATCCAATATACATACGCGAGAAAATATATGGGGGTCCAGTTTCAAAATGTACAATCTCCATTTATAATTCATTAAAAAGCAGTGAGGTAAATATACCAAGAGCTGTATTTTTAACACGCTTTTATTAGCTTGGGTTGTATGTATGTATGTATGTATGTATGTAATGGAAACTTTAAGCTTAATTTTCACGAACATCCAGCGATTCGATTTCTTTGAAACTTTGCACACGTATCAAGGACCCATGACAATGCAATAATCTGCAAACTGTATCCCGTTATCCTGATTAGGATCGCCAGGATAAATAAATTCCTTTATAGATTTTCTGTAGGAGAGTAACAGAGAAAGAGCTAGTGCGCGATCTGCGCATACGTGCAGTTTCGGACGTACTCTCAGCATAAGGCTGACAGAAACTTGCTCGGAGTAGTTGCGTTCTAAAACCCCATGCAACAGTGAAGCTTTAAATGAAATGATTAAATTACGAAATAGTTCGTGAAACATTTCAATATCACATGTTCGCAGAAAACTAATTGATATATCGAACTAAAAATTGAAAAACAAATAATAGTTTAAGAAAACTAAAAAACACGCTTTTATATGCAGCCGAACTAAAAATTAGAAAATAATTTTTCATTACAAAGAGTTTGTATTACAGTAATAAAAGGTCAAACAATGAATCATAATTATATACCTCAAAATAAAATTATAATAAAATTTAAGATAATAACAGAATTCACTTCAGAATAAAAGCGTGGGGTGCTTAATATATTAAATGTTATAATTATTTCATTTGTAAATATCTAAAAGGGAAAAGTTATGAAAAAAATAGTAAAATGCACCCCACGCTTTTTACTCTGAAGTCTCACTAAAAAGTAAAAAATAATAATAAAAATATATTTTAATGGTATTACCCGACTTCTTTTTTATGTTTAAGTGAGTTTTATTATTGCTTTAAAGTCGGTTTAATTTTTAAAAAACTGTTTATCGGTAAATAGCCTAATAATCTAAAAGATAATTATAAAAGTTTAGATAATATGTCTCGCATCAATAGAACATTTGATCCTGAACCTTGACATTATTAGATAAACAAAAGAAAAAGTGCGTGTAGATAAAATAAACAAACTTACAAATATACGCGTAGGCATGTTCATTGATAAATAAAACGCAATTGGCTAATTTCCATGAAGTATTCATTAATGGGAAGCTGTTTCAACACTGTTTTTAAATTTGCTTAATAAGGTTTAACATCTGCATTATGATGCATTATGAGACGAAAAATAGGAAATTCAAAGAAAAAAACATTGATCAGGCATTGGGCTAACCAGTTATTTTAGAAAAAAAGTATGTTTTTCTAAAACCGTTAAAAAATATTTTGTTTGTTGATCGTTATTGTAAAGATAAAGCACTCCATTTTAGTATACTACATCAACTAAACCAAAAATCAAGTTACCATACATAAATGCTGCTGTTACTTTTTTAGCTCATGTGTCACTTGATTAAAAATTTAGCAAATCAATAATAATTTATACGGTAGTAACAGTATAATATGCAACACTTGCATAAAGTATCTCTTTTTCTTATGGGATTGCCGCACTACCATTCGTAAAAAAGTATCACCCTTGCTATATTTTTAAGCTTTAAGACACAGCACGAAGGTTTGAGGCCTAAGTACCAGAATACCGTGAGTGCCCGGTTAATCGATGTTTAACCCATTTTTTTCCCTGTTCCGTCAACGTTGTCCAAGTACTGCAACATTCAGTTTTTGCATTTCCACAGCACCTTTCAGACAGACAACGCGATAGTACTACTATAGACGTTATAATTAAAAGCCAGATGCTTTGACAACTGCGCTGCAGGGGAAGACATTACACTTAAAAACTACAGGAACACTGTTTAAATTTCGGTGTAAATTGGCGGTATTAATTAAAATCCGAAACAAGGTGTTTTCGTAAAAAAATACCAAATGGTGGAAAAATACCACAACAAAATTTTGTCAAAGGTTTACCAGAAAAATTGTAAATTTGTTGTGAATATGATTAATAAATAGCTCGAAGTTATTTAATTTAACCCCAGCCAATACGTGGTGTTTTTGGTACTATTTCTTTCAGTGATGAACCGTATACACCTACTATGAATATATTTTTAGATATTTAGTTCGAAATCCGCTCTAATAATGCTGGATGAACTAAAAAAAAATGTTGTGCATCAGAAAATGGGTCTTAATTCATAGTGGTTGTGTATCAAATTTTACTAAAATGTTAAGAGTGGTACAGATACTATAAAATACGTCATTTTTTTTTTACTTTACACCCTGTATATTAAAGGGTAAGGATATTAAAGGCAAAGGATTATTTAAATTTTTCCTCTTAAAATCAATTAAAGGATTTTACACCCTTAAACATCATCATCTTATTCTGAAACACTTTGTATAAGTCGCATGGCCGTACGCAAAACATGATTTTGAGGGTGGGGGGCAACGGTTTTTTTTAAATCTTTGGACAATCGGTATTCGAATACGAATACGAATACCGGAAAAAGAAAGTATTCGAATACCGAATATTTGAATACTTGAAAGAAAAAAGTATTCGAATACTAGAAAAGGAAAAAACCGATGATTCATAATTTGAACACAAAAAAACAAAAAAGGTCCTTACCTCAGTTTTCCCTCCTTTGGTTCTCTTTTGGTATTCTTGGTATGCTACTCGTGGCAATTTTAGTATTCGAATACTACTTTCACATTATTCGAATACAGAATCCAGAATACTAACCAAAAAGTATTCTGCCGAATACCGAATACCAAACACACAAATGTATTCGAATACTGGCAAAATGTATTCTGAATACTATTCAGAATACTAAGTATTCGAATACTATTCAGAATACTAAGTATTCGAATAGGACCCAACTCTGTGGACTATATACATAGGCTAAAAGCCTAAATACAAACGTAACGTGAGTGTCTTAAACGA
The DNA here is from genome assembly GCA_014170235.1 of Listronotus bonariensis. Classification (NCBI taxonomy): domain Eukaryota; kingdom Metazoa; phylum Arthropoda; class Insecta; order Coleoptera; family Curculionidae; genus Listronotus; species Listronotus bonariensis. The sequence continues at coordinate 44,501 of JACEGR010001150.1, forward strand.
GGTAAGAGGGAGCTTGTTGATACGGGACTTATGGGCAGCAGCTTTCAATTTCTAGAAACTCTAGGGATAAAAGAACAAATAAAAGTGGGAACTTCGGGGACTGTTTAGTTGGATAGTATAAGGATGCATATGTGCGGAACCATGAGTTTCTCTGTTGGGAAGTAGCTATAATAGGATTTTCGAGTGATTTTTTACTACAATTTTAAGCGTGGATAAGCCTAAATACAAACGTAACGTGAGTGTCTTAAACGAGGTAAGAGGGAGCTTGTTGATACGGGACTTATGGGCAGCAGCTTTCAATTTCTAGAAACTCTAGGGATAAAAGAACAAATAAAGTGGGAACTTCGGGGACTGTTTAGTTGGATAGTATAAGGATGCATATGTGCGGAACCATGAGTTTCTCTGTTGGGAAGTAGCTATAATAGGATTTTCGAGTGATTTTTTACTACAATTTTAAGCGTGGATTAAATACCTAGGAATGTATTTGGGGAGATACTCCATCCTTAAGGACTATTGAACGATGGATTTTGGAATTTAAATGTGGTTCATTTTCACTTGACGATCCACCACGACCAGATGCCCTATTGAAATTATGACTGATAAAACCATGGAGGCTATTTCTACGTGTATAAATCAAGATCGGTGTATAACATATAAAGACAGTTGCAAGAAATCTAGCAAATTCCTATATCCACTCTTTATTAAATAATTACCGACTATTTAAAAATACGCAAGGTTTGCCCGCTATGGGTGCCCCATGCTTTGACTCTTAAACAAGAACATGTTCGTGTAACATGGTGTCAAGATATGCTTAAAAGTTTGAAATTGGAAGATCTAAGCAAGCAGTTTTGATTGTTACAGGTGATGAAACCTGGGTTGCCTTCCAGTGACGAAAATTTTTGTGCGACACGCTCCAGGGCTTGAAGCTCTTGAACTGCTCTAAAAGTTAGTCACTGGAACGCATCCTTAGACAAGAGAGATACTTTAAGAAATTTTAAAATTTCGTTGTTTTTAACCTTTCTTGGCTTTATAATAATAATCTCTTTTTAATATCTAATTCCATTTTAAATCAATAATTAAAAAAAAATCCATCCTTAACCATAAAAACACACGTTTGAAGCACAAAAACCAAAAGAGGGGTTGGTGCATGAGGGACAAGCGGAAAGAAAACGGAGTAGCTCAGGTGCATAACACTTTCCGTCACTGGAACGCCATAAAGTAGAACGAAATGCCCCTGAGCTACTCGGGAGCGCTCTATTTGCGTCACTGGAAAGCCACTCTGGGTGTTTGAGGTTGGTATGATATCCCAACTAAAGCCCAAAGTAGAGTCTGGGTGTTTGAAGATGAACAGCAACCACTTTAGGTGCGCAAGTCAGAATCAGTAAACAAAAGAATGCTTGCGGTTTTCTTTGGCAGCAGAGGTTTAATAAAAACGGTGGTACTTAAAAAACAAAAAAAACTGTAACTGCGTATATACCGAAATTTGTTTGCCTTCTCTAATACAAGACCTCCATATTCTTCGCCCAAATTCAAGCCTCATTTCATGGTTTCTGCATCATGACAATGCACCTGCATACAGAGCTGCCCTTACGACCGATTTTATAACCCGAGCCGGTTTAAAATAGTTGTCACATCCACTCTACAACCCCGACTTGGCTTCTTGCGATATTAGTTTGTTTTCTTTTGTAAAGAAGCAATTGAAAGGAAGAAAATTTAAGTCCAACATTAAATTATTGGCAGGTTTTGACGTATAATAAGTATGCACCTCTATTCCAAAGGAACAATGGGCAGTCTGGTTCAATAAATGGTTTGAGCGTATGGAAAAGTAAGTTTATAAAAAGGGTCACTATTTTAACAAATTCTAATTTATTAATGGTTACTACAAGACTTATGGAACACCATACGTATTATTACTTAAATTTAATTTTTGTAATGTAAGCAACATATGGAAGATACGTATGACCAACCAAAAATAACTGTAAAAAACATGAAAATGGGCAGGGCGGACAATTGTCGCTTTAAAACAAAGTACTGCAACCAGCAGGAACGTCACAGGAAATTAAAAAAACATCCAAAAAAGCAAATAAAACTTCATGCACCCATGTTTTCTCCTGTTAAATTCTAGTGCTTTTTTCTTAATCACCCATATACAATCCATATTATTATATTGTTTTTCTTCACCATATGGTAACATTAACATAGTCCTGAAGAAACCATAAAGTTGATAAACCGCCGATTTTGACATTGGGAGTGCGTATGCGAATGCCCTGCCATCCCGCAGACCCTTTCTTCAAATTGTGCCACTTTCCGAAACGGCGATTAACTCTTTGTTTGACCTCCGGACAAGGTATTTATACAACTTATTTCCTTAAAATGTGAATAGCTGTGCTTTGTGGCCCTCGGGTATGTAAAAGAACCTCATCACACCCACTGCCATCATTAATATTCATATTTAAAATATGCAAATGTTTTTCAATAACGTGGAATTTCCTTAAAGATGGGTTGACGACTACAGAAGACTATGGCCGGTTCAACCGTGACCGAAACAACTTCTACAACCGTAAAAAAAATGGTGTTTTATTTTTATCGTATCATAATAATATAACGGACACAACATCAATTTTTTACATTTTGAATTCGTGTTTTGTTCAAAGAGAATAGACAAGGATAGAGGATCAATCGCCGTTTCTCTCTCTCTCTCTCTCTATTTTTTTATTGGTTTTGGTCCGTTCAGGTCCAATCCACCACTCTCCCCTTTCGGACTATGCTTTCCAGGGCTTCGTCGGCGGAAAATCTGAATAATCGAGCTCGTACCTCCCAGAAATTCCAAAAAGAAAACAAATATAATTCTACAATCGATGCAATGCATAAATTGTCGGCTGTCAAACCAAGACCTGCTACTGGTGTTACGTATAACCTTCACTTTCACTACTGACAGTTCCCATGGCACGCCCATCTATTTCCCGCCATTTGAGAAATACCTCGTGTTCACCACCAAACAGGATACCATCAGCTTATAGGAATCTTCGCTCACAGCGCTTAGATCCAGAAGAAAGATGCCGTCAATTTAGCGTGAATCTTACCTTGATCCCCGAAGGTAAAAAACGTTCGTACGACACCTCTAGCCGCCACTCCGGCAAGAACTTTGTAGTCCTCTACGCACGTCCGCACTGTCCGGAGGTCAAACAAAGAGTTAATCGCCGTTTCGGAAAGTGGCACAATTTGAAGAAAGGGTCTGCGGGATGGCAGGGCATTCGCATACGCACTCCCAATGTCAAAATCGGCGGTTTATTCAAAAGCATTGATTTATTGAGTAAATATACATAAAACATTAATAAAAAGTGTAAAATGTGGTTTATATTGAAATTTATTAATATTTTAATGACTAAATATTGGTAATGTAGTGCTAATGGTGTATTAAAATCTATTTGGTAGAAGTCTATTTTTTTCTTAGATAGGAATAGGTTAATGTGGAAAAATATCTGTAAATTTTAGAGAAATGAGAACTGAAAATGAAAATCTAAATAGAAATATTTCTGGAAAACTAAACTTTTATTGTGAGATTACATATTTATCATAAAGAATGGTTGTAAAATGTAAAAGAAGTGTATAATTTTAAGAAATATATGAAAATTGCACGCTTAAACTTACCAACCAAATAAATTTTAGATTTATGTTGATCCTATTTAGTTAAAAGGTATTATAGTGTATAAGTTAACATTACTTATACTCAGTGGCGCCTTTACCAAAAGGCTGAGTAGGCTGAAGCCTATGGCGGCATTTTTAGGGGGCAGCAGATTATGTCTTATGAATAATTTTGTTGGATTTCGAATTCAATTTTATACCTATAATTAAAAGAAATGGAAGTGAGGACCTTATTTTTTTTTTTGCTCTTCAAAAATATTTGGAAAGGAAAAAAGAAGAAGAAAGGGGCAGCGAAAATAAAATAGCCTACGGGCGGCAAACATGTAAGTGCGCCTCTGCTTATACTGAGAAAAGCGTAGTAGGATTTCAGTTTCCATAGGGCACTGTACTTGGTCCCATTTTATTCGATATCTACATACTTGTTTTTAGGTATGAGGAAGCAGATTGTAGATTTTAATTAACAATGAAAATTTAACTTTTCACATTACTGGATACTTATCTTGAAATAAATTACTTTTGTAAAGGAAGCTTAAAAATGCTCGTTATTGCAGAAAAAAAAACTTAATCCTAAACGCGCGAAGTATTTCTTAGTGGGTCATTGTATTTATTTACCACTAATCATTTAAAGTTAAGTTTAATGTTTCCTCGCAGACTTCCTTTTAGTTCAGGTAGGATCGAAGACCTGACTGACCGTGTGTATGCTCATTTAGAGCGATAAATAATAAAAAACATACCTTTTTTTACATTAATAAATTTGAAAATATTTTCTTCTGGCTTTGGTTTGACCTAAATCATCACTTATTAAATAAGAGAAGAAATTTTTGAAAATCCCATTGTATTTTCAGCTATAATGCCCTGAAGGTCGAAATCTAGCCCTCGGGCCAGAGGCCCTCGGGCGGGAAGGTCGAAATAGGCTAGATTTCGACCTGATGGGCATTATAGTCCAGTAAAGCTCGTGATGCATACAATGCTTAAGGGGGCTAAGGTCAAATCGTACAAAAAAGCCATGTTTTCGTGATTTTTTTCTGACGACACAGTTAAAATTTATTTACTCAACCAATGGTACATTAAAGTATGACATTCGAAGAATGTTTCATCAAATTTTACAAAAAATATTAAAAAATACGGCAATGGCAGCAATTGTTCGGACGTGTCTCGAAAAAAGTTGAATTGCGGTGCCCCTCATAACTTGGTGCTGGATCATCCGAAATCAAAAATCAAAGTTCATTCGTTAGATAATAGTTTTCCCCAGGTAACGCTGTCGAGTTTTTTTGTTTCCAAATTTTTTTCATTTTTTCGAACACTTTGAAGTGAAAAACACAATTTTGTGGGAAAAAATCGGCTAATTTGTTATTGCAAAATCAAAATTATGAACAAAAAAAAAACTCGACAGCGTTACCTCGTAAATGATGTACAGAAATAGTGTTTAAAATTTCAAAAGGATCGGTGCAGTAGTTTTGGAGTTATCAGGGGCACCGACTTTGAAAACGTGAGTTGTGAATTGAATACCTTACCCCCCTTAAACCAATGCGCTTAAAAAAAAACTCGACAGCGTTACCTCGTAAATGATGTACAGAAATAGTGTTTAAAATTTCAAAAGGATCGGTGCAGTAGTTTTGGAGTTATCAGGGGCACCGACTTTGAAAACGTGAGTTGAAATTAAATACCTTACCCCCCTTAATGTTTTACCCAAAAAAGAGTTTTTCAATGACTAATTACATTATTTATTCGCAATATAAAAAATAAGTTGCATCTGTACCTGTATACGTAAGTAGATAATGACTGGTGTTAAGTTTGACTTTGATGTTTCTATCAGTAAGTCAGTTGGCATTTTTTATTTAACGATTTGCTCAAAATGGAAAAAATTCCACAAAATATAAGAGAAAAGGCCATAAAAGCGACCGAAAATCTTTTGCCAGTTAAATCAAGGCAGTCAACAGTATGATCGGGAGTATGACATATTTGGTATTTGGAAAGATGCGAACGCAATTCTTCAAATAACCGAAACCGTTTTAATGGCATATTTTCAGGAACTGGTTAGTTATTGATTTTATTTTAATACATATGTTTGTATAAACTTGATCTTTATTGCGAGAGAAATAAAATTAAGGCATTATAAGCGGGCATTATCATAATGCCCGCTTATAATGCCCTAGGTGTGATAGCAGGTATTATTGCTACCATAACATATTCCGTTTCTAAGGTATTACAGATCAATAATAGATGGGTAAAACATAAAAACGTTTTCATGTTTTACATGTCCAGCGGCCATAGAGCTTCATTCTATCCTAAATCCTTAGTTACCGTTTATTTTCTATACAATAGATAGATAATAATACAAAGTAAATATTATGTATACTTTTAATGTTGATCTTACCTAAATATTTTCAACTAAATTAAATTAAACATGGCGCCAGCAATGGTCGTAAATCTAACTGAAAGTAAAAAAATTGCGCAACGCACGTAGGATTAAACCTTTCACAGATTAGTGAAGAGAAATAATAAACTTTTGTAAATATTTTACATGGTTTTCCGGTCTGTACAAAAAACAGGAATTTGAAATTTTGATCTATACATAGATAACCTACATTTAGATCCGCAGTGACAAGAAGCATTTTTCGGATTTTTACGACCTCGCGCAGTGGGTGGACGAACATGCGCACTTAAAAGCCGTGGCAAAATACAAACACCGGCACCCCGTACCCTCCGTCCGCGGTCTGACCGTAACGCTCATTAGCTACCGTACTTCGAACAGAAAACCAGGATGCCGTCAACAAATTCATTCCTATAATGCGAATACGTAGGGTGTTCAGTAAGTTTTGAGATACTTTGTAACTAAACGGTGCAGGAAAGTAACATTGATGTTTTTTGTTTGTACATGTCATGACATGTCGTAGTCCTACACAGTTATTAGTAAACTATCAGTTTTGCGCCAGTTCGTGTCCAGCGATTTTAGCGCAATGGCGTCGTGGACGACAATAGAGTGCCTTGCAATTTTGAAATACAACTTTTCACGTGGGTTATCTCAAGAACAGTGTTAAGAAGAAATGAAGCCTATACTTGGTGATGACTGTCCATCTCGTGCGATCATATACAGATGGTACAAACAATTTCAGCGGGGTTCGTTTTCGCTTGAAGACGCCTCACGCTAAGGTCGACCGCGTGAAGTAGTAACCCCAGAAAACATATCTGCCGTCCAAAAGCTATAGAAACAAACCGACAAATTACCTATCGACAGTTAGAAAAGACATTGAACATTAGTTTAGCAACATTACACACGATCATACATGAGCAGTTGGGTTTTAGAAAAATTTGTACTCTTTGGGTTCCACACAAGTTAACTCCCGAGCAGCAGACACAAAGAGTGAATTGGTGTAAAAAATGATGTCCAAATTCCAGGAAGGTAAATCTAAAGACATAGTGTCGATCGTCACGGAAGATGAAACTTATCTTTATTATTACGACGCCGACGTCCCAATTAAACAACAGAATAAGATATGGGTTCTCGAAGGTGAAGACACTCCGATCGAAATTCGCAAATCAAGATCTGTAAAAGAAATAATGATAGTTGTTTTCTTTGGTTCAATAGAAATAATTGAACGTGTTGTGCTCCGAGAACAGAAGACCGTTAATGCTCTCTGGTACACTACAGTATGCCTTTCAAAACTTATAGAAAAGTTAAGAGTGATTCGCCGAAACTCGCAACTCGCTAGCTGGTACCTTCATTATGACAATGCCCCACCTCATCGAGCTGAACTTACCACTCAATTTTTGACAGATGCAGGCTTGATACTTTTGGAACATCCGCCTTATAGCCCCAACTTGGCGCCGTGTGACTTTGGGTTGTATCCTTTTGTCAAGAGCCAACTGAAAGGACAAAAGTTTTAAACTGAAGACGCGCTACTGGAGGCCTGGGATAAAATATGCGCTGAAATTTTAAATGAAAAGTGGAAAGCTATTTTTAGTGACTGGTATCATTGATACAGCTGATACGGCGGTTGCTACGCCCCTGATGTTGTTGCAGTAATGTATTTTTTAAATATTTTTCTATGATTTATTGGATAAATGCAATTAAGAGTAGAAAAACTTCAGACTACTTGTGTTAAGTGGTTATCATCCTGGATTTTGTTAAAAATTCTGCAATGAAGGAAAACATACAAAGTCCGTGTTGCTGTGTCTGCAGTTCAAGTCTAAATAACCAAGAACTTACGTTTCTTGGCGTAATATATAATTACTTAGAACTCTGACTGTTATCCATTTGTTATGTTATCTGGGTTTGTTAGACAAAAATGCTTAAAATATATTTTTAAAATTGCCAACATTGTGTTTCTTAATTTAATTATTCGTCATAGAAATCTTAAAGACTATCCACTTGAAAGACGTCTATAAAGTGCAATAACAGAAAGTATGATTTTAAAAGATTGTTGATCAACCCAGGAGCTAAAACTGTAACAAAAAACGAAATTTTTTCTTCAAACGTCAGTAAACATGAAATTTTTGGGCGAACTTCGGCACTGGGACAGATATTTTCATTTTTTTTTTTTGGGGGTGTACAACTTCTATTCTATTTTTTTTCCTTGGTTTTGGTCCCTTCAGGTCCAATCCACCAGCTCTCCCCTTCCTATGACTATGCTTTCCAGGACTTCGTCGGCGGAAAATCTGGATAATCAAGCTCGTAGCTCCCAGAAATTCCAAAAGAAAAATAATTCTATAATCGATGCAACGCATAAATTGTCGGCTGTCAAACCAAGAACTGCTACTGGTATCGTGCATAACCTTCACTGTCACTTGCTGACGCTTCCAGCAGAGGGCGCCACCGTCCTCGGGCGTTACGAAAACACGTGCACACCGCTATCATAAATAAATCAGGTTTTTAGAAATCTTCACTCACAGCGCTTAATTCCAGAAGAAAGATGCTATCAATTTAGCGTGGGTCTTTTCTCGATCCCCAAGGGCACAGAAACGCCCGTACAACTCCTTCAGCTGCCTACCCGGGGACGCTATGTAGGCTCCTACGAAACGTGACCGCACAACTTGAAGATCGCGGATAGACTCGTGAGGAAACTTTGAAGTATATGACAACAAAGGTTAATTAATACTTAAATGGGTTACGTCAAAGCCTCGACTTTAGGTGGTTCGAAGTCAGGGACGCGAGGAAGGGTATGCATCTAACAGGGAAAAGTTGGCAAGACTGGGTAAAGTCACTATTTTTCGGCGGTTGTTGATCAATCCACTGGCGTGAAGAATTTGTGCATATCGTTTTACATTGTTTTGAAAGTGGTATTTGTTGAAAGATGTGATCAAAAATGTGTTTTTATTTCAAGTTAAAGAAGTTGCAACCTTATAATAATTAAAAAGTGTTGTGTAAACAGTTGTTCTAATAATGGGATAAACTGTATTTCTTCGGCACTAATGTTGATACTTATCTCATTTAATAACATGGCCAAAAAAGGTACCAAGTGACGTCAACACAACCATTTTCAATATTGGCTAAATGTCGCGATCCATTATAGACCGACTCTGATGACAACCAAAAAAAAAACTTAAAAATAACTGGCAGATATTTGATATGTCTATACTAGGTTCGCTAAATACGTTTTGGACTTTGTACATATTTTTTCACTGCAGAATTCTTAATGATGACAACCACCAAAATACTTTAAACAAGTTGTAGACTGATTTTTTTTATTCTTTATTGCATTTACTATTTTTTTTTTTATCTTTGGACAAACCACGAAGGCTAAAAGCCTAAAAACTAACGTACCGTGGGTGTCTTAAGCGAGGTAAGAGGGAATTTGTTGACACGGGACTTAAATACTTGAAGATTTGGGGGAACGAAAGACCTTCGCGGGCAGCAGGTTCCACAATCTAGAAACTCTAGGGATAAAAGAACGAACAAAGTTCGGGGCCTGTCCAGTTGGACCGTATAGGGATGCATACGCGCGGAATCACGAGTTTCTCTGTTGGGAACCGTAAGTGGAGGAACTATACTGGACAATTCTTCAGAGCAGAAGCCATGGAAGTACCTATAAAAAAGCGATAAATTCCCCACAGCCCGACGATGTGCAAGAGAGGGAAGCCTTTCTGTAAGTGAAGGATCAATAATGAGACGAATAGCTCTTCTTTGAATAGAATCAAGAATGTTTAGGGTTGTGGGGGACGCCATGCCCCAGATATGAAAACAATATTCCAAGGGAGGTCGGATTTGGGACACATATAAAGTGTATAAATTAGAAGGGGAAAAATACTTTTTGGCTCGAAAGAGAAATCCAAACCTTTTTGAAGCTGCCGTGGCTATAGATACAATGTGTTTATGCCAGTTAAGGTTAGTGATGTGCAAGAGAGGGAAGCCTTTCTGTAAGTGAAGGATCAATAATGAGACGAATAGCTCTTCTTTGAATAGAATCAAGAATGTTTAGGGTTGTGGGGGACGCCATGCCCCAGATATGAAAACAATATTCCAAGGGAGGTCGGATTTGGGACACATATAAAGTGTATAAATTAGAAGGGGAAAAATACTTTTGGCTCGAAAGAGAAATCCAAACCTTTTGAAGCTGCCGTGGCTATAGATACAATGTGTTTATGCCAGTTAAGGTTAATTTCAAATGTGACGCCCACAAGATTAAAGGTGTCTTTGCTCTGTAAAACTTGGCCGCTCATAAGTAGAGGATGAGTATTTGATGACTCTTTTCGCGACAAGGAACATGATTGTTTTTGGATGCATTAAAATGGACGAGATTTTTAGCGCCCCAATCCAATATTAAATTAAGATCCTGCGAAAGAGATATCTTCATCGCTCTGCGTTTGTTTTCCAAATCAGGTTTAGTGATGGGTTTAGGAACCTGAAAATTGGAGTGAAGGGTACTATCGTCGGCGAAACTATGAATGGAATTAATTGTGGACGAGAGAAGGTCGTTGATGTGAAGAAACTATGTTGGTGCCAGAACTGAGCCCTGAGGGACTCCAGCATTTATTTGGTGAAAGCTTGAAGAATGGCCGTCCACAATAACTGATATACGTCGATCAGATAGATAACTAGAGAGCTAAGTACAGAGTTTAGTTGAAAGACCATAGGAGGGAAGTTTATTAAGAAGTGCGGCATGCCAGACCTGGTCAAAAGCTTTGGATATATCAAGAGCAACGATCTGGGACTCACCTAGAAACTCAAGAGACTTATTCCAGCAGTGTGAAACGAAGGAAAGAAGACCTGCTGTAGATCTTTTGTGGCGAAATCCATACTGCCTGTCATGCAAAATTTTGTGTTTTTTAAGTACTTAAGAATTAGGAAGTATAAGTACTTAAGAGTTAAGAAATAATTTATATAAAAAAATAAAAACACGATATTAACTGCAACAATAGCAAGCAATATATGACAAACAAATGTCATAGTGGCACAAAAGGGTTCAAAAAATATCCGATAGGAGCGCTTAATCTAAACTCCCCATAACAGTTTCTTTATAAATGCACTGTGTTACTATGGCATTAATATGTATATACTGATTTGCAATAATTATATAAATAGTAAAATACAACAGAGGTGTGTGCGTGGGATGCGAACCGTATAGTCCGCAGGTGTATAGTTCAATTTTTTCTTCGCACTATAACCACAATTTAACTATTACGTAGTTACGAAGTGGTTTGCAACAGGTGCATAGTGGAAAGTGACTCATAAACTGGCGTAATTTAAAAATCATAAATGCAGCTATTTTGTCAGAAACTAGAGTTGAGCATAAAATCACAACCTGTTAATTATTCACTGTTAATAACATATTACATTCATGACAAAGTTGGGTAGTATTCGAATACTCAGTATTCAGTATTCAAAATACATTTAACCTGTATTCGAAAAAAGCGTGGGGTGCTTAATATATTAAATGTTATAATTATTTCATCTATCTATGAGGGAAAAGTTATGAAAAAATAGTAAAATGCACCCCACGCTGCTTACTCTGATGTGAATTATTCTGTTATTATCTTAAATTTTATTATAATTCTATTTTGAGGTATATAATTATGATTCATTGTTTGACCTTTTATTACTGTAATACAAACTCTTTGTAATGAAAAATTATTTTCTAATTTTTAGTTCGGTTGCATATAAAAGCGTGTTTTTTAATTTTTTTAAACTATTATTTATTTTTCATTTTTTAGTTCGATATATCAATTAGTTTTCTGCGGACATGTGATATTGAAATGTTTCACGAACTATTTCGTAATCTAATCATTTCATTTAAAGCTTCACTGTTGCATGGGGTTTCAGAACGCAACTACTCCGAACAAGTTTCTGTCAGCATTATGCTGAGAGTACGTCTGAAACTGCACGCATGCGCAGATCGCGCACTAGCTCTTTCTCTGTTACTCTCCTACAGAAAATCTATAAAGGAATTTATTTAACCTGGCGATCCTAATCAGGATAACGGGATACTGTTTGCAGATTATTGCATTGTCATGGGTCCTTGATACGTGTGCAAAGTTTTAAAGAAATCGAATCGCTGGAAGTTGGTAAAAATTAAGCTTAAAGATTCCGTTACATACATACATACATACATACAACCCAAGCTAATAAAAGCGTGTTAAAAATACCTGCAGCATTACCATAAACCCCTTACTAGTGCGTCGAGTTTACCCTCTGCGATATTTGTATAATTACTTCTGCGTCGAAATTACATCCGTCATCTATGATACATTTTGACAGAACTTTAAAGTGGTTCCCAACAGGTGCATAGTGGAAAGTGACTCATTGGCGTGACTTTAAAATTAAGAATGCAGCTATTTTGTCACAAATAATGTTGACAAAACTTTTAATTCCATACGACATATAAATACGGCGTTCCCGGTTTTTAATAGAAATCTCATTTGTTTTGGAGGAATTTTCGGATTGTATTTTTAGAAAATATGCCAGACTTTTTATTTTAAATGTGTATATTTATACGTCCGGTGTTTTTGTGTATGGCTAGTAGTCCGGACGATTAAGGTTTAACTGTTTAAAATAACTTTGGTTTTTTTTTTTGGGGCGCTGATCACAAATCTGAATTTTTAGTCGGAAACGTTTCGTTTCCGAGATATCCATCATAAAAGTTATCATTTGAACTAACCTTATTTTCATCATATCCCCTCTTCTTTTTGCACACAATTCGTGATTTAAAGCTAAAGAGGCCCACAATATTTGATTTTTACCTTTTAAAACCCCGTTTTTCTATGAATTTTACACCTTTTATCAAATAAATTGCGAAGGATCCCTTTTAAAACGCAGCAAGCCATGCATAAATTATTATGGCGTATTTACCATAATTAAAAACGACTGAAAGTAAAGCTACGCAATTTAATACAAAAAAAGTGTAAAATATGTAGAAAAATGAGGTTTTAAAAGTTGAAACTCAAATATTGTGTACCCTTTTAACTTAAAACCAAGAATTGTGTACAAAAGAAGGGGAATATAGTAAAAATGTACCCCCGTCTACATAATTTATTAATTGAATTTAACTTTTACTGGACATAACCGGGATACAGACGGTCATGAAAATTTGCCATAGTCAGTCCAGCCTTCGTGCCTACCTGAACTAAAAGGAAGCCAAATTGATATAGTATCAGTCTTACTGGCGGACCTAAAGGTAGGCTCGAAGGCATGCCTTACCGTGTGTTATACCTATTTACCTATTACTTAGTTTATTCTGTTTTTCTTAACATCGACCGTTGAACTAACCTGAAAAAATAAAACTCATTAATATATCGAATAGCCAACAAAAATAATATAAAAGAAAAAAATAGTGGACCGTAAGCCAAGTGCAAAATTTTGTCAGTTATTTCTTCTCAGTATTATCTTTATTTTAACTATTCACACAACGTTTCGGACAGTCCTATCTCTGTCCGTTTTCAAGTATAAACTAATACTAAATCCTAACGCTACTAAGTTTATATACTATGGAATAGTATAGTATAATAATAATAATATATATTTTTCTGAAAGTAAGTAAAGTATTAGGAGTGATTTTATATTGATCATGGCACTCTAGATTAAAATAAAAATTTAATTTAAAAATAAAATTTGACCAAAATTTTTTGTAAAAATATTGTAAGTGCTACTAAATAGCAGCATCACTTTTCCATAAGTAAATATACTCGCACTTGTAAGCAAATGCTCGACTTAATTCATTCGTTTAAAACAAATCCTTCAATATTTCTATATTATAAGCATTTGATTACACTTATATACACCCTCCACAGACGCTCAGGTCTACCCACGGTCTACCTGATCGAAAGAACTGTACAGTTTTTATTCAGGTAGACCTGAGTGTGTGTGGGCAGCGTTATAAGCAAAAGCATTTACTTCTTTTTATTCATATGGCCCATTGGTTTGCCATTTCTGCACTAAACCAATGATCGAAGCGGTCTAACATTGGCAATCAGTAAAAGCAATCTTAATAGAATACTTTGTCAGAAAATAAAGTTGTAAATTCCCAACAATAGAGACATTTTGCACCCCTTATTTTGCAATTCCGTTGTGGTTAACGTTATTCTGAGACTTCGCAGTAACGCAAACATGATCCGTTATCGTTATTAACCATACCGGACTCCTTTAATTACGGATGAATACCGAAGAGCTTATCGTTAAAGTTATTGTAAAACTGCGTGGTTGCCGGATTGTAGAAATTTTAATATCAATTATTTAAAAGGTTAAAATTTTCATGCCGTATTAATTAAAATATCATTTATACATAGACTCTAATTAGCGAAAAATTTATAGCAGTAGTAAAAATCAAATAGTGTTAAGAAATTAAAACGGACTTGCACTTTTACGGATATTCTAAATCAGTAATTAATTTAGATGTTACAATCTGGCACACTTGCTTTTTATTCTACTACCAAACCTAACCTTACTATTTGTGTTTTGCTTATACTGTATTGTTTGCATCTACTTTAAAAAACGAAATCAACAGAAGTGTTTGCATATATTTAAATATCAATTTATATCTTATGAAGAATAAAAGTAAATACGGATTTTTCTTTAACTTTAAAATCGGTGAACCACAGGCAAAAATAAGGGTATGTGTCGAAAGCGCAGACGCAAGATAAAGTTTTTAAAAGAGGCTGCAAAATCTCTGTCTAAAACTGCTGTCGTAATCGTTATGTTTAATAACGATAACCATAAGGAGGCCAAAAAACGTCTGTTATTTTAAGAGGTGCAAAATGTCTCTAATGTTGTTTTAAATCTATTTCCAAATTTTCCTGTTTTTGAAACGAAATTAAATATTGTTTGGTTTATCTCTTAACATTTTGAATAAAACTTGCTCCATTTTATTACGAAAAATGTTATTTAAACTGACTTGAAAACTTTACAATTTATATAGAGCATCTTGACAGTTATGGCTGATACACGCATATTTATATTGCTTAGATGTCACAATATTATAAAGCAATTTTGTTTGAAATATCAGGTAATAAATTATTATAACATTTGTCTTGTCTTTTAGATTAGTCAGAACTTTTATATTTACTTTAACTAAAAATTATCTTTATTCATTTAAAGAGCAATCGTTCCACTTGGTCCAAAAAGCCGGCGGTGGTAAACGGGGCGCAAGGCCTTCACAAAGTTTTATTGAACAGGTAAATGGGGCGCATGGATCTTGGAGTCAATAAAATCGTATAGGTAAACGGGGCGCAAATGTTTTCTTTAAAGTAAAGGTATCGAAATAAAATGTTTGTCTATTTTTACAAATTTTATTATTTACGAAACATTTATTGCATCAAAAAATATTTACATATTATACACTTGACAAATACGAAGTACATTTTACAAAATGTAGTCTACTTATTTCTTCACAAGTTTTTCCTTGAATACGTTGGGTTCACACAGGAATCTAAACAAATATAAATTTTTTTTAAGACACCCTGTACTAAAACTATGAATATGAGTCTGCAAATTCTTTGTTTTCAAGATAGAGGGTGTTAAACTTAAAAAAACACGCTTTATATGCAACCGAACTAAAAATTAGAAAATAATTTTTTATTACAACGAGTTTGTCTTACAGTAATAAAAGGTCAAACAATGAATCATAATTATATACCTCAAAATAGAATTATAATAAAATTTAAGATAATAACAGAATAATTCACTTCAGAGTAAAAAGCGTGGGGTGCTTAATATATTAAATGTTATAATTATTTCATTTGTAAATATCTGAGAGGGAAAAGTTATGAAAAAATAGTAAAATGCACCCCACGCTTTTACTCTGAAGTGAATTATTCTGTTATTATCTTAAATTTGATTATAATTCTATTTTGAGGTATATAATTATGATTCATTGTTTGACCTTTTATTACTGTAATACAAACTCTTTGTAATGAAAAATTATTTTCTAATTTTTAGTTTTGTTGCATATAAAAGCGTGTTATTTTAGTTTTTTTAAACTATTATTTATTTTTCATTTTTAGTTCGATATATCAATTAGTTCTCTGCGGACATGTGATATTGAAATGATTCACGAACTACATATTTCGTAATTTAATCATTTCATTTAAAGCTTCACTGTTGCATGGGGTTTCAAAACGCAACTACTCCAAACAAGTTTCTGTCAGCCTTATGCTGAGAGTACGTCGAAACTGCACGCATGCGCAGATCGCGCACTAGCTCTTTCTCTGTTACTCTCCTACAGAAAATCTATAAAGGAATTTATTTATCCTGGTGATCCTAATCAGGATAACGGGATACTGTTTGCAGATTATTGCATTGTCATGGGTCCTTGATACGTGTGCAAAGTTTCAAAGAAATCGAATCGCTGGAAGTTGGTGAAAATTAAGCTTAAAGATTCCGTTACATACATACAAAGATACATACATACATACATACAACCCAAGCTAATAAAAGCGTGTTAATAACCTTTTTTCGTAAAATTAATAATAAAAAGTAATCCATATGAAGACAAGTTAGGCGGACACAATGTATTCATCATAATTAGATATTTTTAAAATTAAAAATGTTATCGAAGTATTATGAAAATATAAATCAAATTTTTCTCCCAGCATAGCAAAACTTAGATCACGTTCGTGTTTTATTGTGACATTTATAGAGAATGTCACACCATTTTTCATGTTTCGTTCCCTTCTATGTTTATATTTATGTAGTGCTACAAATTGCGGAACTGATCATATATCACGCGGAATTTTTGCTCTCGAGCAAACCGGGTTATTGCGTATATATGGCATGATAAAGAATCTAAATGTGAATTTATGTATTCAGGCACTGACACTTTAAAATATGTGTACAGGGTGGTACAAAATGTTAAGAAAACTTATAGTATATATATATATATATATATATATATATATATATATATATATATATATATATATATATATATATTTTGGAGAATAGAAGAAAATTGCAGTTTGCCGTTTTCTTGCAAAAATTACGAGTACTGGCATTCCTGCGTACCTGCGAGCGAAACTTGTAACACGGGACACCCTTCACAATAGAGTTATACGAACCGGGAGTATGTATGGTATGGCAATACCGCGACACTTAACAGCTTTGTTTCGGAGAGGCTTTACCTATCAGGCTGCGAATCTTTTTAATAAACTACCGAACGATATTAAATCATTGAGTGTTGAAGCTTTTAGAAGGAGATACCGAGCGTCACTGCTTCGAGAGCAGTAGGGTTAGGCATTGGCATATGTATTTTTGATAGGCTGAATGTGTGTGTGAGTAAATTAAGTAATTATTATATGTAGTTTTAGCATTAGGATTTTTTTAATTGGTATTTTTTTATGAAAACATTTATATTTACATATATTTAATTTTTTATTTTTGCATAAACTCCAGCCTGTTAGGGTTATATGGCAGAGTAGTCAATTGTTTATTGGGTAAATATCGCCCTAATATGGTTGGCTGTGATGAGGTTAATTTTATATAATAATTTTGTATGCTTTTTAACTATTTGTACTGATTGTAACCTTGTCACCCAATAAAAGACGTTTATTATTATTATTATTATTATTATATATATACATATATATATATACATGATGTGATTTATTTCTGCAAAAGTTTTTCTTTTTCTTAGTGCTCATGTGTCCCATTGTGCCCAAATTTGGTATACGGTGGTTTTTGGGGGCGCTGATCACGAATCTAAAAGAATTTTTAGTCGGAAACGTTTTGTTTTCGAGATATCCATTATCAATGTTGGTATTTTAACCAACCTCATTTTCACTATATTCCCCTTCCTTTTGCACACAATTCTTGATATTAAGTTAAAGTGGTACACAATATTGGATTTTCACTTTTTAAAATCTTATTTTTCTGCGTACTTTACACTTATTTTGAATTAAATTGCGAAGCTTCACTTTCAATCGTGCTTAATTATGGTGAATGCGCCGGAGCAGTTTTGCATGGCTTGCTGCGTTTTAAAGGGACCCTTACCAATTTATTTGATAAAAGGTGTAAAATCGTAAAAAACGGGGTTTTAAAAGGTGAAAATCAAATATTGTGGGTCACTTTCACCTTAAATCAAGAATTGTGTGCAAAAAGAAGGGAAAATATAGTGAAAATAAGGTTAATTCAAATGCCAACATTGATAATGGATATCTCTGAAACGAAACATAAAAACCCCGTATACCCACATTGGTCAAAATCGGAGTTGCGGAAAGTTTCTAGACAATTACCCAAGCAAGTTACAAGTGCCTGGCCAAATTGACAAAATTTGAAAAACATCCTGTATCTCCAAAACAAATCAAGTTAGCCATGATTTACTTTTACCGTTGAATTTGTTTTAAAAATTGAAATCGAGATCGTGCAATTAGATTTTTCCTACGACCACTTGTGAAAATAGCAAATACCACACTGGTTTTATGCATAGAAAATGCGTTATATCACACTAGTGTTGCAAAATACTTTACAACACTCGTGTGATATTTATTATGATGTCATTCTAAAAACTGCTATTGGTTTTGCAAATGACATATTTATTGTAGTGACAGTAAAAAAACTTTTACTTACCTTAAACAGTAGAACCCAAATTAGCGAAAATCATCTTATTAACGTTAAGTTACTACACAGTATAAGCATTCTTCTAATATTAAAAAGAGTAATAATAAAATTTCCGAAAAAATAAAAACAAACAAAATTAGACATAACCACAAAAACAACTTTCACTGACTGCTCGGTCAGCGGCACAGTGTTGTTAGGTAAGTAGATCAAATTAAAAATCTCCCTCCTACCTTTGAGCACGCACTTTATAGAGGCAGCCTTGCCGCTTGACCGTTCGACCTAAAGCGCCAGAGAAAAACTCCTATAGATCAAATTCATTTCTCTCTGTCTTCGTGTACTCAAACAACTAGTTAAATCTTTTTTTAAATCCCTTAATTAAATCTTTAACAACAACACACTTTATGAATCCACTTTCTTTTATCCATTCATAAATAGAATCAGACCCTTCCGACGTGGCCAAATGCTTTCCATATTTTGCATAGTATAACGGACGTTTAGTAGTCGTTTTTTTCTTACTTTTAGAACTTTAGGTTATGCATTTACAATTTTCATATGTTTTATATTTTTTCTTAAAAATATTAGAAAAAAATTTAATTTTTACTTAATTTTACATGTGATGTTCAGTTTCAGAAACTCCTTTTACCAATTTTACCCCACCCAGCACCCCTTTCACTCCCCGGTCCCGTAAGTTTGTTTACTTATATTTAAAAAAAACGGAATATTTTGGATATGCGCCATTTACGTTTTATTAAGAAGAGTGTCTAAAATATATAAGTATCAATAATTTAAAAAAAACCCTTAAAATAGCTGAAAACCGTATTAAATTATTACCGTTATTACCTAACCAAACCATACAATTTTTATTAAGTGAGGGCCTTTTTAAATTCCAAAATGATAAAAGTTATATAATGCTTTTAGGTAGGTGATTTTCGATGTAAAAATATTGTCATGAATAATATAGCAGTGAGGAAAAGTATGTATCACACTAGTGTTACAAAGTAAAAATCACCCTAGTGTTGCAAAGTTCTCAATTGTTTGTTATTTTTCTGTAAAGACAAACTTTAATTTTTTTTTTGGTGAATAATTTGTGGTCGTAGGAAAAATAGTGTAAAGTACTTGTGTGAAAATGACTTTCTTACGCTCGTGGATTTGTCGCACTCGGCTGACGCCTCGTGCTACAATATTCCCACTCGTGTGAAATTAGTCCTTTTCCACACTTGTAATGTAATATACTATGTTCTATCTCTTTTAGTTTTCGCTATACCCTGCAAAGTCAAGGAAATGGCGGCACCCTGTACATAACCTCCATTATTTTTATTGTAATAAATAATTTATTATTAATAACGTTATTTTCTTTACATAATTTATTAATAGTTTGTTACATGACAAATCCTCCAAAGAGGAAATGCCCATATACCAAGTTAACAGTCAAACAAAATCGGTATGCGATCCAATAATGTTAGGTACTGCCTTCAATACATCAAATTCCAAGCGGTAACTTATTTAATTAAAACCAAAAATTTACAATTACTAAAATGGAAAAATAACAATCAACAGGTGATAAATAATCGAGAAGGAAGTGAATTAAACCTCCAATACTTCGGAAAAGCGGTCTAGACTACCGGAGTCTCCGCTCCACCATAGGCCCGGGGCACCACGCCTCGTCCTAGCGCTCATAAAGCCGAACAACCTGCAGGTTATCTTCATGGTGTTCAATAAGAAAAACGAACTTGTTATTAATTTTCCGTATTACTACGACCGACAAGTGCGAGCTAGGTGCCTTCAAGACGAAGACGGTATGTGGTTTGTCGCTCATACGCAATTTTTGCGTCTGGTTATGTAAGCGCCCTTCCGGGTTGGGTACTTCTTATGGGAATCCGCATGCATGGATTTAATAGACCTGCATAAGAATTTATAATTTTCCTTTTGATTTGCGACGATCGGCGACAGCGGATTGGATTATTTTGTGTTGTAGTCCAAGAGCTGAGAGCGACCTTAACTAAAACGGCACACAGACTATGCAATTAGTTAAACGACAGGTTGTACAACTAAAGTAGATTTGATCATCGAAATGATATTTTATAAGTTGGATCGCAAAAAGTTTGGCCGGCCAAAAATTTGTTGTACGACCGCGTTTGAAGTGCAATCAATTGCATTATGTATGCGCCATAAAGTGGGTCAAAAAATCGACTATTTTTGTTCTGACTTGTGACAATGAAAAATTGGCTCCTAGGTACAGTGACCAAAATAAAATTTCGTACACTTAGGTTAATATTTTATGTCAATTTTCAATATTTTGGTAAACTTGGCTTTTTACCTTTTTCTCACCTTAATTAATATTCAATAAAATACATTACTCCAAAATAAATATATAGTTTATTTTATTCAAATATTAAAGAAAAAACACTGGCTTAATATTTCAAAGCGGCACATTTTTTCCACTAATAAGTTTAAACGTGTGGGCATTGATGCAATCAGCATTTGTGCATGGTGAACATTGTAATTATTCCAGGTTGCTTCAATTTTATTCCACAGATCATCACTGTTTTGTGGATGGAAATCATTGTTCTTGTTAATTTCCTTTACGATATATCCCTAAACGTTTTCGATTGGATTGATATCAGGGCTTTTTGAGGGCCAAGGTAACAATGAAATGTTATTTTCCAGTAGCCAGTCCGAAACTCTCCTTGCTGTAGGGACGGGGCAGTTGTCATGCTAGTATATAAAATTTTCTTGTTCAAATATATTGTTTACCGATGGCAATATAACATTTTGGAGTATGTGTATATAAGCTTGACTATTAAATCTTTCTCGAATACGGTGGCATATGCCTAGCCCTCTGAAAGACATATACCCCTCATACATTAACAGAAAATCTTTTACTTGTTTTAACATGTTGGGTATATCTTTCTTCGTACTGTGTATTTTGCGGCCTATACACTCTAATCTGCCCGCCATAATAAGATTAAAAATCTTCTCATCGGTAAATACTACCCTTTGCGAAAAATCCATACCTTGCGGTAAATATTCCAGTGCAAATCCCATTCTTTGCTCTTTGTTCATATCGGTCAAAAATGGCTTTTTAGCAGCTACACTGCTTCTCAATTCCCAATTTTTCCTAATACGATTTCTTGCCGTTCTTACTGTCCCAGGAAAATTAGTTTGGTTGTGTGCTTCTACAGCTGTCTGAAATGGATTGTTTCGCAAAAACATATCAGATCATTATCTTGATTTTCGTTTAAAATTTTTCTTACTTCCAGCCCTTCTTTCCAATGATCCTGATTTTTTCCATTTAGTTCTGAAGCTTTGAATAGTGCTTCTTGGTTTCCCAACTTGCTGAGCTATTCATCCCAGAGAAACACCTTCTTCGAATAGAGTAATTACTCTCGCCTTCTCTAGTTCATTTATTTCCCAAAATTAAAAATAGTAAAAAATATAATTTTGAAATGTGTGACAATTTGTCTAGTAAGGTATATTTCCAGGTGATCCAGGTACGCAAAAGCCTACATCACACTGGGAAAAATTAGGTGTACGAGATTTTAATTCCGTCACTGTACCATCAGATAATGCTCGGCAACGATAAGCTCTTAATTTTAATAGGAAAATCTACCTCTTTACAGTTTTGCCAAATTTTTCTCAGTCCCATAGAAAAAAAATCATCTTACCATTCGTTAATCATATAGTAAATCTCTAAAAGATTTTTGTAGAAAGTTGAACGATCTACAAAAAGGTCTTGTATACATTTGGTAAATCTAAACATTAAAAAATATTTAAGGTCTAAAATTAAAGATTTTTAAGAAATATGTTTTTTTTGTTTTCAATTTTGTAACTAACTGGAAATAATTATTGAGAATTGAGTTTTTACTATTTCTATTTGACTTTAAACGCTTTACAAAAAAGATCTTTTATACTTTTTAAGCATAACTCATAACTTTATTAAGTATCTAAATAAAAAGAGCTCCACGAAACAAAAAAATATAGATCTATTGTTTAAACGTTTCTACCGCTTTACCTTAACTACCCGTAAAATACTAATAACTAATACATAAATGAATTTTTACTAAAACTTCCTATTCTTTCAGAAACTTTTATAATATTTAAGCTATCACCTATACTTTTTAAAATTTTGGCAAAAAGCTGAAGGGCTATTTTTTTTTTCAAAAACCAATTATATATATATATAAACGTATTTTAAACTTTTTTGAATTAAATTGCGTAGTTTCACTTTCAATCGTTTTCAATTATGGTGAATGCGCCGGAACAGTTTATGCATAGCTTGCTGCGTTTTTAAAGCGACCCTTCTCAATTTATTTGATAAAAGGTGTAAAATATATAGAAAACCGGGTTTTAAAAGGTGAAAATCAAATATTGTGTGCCACTTTAGCTTTAAATCATGAATTGTGTATAAAAAGAAGGGAGAATATTGTGAAAATAGGGTTAGTTCAAATGCCAACTTTGATGATGGATATCCCGAAAACGAAACGTTTTCGACAAATAAAATTCTCTCAGATTTGTGATCAGCGCCCAAAAAAACCCCGTATACCAAATTTGGTTAAAATCGGAGTTGCGGCCGGTTTCTAATAATTACCAAAATTCGAAATACGTCTTTTTTATATGCCATTCCGGATACATTAAGCCCTCAACCATATTTTTAGGGGACTTGTAACTAGCAGGAAATCAACTTCTCGACTAGACTAATTAATTTTAGTAATAGTATCTCCTAGCTCTTGGACTATAAGAGTTTATAATTTTCCTTTTGGTTTGTGACGATGGGCGACGTCGATCTAGCATGCCGGTAAACAGCCGATAATTTTGTCTAATGCTGTGAATCTATAGCTTTATACGGGATATCGTCCACGTCCGATAAAGATAGTGGTTCTAACTATACAGATAGTATCTACGATCTGGGGCACACCCAGTGGTCATTCGTTTCCGCGAATGAATTAGATGGTAGTACTTTTGCTTTTCTTTGCTTTGAGGTGTCTCTCACTGTATGATGCTGGTATTAGAACCATAATTGGAGTTGAAAAAATGAGAACCCAGAGGATTTATAGCGCTATAACGTGTTCTGTGAAATAGATTATAGGAGTAATTAGGAAGATGGAGGCTCGTGATTGTAGGATTGTATATCATTAAAGTTAGTTCAAAGGTTAAACGGATTTATTTAGATAAAAGGATAGTACAGTTATATTCATCAAAATGGCAAAAAAAGATCACAAAGAGAAATATCTTTTATTAAAACCATATTTTCGCGTAAAATTATTTGAAATAATTTCAAATCATTCTATTTTCTCGTCACAAATGAAAGTATTTTAAAACTTTCTCAGAGGGATGTTTCGAAATGGATTGACAGTTCATATGTCAAATGTGTTCTTATGTTATAAAGAACTTTAAATTATAAGTGACGTCATAAAAATAATAATTTTGAAAGCATCGTTTTCGCGACTTCATAAACAGTGACGTGAATGACGACATGATGAACCATATTTTCGCGCGTATTTATTTGAAATAATTTTAAATTATTCTATTTCGCGTCAAAGTTTTTTCATGTAATGACGTCACAAATGTCATTTATTGAAAGTAGTTCAAAACCTTTGCAGGGGGATGTTTCGAAATGTATTGACAGCTCATATGTTAAATGTGTTCTTATGATGGTATTAGGATTTACATTCATTTAAAATCATTTCATTTGTTAAAAACAATTAAAATAAAACAAAAATACAGGTGGTGATAAAATCATTAGCAGACATCACAATTAAAATATATAGTAACAGTTTAACAGTCTATGATCAATAATCAAAATTAAAAGAGTAAAAACACTTATCCTGCAAGAACTGTATCACACCCCTTCGAAATTTATCCTTGTTCTCTATTTCACACAAGGTAGGTGGCAAGAATTTATAAGCCTTGACGGTACGGTAATAAGGTCCTCTCTCAAAGGACGTTGAATTATGAGACGGAATACTAAGATCACTCCTGCCTCTGGTGACAATTGTCATTGAGTTGGAATAAAAATCGGAGTTTACAGTGAATAAATGGAGATTTTTCTTTACAAACATTACTAAGACCAAGAAATATAGACTAGGGACAGTTAAAAAAGCTTAGGCTATTAAAATAGGGTTTACAAGAAGCTCGAGGATGCTCTTTAAGTATGCATCTGATAATATGCTTTTGGGTTCTAAAGATATTAATTGCATGGGTAGAAGGTCCCCAAAACAGAATCCCATAACTTATATAATAATTAATACTGAACACAAGCGAAATAGAAACTGCGTATACTGTCCACAAAAGGTGCATCTCTCAATCTTCGCAACAATGCACATGTACTGTTCAGTTTAGACTGTAGTGAGTGAATCTGATCTTTCCAACTTAGGTTTGAGTCTATTATAACTCCTAGAAATTTTATGTTGTTGACTACTGGGATGGATTTACTATTCATCTTAGCGTAAAAAGAGTGGCTTCGTGCTAAGGATTTTTCAAATGTAATAAGTCCAGTCTTATCAGCGTTTAAGTTGTTTTGGCACCAAGCTTGTTGTTTCAGATGTTTTTCTAATTAGGGTATTAAATTCTACGAAAAAATACACCAAAAGGCTGTATTCGTTTTTTCAAGTACAAGGAAGTTCAAAAATAAGGCTCTTTTTGCTTTAAAATAAATAACAATGTACCTGCTAATGTTCAACACACAGAAACTCGATTGAGAGCATCGAGTTGGCACAACGCGTATAGTGAATTTCAAAGCACATTAAATCATAAATAAAATTGCCTTTAGTACTATTATTATAAACGTAGGAATTTAGTACTTATCAGCATATGGGTACGAATAATGCCTTAATGCTTTATGATCGCGATATTTAATTAGGTTTTTACCGATCCTTTTACCGACATTGCAGAAAGGTTTATGTTCAAATGGCGCAGACTAATATATGAGTTTAATTAGACGTGCCATCGTGGGGTTAGAGAACTTGTAAATAGTAAATTACTTAATTATGTAAAAGAAGTAACTGTTTTTAACACGCTTTTATTAGCTTATGTTGTACGTATGTATGTATGTATGTAACGGAATCTTTTAAGCTTAATTTTCACCAACTTCCAGCGATTGGATTTCTTTGAAACTTCGCACACGTATCAAGGACCCATGACAATGCAATAATCTGCAAACAGTATCCCGTTATCCTGATTAGGATCGCCAGGATCAATAAATTCCTTTATAGATTTTCTGTAGGAGAGTAACAGAGAAAGAGCTACTGCGCGATCTGCGCATGCGTGCAGTTTCGGACGTACTCTCAGCATAAGGCTGACAGAAACTTGTTCGGAGTAGTTGCGTTCTGACACCCCATGCAACAGTGAAGATTTAAATGAAATGATTAGATTACGAAATAGTTCGTGAAACATTTCAATGTTACATGTCCGCAGAAAACTAATTGATATATCGAACTAAAAAATGAAAAATAAATAATAGTTTAAAAAACTAAAAAAAAAACGCTTTTATATGCAACCGAACTAAAAATTAGAAAATAATTTTTCATTACAAAGAGTTTGTATTACAGTAATAAAAAGTCAAACAATGAATCATAATTATATACCTCTAAATAGAATTATAATAAAATTTAAGATAATAACAGAATAATTCACTTCAGAGTAAAAAGCGTGGGGTAGTAAAATGCATTGCATGAATTATTAAGAATATTACAGGTTATATGTTAAAAGCAATTAGTTTAAAATTATGCACTAAAATATGCAACGTACACTATTTCAGGGCCGTATTAACTGTTTGAGGCGCCCTAGGCTAGAATTCTTGGAGCGCCTATTTTTTACTAAAAATTTTTTGAAGAGACGAAAAAATCCCCACTCAACCTAAACTTCTTTAAAACCTCCCCTGTCTAGCACCTATTACTCCTCTGTCTGGCGCCTATTTTTCACGGCGCCCTAGGCTGTAGTGTCAGCCTAATGGATAATACGGCCCTGCACTATTTCATAATTAATAATTAGGTATTAAGAGTCACTTGGTTAAAGCATCCACGCAAGTTGTGTTACTCAAACAGATCTTAAGAAGCCTGGAACGAAAACCAGAAAAAGAATAGGGAATAGAATTTGTTGGCAGACGTTCAGTAATCATTTGTCAACTAACTTCTAAGTGTTTTAAGTAAAAGAACAAATCTTTAAGTATAATTAACCATTGGAAAGGAAGTGGAGATAAACTCTTATAATTTTAAATTTCCTCTAAACGTAGAACATGTATAGATGGGTCCACATTTAATTAATTCTAAAAGTAATACCGCAAAGTACACAAAAAATAATAAAGTAAATAAACCCTTTTGTGAACAATGATTTATTTCAGCAAAAAATATTCAACCCGACGAGTTTCTAGTTCCACGCCACGTGCCATCGGTTTTACGGCAAGACAGAGGCGAAATAAGAGAATGTTTTTTAGGTGCGTGACACGTGTTTTAGCAGTTTTTTTTATTTATCTAAAAAATATGAAATCAGGCTCTGTCCTAGGCTATGTGCCTTCGAAAAGGTTTGTTTACTTTATCATTTTTTGTGTACTTGACGGTATTGCATTCAGAAAGAAATAAATGTGAACCCATCTATATATACTCTCTGTATCCAGGGCCGACGAAACGGCGTTGAAAGCGGTACTCATTACAAGAACCCGGATTGATTGGGGGAGGGGGTCCGCGAGGGATGAAAAACCTAAATGGAGTAATGAACATAGGAGAGGACCTTTTCTTTACTTTCTTTAGGGTAATTTTGAAAATAAATGCAAATTTATACCTTAATAGTTAGGCAGCTTTGACGCATACATAAAAGTACAAATAAAAAATCTAAATTAAAGGAAATAGACCTCTAATTAATATTAATATTAGAGACATTTTGCACCTCTTAAAATAACAGACGTTTTTTGGCCTCCTTATGGTTATCGTTATTAAACATAACGATTACGGCAGCAGTTTAAGACAGAGATTTTGCAGCCTTTTTTAAAAAAAAATTGCGTCTGCGCTTTCGACACATAACCCCATTTTTGCCTGTGCTTCACCGATTTAAATGTTTACGAAACATCAGTACTTACTTTTATTCTCCAAAAGTTATATATTGATATTTAAATATATGCACAGTTCTCTTAATTTTATTTTTTAAAGTAAATGTAAACAATACAGTATAAGCAAAAAAGCAAAACACAAAAAGTAATGTTAGGTTTGGTAGTAGAATAAAAAGCAAATGTGCCAGATTGTAACATGTACATTAATTACTGATTTAAAACATCCTTAAAAATACAAGTCCGTTTTAATTTCTATACACTATTTTATTTTTCTTACTGCTATGGATTTTTCGCTTATTAGAGCCTATGTATAAATGATATTTTAATTAATACGGCATTAAAATTTCAACCTTCCTAAATAATTGATATTAAAAATTCAACAATCCGGCAATCACGCAGCTTAACAATAACGATAACGATAAGCTCTTCGGTATTTATCCGTAATTAAAGGAGTCCGGTATGGTTAATAACGATAACGGATCATGTTTGCATTACTGCGCAGTCTCAGAATTACGTTAACCACAACGGAATTGCAAAATAAGAGGTGCAAAATGTCTCTATTAAGGGCTCATATTTTAACGATATTTTCTTTCTGTCACCCTATAATTTTGATATATTTTCAAAAAAAAAAGTTTTTTTTTGACCCAGTCTACTGTATATGTATACAGGTAATAAGTAAAAAATTGCGTAAGAATACTAAATGTATAAAACACCATGAGAATATCAATCCAAAAATATAAATACGTGTTAACGCCTAATTATGTAGAGTTAGCAGACGATAAATTGGAAGCTATAAGGAAACACAAGCGTTATTATTCTCATAAATCAGGAGCATTTTCCATCTACATCTAAATAAATCGTGGCTGGACTGATTTAGTACTGCTTTAAAAACTACATGCTGCTTTTTGGCGCCAAGTGCAACAGGTTTAAACCTATCAACAGACACAACAATGAGACGAGTAACTGGTCCTAAGAATTTGTCCATTGTATTTATCTCTTTCTGGTTTAACGCAAGTTCCAATAAATATGTCTTTGTCTTTCATCATGGCAGGCTATCGTAGATGGAGCAATCATGGCTTTGCCCTGGTTGCCAAGTTGTTTACAATTTCTGCATGTAAACTTTAATGTCCTTTTTTGGCTCACATCTATTAAGAGAAAGAAATATACCATGAATCGAATATTTTTAACTTGACAACGTTGCCCCAGGCAGTCACGCTGAAATGTTAATCGATATTTGTGTTTGATATTTTTCAATGGCCGATTTGTTTACATTTTCTGTGATTTATTGTGTTTCGTGGTTTTTTACACTTAATCGGACTTTGAATATTGACTTTTATTAGTGATCACAGTGTATATATTAAATTTGTGCTTTTAAACAGATAATTTAAGGTAATATTGACATGGTTATCTGTAAGAAAAAATCT
Organism: Listronotus bonariensis; assembly: GCA_014170235.1. Classification (NCBI taxonomy): domain Eukaryota; kingdom Metazoa; phylum Arthropoda; class Insecta; order Coleoptera; family Curculionidae; genus Listronotus; species Listronotus bonariensis. The sequence continues at coordinate 73,593 of JACEGR010001150.1, forward strand.
TTATAAAAACCAAATAAATGACATTTTTAATAAGGTGTGTGTAATTATTGAACTAAACCCCAATATTTTATATTAATAGGAAACAAAAACAAGTACCTAAAATTAAGGGCAAAAATAGCACAGCTATATAATTTGAATTTGGCGGGCAAACGATAAAGTCGACTCATGCGCCATCTGCGTTTACCTTCCTTGAAGACAGACAAGGAAGGCCCAGCAGCTATCTCTCTCTCTCGGATAATTTATTTACATTTAGTTGCTCGTCTCATTCTTGTCTCTGCTATCAATCAATTTTATAATTCTTCTTTTATTGCAGGAAAAATTTACTAATGCATTACGGGCGCGCAGCTGGTGACTTTTTTCAGGCTGAGTAAATTTTGTGAGATCCTAATAATTCCATCATAAAAAAAAATTATGTTTTTTATTTCTTCAAAAGGTAATGAATCCATTTAGTTATTAGCCTGGATCAAATTAAAATTTCACTTTATGGTACTACTTTTTTATATCATATTTCGTGTACAGTTGAACCTACTCTTAATACAAAAAAAACATGCAATATTCAATAAAACGGCAAAAAAGGTTAAAAGAAACAGGGCACATACAGTGTGGCCCACCATATTCCACGCGGTCTGTAGCTGGATAACCATGGGGTTTTTTAAAAAGTAAATACTGAAACATATACAAGTCAGATAAGGCCACAGTGTAAAATTATTTTACTCTATACAGGATGTCTCAAAAAAGTGTGACGTATCAAAGTTATATTTTTTTAAATGGAACACCCTATATTTTATGACGGTTTTAGATTTTACATAAAAAAATAATTTAAGTTTGTTAATAGTACCAAGTGTCTAATTTTATTCGTTGTTGTGATATTTGATTTTTTTCAAAATGCAGGGGTGCAATAAAATTAATTTTATTTTAACAATATAAACTCCTTAAACTTTAAAATTTGTTACAAGATTAGGAAAAGTCTGCCTTATCATACGTAGGTCATATCGAGATCATAGATTATACAGGGTGATCAAAAAATAATTTCAATTTTTTAGAAAGTCAAATTGCAAAATCTCTCTTATTTTAAATGGAACACCCTGTATTTTTTACACCATATGATGACAAACCAAATGCTCTTTCAAATGGCGTATAAGTTGCCTATACCTATCTTTTATACTTTTTAAGTAAATTCCGTGTTAACAAATTTTTATTCCAAATGTCTATTCAAATGTAATTAGGCTGTGATATAGCTATGCCTATTTACTAAGCCGTTATTACAAAATGTAAATTTGTTGAAAAAAGCACAAAATTAAAAGATTTTGTATTATCTGCCACTATTTTTAAAATTCACAGAAAACAAAATTCATTAGTTGCTTATCATGCTACTTCCAATAACACTTATTTCAGCTGAATGTGGTAATGATAAAACTTGTGTTTTTAAACAATCCTAATAACGCCTCTGGTCAGTTATGACGACATTCTGTGACCTATAACTCGTTTCTTCCATTATCCATAATCACTGTGTCAAATTTTTTAAAGCAACTATTAAGGTTATCAGATGATTTAAAATATGAGAGATATGGGTATTTGATTTTCTGAAAAATTGAAATTATTTTTTGACCACCCTGTACAATATTTGATCTTGATTTGACCTATGTATGATATGGCAGACTTTTTCTAATCTTGTTACACATTTTAAAGTTTAAAGTGTTAAAGTAAAATTAATTTAATTTTACCTCTGCATTTTTCAAAAAAATCAAATATCAAAAAAACGAATAAAATTAGACACTTAGTATTATAAACAAACTTGAGTTACTTTTTAAAGTAGAATCTAAAACCGTCAAATTGTAGTAGCATTTTTCCGCACATTTAAGATAAACCCTGTATATTAGTTCATCATTTAAATATTTTAATAATTTATTTTCAAAATATTCTACTAAATATTACGTAACAAAATGAAAACATTATTTCTTAAGCTACAAAATGTGTTTATATCTTGTTTAAAACCCACACATAATAGAGACATTTTGCACCTCTTAAAATAACAGACGTTTTTTGGCTTCCTTATGGTTATCGTTATTAAACATAACGATTACGGCAGCAGTTTTAGACAGAGATTTTGCAGCCTCTTTTAAGAAATTTATCTTGCATCTGCGCTTTCGACACATAATCTTATTTTTGACTGTGGTTCACCGATTTTAAAGTTACCAAAAAGTCAGTATTTACTTGTATTCTTCATAAGATATAAATTGATATTTAAATATATGCAAACACTTCTGTTGATTTCGTTTTTTAAAGTAGATGCGAACAATACAGTAAAAGCAAAACACAAAAAGTAAGGTTAGGTTTGGTAGTAGAATAAAAAGCAAGTGTGCCAGATTGTAACATCTAAATTAATTACTGATTTAGAATAACTGTAAAAGTGCAAGTCCGTTTTAATTTCTTAACACTATTTGATTTTTATTACTGCTATAGATTTTTCGCTAATTAGAGCCTATGTATAATTGATATTTTAATTTATACGGCATTAAAATTTTAACCTTTTAAATAATTGATATTAAAATTTCTACAATCCGGCAACCACGCTGTTTAACAATAACGATAACGATAAGCTCTTCGGTATTCATCCGTAATTAAAGGAGTCCGGTATGGATAATAACGATAACGGATCATGTTTGCGTTACTGCTCAGTCTCAGAATAACGTTAACCACAACGGAATTGCAAAATAAGGGGTGCAAAATGTCTCTAATATTCTAAATGTTCTTTAATACCATCAAGCAATTATTCGTTCATCTGTGGTTCGTTAAACTGCCGTTTTTTCTTCGTAAAAACCTGTCGCTGTATTAAAACAAACAATTACAATAAAGAGTTATTAATTATTTATAGCAAATCTTACCTAAACGGTTTTGAAAGCAATTCATCAAGTTGTCTAGACGATATGGATTAGCTTATTGTTGTTGCAAGCAGCATCTAACTTTTATAATGTTTTAATTGTACATGTACAACTCTTTTATTTAAGTAAAAGGTTGTTAAAAGAAACGCTTCATGGATTAGTTAACAAAGTTTAGAGATTATTTTAGGTATTTTTTGTCCTGTTAACCGTATTCATCCGAGTGGTTTAAACCACATTTGAAATGGAAACATAAATATGAGAGTTAGATAGAGATAGCTATTCAAATGTTTTTAAAATGTTTTAAATCGTCTTAACACGAAAAAATGGCTTTAAGAGGATGCCGTAGCACGTTAAATTAGCTAAAACGCGATTCGCTGCCGTTTTTTAAATATTTGTTTTGAGAAAAGTTGTACATAGAAAAGTTTCTTAAAATGATCCAAAGATTATCGGAAAGTTAATTGATTTTTGGTAATGGTAATAATTAACACATTAAATTTCCCAAAATTACAAAACCGTAAAAATAACCAACTTTCCGATAATCTTTGGATCATTTTAAGAAACGTTTCAATATACAAATTTTTTCTCAAACAAATATTTAAAAACGGCAGCGAATCGCGTTTCAGCTCATTTAACGTGCTACGGCATCCCCTTAATAATAATATATTTTTAACTGGTACTGAAAGTGACACTTTTCCGCACGCGACTGCATTTGACCCATTAACGCGGTTAAGAAGTCAATTGCAGAAAAGGCACGTGTTATGGACGCTACCTTTTCTACCAGCGTAATAAAAACATAAAAACAAAATTTTATTATTATTTTTTTAACACGATGCTACTTAATACCCTACTTGTACTTATTATAAGTATTGTTGATAAATGTTCAATTTGTGGCATTTTGCAAGTTAATAGCGGATTGATGGAGTGTTTTGTTGTGGAAATATTGGTGTTTGCGAAATGTGTTTCTTCCATCTCTTGAGTTGGTTTGGACAAATCAAAATTTCTTTTACACATAAAGTGCATGAAAATCCTTCATTGCACCTCACTAATATTTGATTTAAAATTTTTATAATTTGCCGCACTAGTGCGGGGTGATTCAAAAATCGATCACGAAACTTAAGGGGGTGATTCTACTTGACAAAATAAGGGTAGAGCTTTATATAATTTTTTTTTCAAAATGTCATTCGTTTTCGAGTTACAAGCCGTCAAAGTTCAATTTTTATTTTGGTTTTTTCGCCATATTGCATTTATTTTTTAACCAATCCAGTTGATATTTGTCACACAAATCGAGCTTTGTAGATTCTAAAATTTTAGGATAAAAGTACTTATTTTTAATACCGCCAGAGGGCACTTTACCTAAAACTTAAAATTTATATACATCATAACAGGGCCGTATTAACTGTCTGAGGCGCCCTAGGCTACAATCCCCGGGGCGCCTATTTCCAAAAAAAGGTCATTCCCTCCTTTTCACGCCTATTTCTTTCCAAAGCACCTTATTCACAGAGAAATTACTCACAAAAATCCCCACTTTTTAAAAGCTCCCCTGTCTGGCGCCTATTTTTTCATGGCGCCCTAGGCTGTAGCCTAGTCAGCCTAATGGATAATACGGTCCTGCATCATAACTTTTTTATTTTGACAGATATCGCAAAGCTGGGGGCGTCATTTTATAGACAATTAAAAACTTAAAAAATAAGGTACTCTTTATTAAAGTCGATAAACCTCACCGTTAAGGTACCAAAAGAGAGCAAATTTTTCTTCAATTTCAATCATTACCTACACACATACAGGGTGTCCAGTAACTCAACCGACAAATTTTACGGGGCGATTCTACAACAGAAAATAAAACCTTACCACGTATTACTAAAGGGCAGAAAAGGTCAAAATTTTGTCAAAAAACATCACGTAATTAATGGCTGTCCCTTAACAAATATTTCTATTTTCATTTGCCTGGGTCAACTAGCTTAAATACCATTTGCCTAGGCAAAAAGCATTTTAAAATGAAAAACAACATTTGCCTAGGCAGAAGGTATGTGCCTAGGCAGAAGTCATTTGCCTAAAATAACCATTTGCCTGCGACATATACATTCTTAAACAGTAATAAACTAGTAAAGTTTACCCATTTTATGTCTTTGGTTTTTAATATTTGGGGTTTTTCTACCATTTTTTCCTTCAGTCTTTATTTTATACCTTATCGCATCATCGAATAAAAAATAAGTAAAATCTTGCGTTTTAATTGTATAACTCACATTTATCTTTTCAATATTTAAGGATTTTTCCCCAACGTGGCTTTCACGAAGTTTCAAAGGGTACGTAGTACAAAATCAGTGGCACGCCTACGCCTGTTGTTGATGTAGATACCAAAAAAAGTTGGGGACGAAAAAGAAAGTCCTCATCTTTAAAAACTGACTGTTTTCATTGTTTTTTGGCGTAGGTGAAATAAAACATTGAAGAATAAAGTTGGGGAGCAAAAATATAAAAAGTATCTTCAATAAACTACATTATTTCTATACTTCAATCACGCTTGCTACTGTACATTTCATACCTTTAACTCTAAAACATCCTAGTCGCGAGGCCATAGGCGACCGCCTACACCGCCTACGCCTGGCTACGCTTCTGTACAAACTTGTTATTCAAAAAACTTTTAAATAGCCCACGTAAAACTAATACCTAAACAAAGTTATTCAATACCTGTTCTCACCTGTAATATTGCCAAATGTTTTAAATATCACCTGAAACACCCCCATCGAGGTTTTAATGTACTGTCGCTAAAAATAAACCTAATTGGTCTATTTTCGAAATGGCATCACGCGTCTTTTATAGTCGAGATGGTAAAAATTTTGGCAGATTGCTAGACTAATGTTATGATGAATGTAATTATATAATTTTGTTGTCATCATTTGCCAACTTCAAATCCAGAACGAATTTAAAACATTTAGAAACATCTAAAATATAGATGGGTCCACATTTAATTCATTCTGAAAGCGATGCCGCCAAGTACACAAAAAATAATAAAGTAAACAAACCTTTTCGAATGCATATAGCCTCGGACAGAGCCTGATTACATATTTTTAGATAAATAATGAAAAATACATTGCTAAAACACGTATCACCTACTTACAAAATATTCTCTTATTTCGCCTCTGCCTACGGTCTGCCGTATGTAAAAAGGCTTGTAATATACACATACGGTGTTTTTCTGTTGGACGGCAGAATGAAGAAAGAAATATTAAATGTGGAACTAAGTGGTGAATTAAATTTTGAAGTGTCTTGCCAGCAGCTAGCAAAATTTTTGAAAAAAGAAGAACAAAAACCACTTTTGGAAGCTTGTTAAAGTAATAATAATTAAATTAAACACCATCGTGAGGTGACATGGGAGGTTATTCCAATATTTAAGTATATGCGCAATGTAGGCAAAAAAGCTCTTTTTGACCATCTTTGGGGTAAGTTTTTAAATTTTGTCACTTAAGGGTCTTGCAAATGAAACTTCACCCATGCCAGTATTCCACTAATGCGATATGTGTGGGTATTTATATATATATTATTTGCAAAGAAACATTTTCTATTTTTATAGCGCACCCCTCCCCTCCGGAACGTAGAACTTCCCCTGGTAAAAAATGTCTTAGTTAACATAACACTTTTAGTTCTATAATATCCCTTTTTCAAAATTCCCTTTTTATAGAAGACTATAGCTTCCGGTCGTGAAAATAAAAGGGTGGCACCCTACACGTAGCACTGTATTTGCTTAGAATTCCCTATAGAACCTGTTGAAAAAAACATATAGGTTGTTCCAATTAAAAGCCCAACGTGAATAGCATTTCTGGTTAAATCAAAAATGTCACCTACAGAGCAGAAACATCAGTTCACTACATCTCAATTAAATTTCAAATTCTTACAAGACTTCTGAAGAAAATGACAGGTTTGGTAGGAATTTCGTGGGCATAATAGGGAATTATTGGAATAGGCAAATAGTGCTAGCAGTATTAAGGAAAAACCCTTATTTTATTACTGCTAAACCTTAACGCGCCTATGTGAAGAACTGTTATTGGTCAGTATGACATGCTTGTAATACTTTTTCTATTTCTATTTCTATTTTTTTTTCTTGGTTTTGTTCCCTTCAGGTCCAATACACCACTCTCCCCTTCCGGACTATGCTTTCCAGGGCTTCGTCGGCGAAAAATCTGGATAATCGAGCTCGTAGCTCCCAGAAATTCCAAAAAGAAAACAAATAATTCAACAATCGATGCAATGCATAAATTGTCGGCTGTCAAACCAAGATCTGCTACTGGTGTTACGTATAACCTTCACTTTCACTACTGACAGTTCCCATGGCACGCCCATCTATTTCCCGCCATTTGAGAAATACCTCGTGTTCACCACCAAACAGGATACCATCAGCTTATAGGAATCTTCGCTCACAGCGCTTAGATCCAGAAGAAAGATGCCGTCAATTTAGCGTGAATCTTTCCTTGATCCCCGAAGGTAAAAACGTTCGTACGACACCTCTAGCCGCCACTCCGGGAAGAACTATCTAGTCCTCTACGCACGTCCGCACTGTCCGGAGGTCAAACAAAGAGCCCTTGTAATATTTTTAACCTAAAACTGGAATATTATTTGTTTTTATTTATAGTCTATTTTATTAATTTGTTTTGTATAGTTACAAATGGGTAAGTTTTAACTTTTTTAATATATTTCAAAGACAAAATTTAAAAATAAACAAAAATTACTTTAACCCTTAACCTCATTTTGTTTTTAAATGTCAAAATAAGGAAGGGAAACGACCGACTATATCTTGGCACAATTAAAGTCTAGCAGTAACTTTAATAAAGTTTCCCTTATTTAAAACCACTACTGAGCATGCGTAATGTCAAAATACTGCTGAATTTATTACTGCTAGACCTTATATGAATTCCAATAATTTCCTAATAAGAAATGTGTTAGTACGGAACAGAAGTTTTATCAAATCGTTTCTCACAACTGGAACAAGTCTCTTGAGTTTCTAGGTGAGTCCCAGATCGTTGCTCTTAATATATCTAAAGCTTTCGACCAAGTCTGGCATAACGCATTTCTTAATAAGCTTCCCTCCTACGGTCTTCCAACCAAACTCTGCTCTTCGCTCTCCAGTTATCTTTCTAATCGACGTATATCAGTCAGTGTTGATGGCCACTCTTCAAGCTTTCACGAAATTAATGCTGGAGTGCCTCAGGGTTCAGTACTAGCACCAACTTTGTTTCTTCTTCACATCAACGATCTTCTTGCTTCCACAACCAATCCCATTCATAGTTATGCTGACGATAGTACCCTTTAGTCCACTTTTCAGGTTCTCAAACCAATCTCTCAACCCGACTTGGAAACCAAACGCAGGGCGATCTCTTTCACAGGATCTCAATTTGATATTGGATTGGGGCACCAAAAACCTCGTTCAATTTAATGCATCCAAAACACACTCATGTTCCTTGTCGCGAAAAAATCATCAAACACTCATCCTTTGCTTATGAGTGGCCAGGTTTTGCAGAGCGGGGACACATTTAACCTTGTGGGCATCACATTTGAAAATAACCTTAACTGGCATAAACACATTGTATCTATAGCCACCGCGGCTTTAAAAAAGCTTGGATTTCTTTTCCGAGCCAAAAAGTATTTCTCTCCTTTCAATTTATACACTTTGTATGTGTCCCAAATTCGACCCTTTCTGGAATATTGTTCTCATGTCTGGGGAATGTCATCCCCTACAACCCTCAGCATTCTTGATGTCATTCAAAGAAGGGCTGTTCGTCTTATTAATGATCCTTTACTTACTCAAAGACCTCCTTCTCTTGCCCATCGTCGAGCTGTGGGAGATCTATCGTTCTTCTATAGATATTTTTACGGCTTCTGCTCCGACGAATTATTCAGTATAGTCCCTCCTCCTGCAGCTCACAACAGAGAAACTCGTGGTGCCACGAGTATGCATCCCTATACGGTTCAATTGGACAGGCCCCGAACTTCCCACTTTGTTCGTTCTTTTATCCCTAGAGTTTCTAGATTGTAGAACCTGCTACCCGCGGAGGTCTTTCCTTCCTCCCCAAATCTTCAAGTTTTTAAGTCCCGTGTCAACAAACTCCCTCTTACCTCGCTTAAGACACCCACGGTACGTTAGTATTTAGGCTTTCCGCCTTCGTGGATTGTCCAAAGATTTAAAAAAATAATAATAAAAAAAAAATAAAATCGAATCGAAAATCAAATTTAAATTAACGTTCAAAATTATTTTTGACTCTCCCCGGTTTGCACATCGGTAGCTATTTACGATCCGCGTGGGCGCTAAGAATTTCTGAAAATACCGCTAATTAAAGATATCCGCTTTCACATGACTTATGACTCGTTAAGAGATTTTAATTTTCAATTGCTATTTGTTTTAACTCACTTGTAAATCAGTCGGAATATTTTCGTCTTCATCTTATGGCTTACGAGAAAACTGGTAATTTTCTTGACTTTTATTCCTGTATAGGTAATTCCACCAAAAACATAAATGTGAAAAAGGTGAGCCAAGTTCAATACTAAAATAATGCTTGGCTGTGGGCTTCGCCGCAAAAAATGGAGATTTAAATAAGTGCCGAGGTCTGTACAAAATTTAAACATGCATGAGATATTAAAGTAGGTTAGATTTGACTTGGTCATTAGAGACATTTTGCACCTCTTAAAATAACAGACGTTTTTTGGCCTCCTTATGGTTATCGTTATTAAACATAACGATTACGGCAGCAGTTTTAGACAGAGATTTTGCAGCCTCTTTTAAGAAATTTATCTTGCGTCTGCGCTTTCGACACATAACCTTATTTTTTGCCTGTGATTCACCGATTTTAAAGTTAACGAAAAATCAGTATTTACTTTTATTCTTCATAAGATATAAATTAATATTTAAATATATGCAAACACTTCTGTTGATTTCGTTTTTAAAGTATAGATGCAAACAATACAGTATAAGCAAAAAACAAAAAGTAAGGTTAGGTTAGGTAGTAGAATAAAAAGCAAGTGTGCCAGATTGTGACATCTAAATTAATTGCTGATTTAGAATATCCGTAAAAGTGCAAGTCCGTTTTCATTTCTTAACACTATTTGATTTTTGTTACTGCTATAGATTTTTCACTAATTAGAGCCTATGTATAAATGGTATATTAATTAATACGGCATTAAAATTTTTAACCTTTTAAATAATTGATATTAAAATTTCTACAATCCGACAACCACGCAGTTTAACAATAACGATAACGATAAGCTCTGCGGTATTCATCCGTAATTAAAGGAGTCCGGTATGGTTAATAACGATAACGGATCATGTTTGCGTTACTGCGCAGTCTCAGAATAACGTTAACCACAACGGAATTGCAAAATAAAGGGTGCAAAATGTCTCTATTTTACTGTTACTTTTCTGTTATGTATAGCAAATAGAATAATACATATCGCACACCTAGATCAAAACAGTAGCAACTCAAAAAACAATTGTTCTTTTCTTTTTTAGAATTTCCGAAATAGTGATTCTCTCGACGCTATATGCAGTAATGTTTTTTTCGGATTTTTATAAGTAAAGTGCAAATGTTTATCTATTTAAAAATTCGTAAACACATTATTGCATATGGCGTCGTTAGAACCACGTTTACGATATATTTAAAGAAAAACAAATTTTGAGTTACTACCAGAGACAACAATGAGACGAGCAACTAAATGTAAATAAATTATCCGAGAGAGAGATAGCTGCGGGCCTTCCTTGTCTGTCTTCAAGGAAGGTAAACGCAGATGGCGCGTGAGTCGACTTTATCGTTTGCCCGCCAAATTCAATTATATAGCTGTGCAATTTTTAACCCTAATATTAGGTACTTGTTTTTGTTTCCTATTAATATAAAATATTGGGGTTTAGTTAAATAATTACACACATCTAATTAAAAATGTCATTTATTTGGTTTGTATAAAGATTTTTCTTACAGATAGCCATGTCAATATTACCTTAAATTATCTGTTAAAAAGCACAAAATTAATATATACACTGTGATCACTAATAAAAGTTAATATTCAACGTCCAATTAAAGGTAAAAAACCACGAAACACACAATAAATCATAAAAATGTAAACAAACTGTCCAAACAAATCGGCCATTAAAAAATATCAAACACAAATATCGAATAACATTTCGGCGTGACTGCCTGTGGCAGCGTTGTCAAGTTAAAAATATTCGATTCTTGGTATATAGTATAATCACCTTTTAGCCAAAGAAAGACAATAAAGTTTACATGCAGAACTTGTAAACAACTTGGCAACCATAAAAGGCGATGATAGCACCATCTGCGATTACCTCCCTTGATAAATGACAGAGACATAGTTATAGGAACATGCGTTAAACCAGAGAGAGATAAAACGTATTTGACAAATTTCCAGGCCCAGTAACGCGTCTTATTCTTGTCTCTGGTTACTACTGTTTTGATCTAGGTGTGCGTTATATTGAAATAGTTTCAAATATCTACTTGTAATCAATGTGGTTTAAAGGCTACAATTAAAAAACTTTTTTGTATGGGGACTTCCCTATTTTTTACCTTTTTTAATTTTCAGATTTTTTCCTACGTTTACACACAATTACCGAGCTGGATTCCAAACTTTATATTTCTAGGCCATCTCGAAGTGGGTTAGGTTTTTGATCTACATACAGGGTGATTCAAAAATCTATCACGAAACTTAAGGGGTGATTCTACTTGTCAAAATAAGGGTAGAGCTTCTTATAATTTTTTTTCAAAATGTCATTCGTTTTTGAGTTACAAGCCGTCAAAGTTCAATTTTTATTTTGGTTTTTTCGCCATATTGCATTTATTTTTTAACCAATCCAGTTGATACTTGGCACACAAATCGAGCTTTGCAGATTCTAAAATTTTAAGGCAAAAGTTATTTTTTAAATACCGCCAGAGGGCACTTCACCTAAAACTTAAAATTTATTTACATCATAACTTTTTTATTTTGACAGATCGCAAAGCTGGAGAAGCCATTTTATAGACTATTAAAAACTTAAAAAACGAGGTACTCTTTATTAAAGTCGATAAACCTCACCGTTTAGGAACCAATAGACATCAAAGTTTTCATGAATTTTAATCAAATTACCTACATACATACAGGGTGTCCAGTAACTCAACCGAAAAACTTAACCAAACGATTCTACAACAAAAAATAAGATAAAAACTTTATATAAACATAATAATATGTCCTAAACATTTTAGTTTTTGAACTACGGGGTGTTGAAAATTAAAAAAAAAGTTTTTTTTTTTAAATATACACACCGTAAAAAACTAAGACGTTTGGGACATAAGTTTATATAAAGTGTTTTCTTATTTTCTGTTGTAGAATCGCCCCGTAAGTTTGTCGGTTGAGTTACGGGACACCCCTGTATGTATGTAGGTAATTTGATTAAAATTGATGAAAACTTTGATTCTATTGGTGCTTAAACGTGCGAATTTAATAAAGAGTACCTTATTTTTAACTTTTTGATTGTCTATAAAATGGCGCCCCCAGCTTTGCGATATCTGTCAAAATAAAAAGATTATGATGTAAATAAATTTTAAGTTTTAGGTGAAGTGGCCCTCTGACGGTATAAAAAAATGTACTTTTATCTTCTAATTTTAGAATCTGCAAAGCTCGATTTGTGTGCCAAATATCAACTGGATTGGTTAAAAAATGAATGCAATATGGCGAAAAAACCAAAATAAAAATTGAACTTTGATGGCTTGTAACTCGAAAACTAATGACATTTTGAAAAATTATATGAAGCTCTACCCTTATTTTGTCAAGTAGAATCACCCCTTAAGTTTCGTAATCGATTTTTAAATCACCCTGTATATGTAAGTCAGTAAGTGGAAAATTGACAACTTTAAGACCTTCCTACCTATAACCGTTTGAGCTAGCTTTACGAAATTTGGGTTACTAGTTGTCCTTATGGATATAAATAAACACGCCTAGTTTCATGTCTTTACGGTAAATAGGTTTTAAGTTATAGAGGGGTCAAAAGTGGCACCAAGTGCTTTGCGTACACTTGGCGCTGTTGCCAGTCCTTTTGCTTAAACTTGGCTTGACAAGCTGCGGCGTGACTAGATTTGTAAAATTTTATGTATTATGTGAAATTAATGGTAAATACGACCTATTTCAAAAATAATCATGCATAAGTACAGCGATACTAATAAGATTCAAGAATTCGAGCTAATTAAGTCATTTAGAGCTGTATACACAAATCGTAAATATTTCCTTTTTCAGCACTCTCCAATATAAACATTCGTTTATTTAACTGCCCATTAGAGCGACGATTTAAACAACATTAAACTCATAATTATTTTAAAATTTGTTTACCATCTACATTTCAAAGATACAAAGTTAACTAACTTAATCAAACAATCAATATTTTGCATGATTTAAAAATTCACATATTTAATTTTAAATACATAAATTTACAATTATAGCGCCGGGCCAGTAATCAAATGGACTTCATGATAATAATACTTTAAAACCCTCTTAGGGGTGTTTTTTTACGAGTCTACCACGAATATTCATACCGCCATATATGGAAGCGGCGCTTTAACCTAGCCTGCCAATGTCGTGTTTCGGGTGTCGGACTGGGCGAGACGCGTCACTTTTTTGTCGGACAAGTTGACCACAATGTCTTACGTGCAATTTTTAAACATTGTGCCAAAAATCGTAAGGGTTACAGTCACGAAACCCACTGGCGTACCTAGTGGTACCGGGCACGGGGCGGAAATCAAAGTTGGGCCCCTATTTTTAATTTTTTAGACGTAATTTTCGACAAGCAAAAATAAGGTCCTTACCTTACAAATGGAGCCCCCTTCCAGCTTAACATGCTATACTTTACCAAGATTGGGTCCCCCATTTTTGTCTTTCGGTACTAAAAATAATAAAAACCCTCACAACAACGCTCCCAAACCCTAATAAGTACCTTATTTTGTATGAGGACCCCCATTTGGGGCCCCTTCTAACTGAGAGCCCAGGGCGGACCTCCCCCCCACGCCCCGCCCTCAGTACGCTGAGTGACGAAACCCGCCTAGTCACCACACCCGAAACATGTGTTTGAGCCTTATAGTCAAGGTTAGTTTATATTTATAAGGTTGCGACACATCCTCAACTTTTTAGGCGGTTCGAGATCGAGGACGCAAGGAAGGGCACTCCACGGAGAAAAGTTGGCAAGACTGGGTAAAATCAAAGCTAATGATCAATCCAGTGGCGTCTAGAATTTGCGCATTTCATTTTGCATTGTTTTGGAAGTGATATTTGTTGAAAGATGTAATTCCAAATGTTTTTTATTTAAAGTAAAAGAAATTACAACTTATTAATAATTAAAAACTGGTTGTGTAAACGGTTGTTCTACTAATACAAGAAAACTGTATATCTCCGGCACTGAACACCATGGCCGAAAAAATGGAAAATGTGACGTCATAACACGTCAAAGCAATATGGCCGATTGTCGCGACCCTATATGGACCGACTTTTGCCTTAGAGTTTCATAAAGTTTCTAAAAATATAATTTTCGTTTAAAAAAAAGCATACCATAACTTTATAATTCCTTAGAATGGCTAATTTTCTTTATTGTTGGTACTAACCTGAAACAAAAGAAAAGAAAATTTACTAATAATACACTAAAGAGTGATATTTTTTTTTATGATCTAATTAAAAGTATGTCGTATTTGCTTTAGAAGCCCTATGCTTTGGAAACTAGTTCCTGAATAATATCGCTTTTGTTAAATAATTTTCATGATCAGTTCAATATTCCCAAAGATAAGCCGTTACAAACAAAACAAACAAACAAAGTTACAAACTTTACCTCTTTATAATATAATAATAAGTAAATGTATAGCTGGGACCAGATTTTATTCATTCTGAAAGGGTTGCCGCAAAGTATTTAATGTAAACAAACCTTTTTGTGAACAATGATTTATTGCATCAATAAATAATACACCCGACGAGTTTATAATTCTTTACGCCACGGGTCAACTTTTATTGCAGGGCAGAGACGAAATAAGAGATTTTTTTTAAGTAGTGTCATACGTGTTTTAGCAATGTTTTTTTTTATTTATTTAAAATATATGTAATCAAGCTTTGCCAGAGGGCTATGTGCTTTCGAAAAGGTTTGTTTACTATATCATTATTTTTGGACTCTTTTGTTTGACCTCCGGACAGTGCGGAGGTGCGCAGAGGACTAGCAAAGTTCTTCCCGGAGTGGCGGCTAGAGGTGTCGTAATGAATGTTTTTTACCTTCGGGGATCAAGGAAAGATTCATGCTAAATTGACGGCACTTTCTTCTGGATCTAAGCGCTGTAAGCGAAGATTCCTATAAGCTGATGGTATCCTGTTTGGTGGTGAGCACAAGGTATTTCTTAAATGGCGGGAAATAGATAGGCGCGTACCATGGGAACTGTCAGTAGTGAAAGTGAAGGTTATACGTAACACCAGTAGCAGATCTTGGTTTGACAGCCGACAATTTTATGCATTGCATCGATTGTTGAATTATTTGTTTTCTTTTTGGAATTTCTGGGAGGTACGAGCTCGATTATCCAGATTTTCCGCCGACGAAGCCCTAGAAAGCATAGTCCGGAAGGGGAAGAGTGGTGGATTGGACCTAAAGGGACCAAAACCAAGAAAAATAGAGATATATATATATATATATATATATATATATATATATATATATATATATATATATATATATATGGGGAATAATACAATCCTGAACCTTTGATAGTAAAACTTAATAACAAAGCTGAACCACTTTTACAAACCTGAACCTGTATATGGGCCTGGGATTGTTTTCCCTTAATAACTCTCAAACTATTTTTATTTTTTAAACTTTTTTTTCTCTAGTATTACTAGAGCCCTCTATGAGCAAAACTGTCTAACTATCATTATCGTATCTAGTTTTGTAACCGAGAAAAAACTATTTTTATGGTGGTTCAGGACTGCTTGTATATCGATTATTTTAGTTCAGCCATTTGCCGCTTTGGCACTGTCTGCAGTTGCAAATGTATATCCAATTTTCTGTGTATATACCATTATTAGTACTATCCTGATCCATTATATGTGGCAACATTGCTAGCGCGGTATACTTCTTTGAAGTCTATTTTTAGAAGCGAAATATATTTTTAATATTATTGTCATTTTAATAGATACATTATTGGGGTTCAGGTTTGTCCCGTGTGATGTGTTCTGGCTTGTATTGATTGATAATATTGATTTAAACATGTACTCCAAACGTTGTAAATTGATGGTTAACATGTGTTTATCAAAAGGTAGGCTATTTTATTAAATAATAAAAAGGCGTAAAAAGACTATGAATAATGCACCTTTGGCATTTTAAAATTTTGTGTTATTATCTGGAAGTTTTAAACGTATTTTGTACAACAATAGTTGTGTAAAATAGGGATCGATGATTAAAGGAAAAGTTAGCAAATACAGGGTGTGACAATTTCGACTCTCAACATGAGGATCTCAAAATTTATAAGAAATAGAAAGTTGGTTAAAAGGCAAAATTGCGTATATTTTAGCTTAAAAATATGCTGGGTAAAAATCCTAAATTTAAAAAAAATCGATTTTAAATATTTTGTACTTTTACATTGTCACTTTTTTGTGCCATATGATGGTGTATTTAGATTTCTATTACGACATTTCGTCTTTTCCCGACCATCATCAACTTTTATTTTTCCTTTGCGCGCCATATTATATTTTCGCATTTTCGAAAAGCGTTTTATTAACTTTGTAATGATGTATCACACATGCATATCAGACGTATATTTCATTCGATGTCAATAGATTTACTTACCTCTGTCACTCTTATGGTAAGTATCGAATTGCTTATTCGATACGCAAGTGTAATAAATCATTAAACAGGTATAAGAAAAAAATAATCCCATAAGAATAATCAACGTTGATAATAATTATGGTCGGCAAAAGACTAAACCTCGTGATAAAAATTTAAATGCACCATCATGTGGCACAAGAAAGTGACAATGCAAAAGTACAAAATATTTAAAAATCGGATAATAAAAATAAGCTTAGAAAAAATAAAATGTTTTGTGAATTTTTAAATTTCGGATTTTTTAGGTATTTTTTAAAAAGTTGAGTGTAGTATTATTTTATATTGGGCTTTTTCGAAACATTGCAATTTTTTTATTATTATTTTTTTTGTTGATAAAACTAATTGCGGTTGTTATGTAAAATTACTTGCTTGTATGTTCGTTCGTATCCTAAGCCATCATCTGAGGATCTCTAAAATCCAAGACGAAACGTCATTAATTTAATTTAATAAAACAAGAGGTTGCAGGTTCGAGTCCCGCACGCGGCCAAACTTTTCATTTTCAAATAGACTTTATTTTCATCCATTTGTATAAAAATTTAATTTAAGTTTATACCTTAATGAGGCTGTATTTTGGGATACCCCTGGATACCGCCTGGAACTTTCACTCCAACGAAACATTTTAGCTTTTAACAGGGTGTGTCCAATCCAAGCCTTATTATTGGGATCTTAGGAACCGTACAATATACAAGCTTGTTTAAATTACAAAAAAATTGCGCAATTTGTAGCACAAAAAATACGTTTAAAAAAAAATCAAAAATTTTAAATGCTTCCTAGGATAATTGAAAAAAGGCGTAATTAAAAAAATGCTTTTTCTCCTGAGCCGATTTTTATTTGATTTTAAAATAACTTGTACTTTTGCTTTTTCTGTGCTAGCTGACGCTGTTTTTAGATTTTTATTACGACTTTTCGTCTTTTGCCGACCATCATCATCTTTATTTTTTCTTATGGGTACCCCATTGAATTTTTACACATTTTAAATTTGATTTTTTATTTATGCATTACACTTGCACTTCGGGTTCTTTCTAAAAGAGCCTTGTGAAAGCGAAAGAGAAAGGCAGGTAATTTATTAGGACAGAATGAAATAGACTTCTGATATGCAAGTCTGATACATCATTGAAAAGGTATTAAAAAATCCTGTTTGGAAATGCAAACATTAAAATTCAAAAACAAATAAAGTTGATGGTCGGAAAAAAACCGAAACGTCGCAATAAAAGTCTAAAAACAGCGCCAGCGTCCTGTAGCCCGAAAAAGGTGGCAGTGTAATAATGCAAATAATTTTAAAATCGAATAAAAAATAAGCCCAGGGAATGCTTTTTGCCGATTATCTTTGAAAACAATAGGATTTTAAATTTTTTTACTGATATACAGGGTGTTACAAATTCGAAGCTCACTATTGGGATCTCGGAAACTAGAAGAGATACGAGGATGCTTAAATTGGGGCAAAATTGCACATTTCATAGCGCAATAACATACCGTTTAAAAAATTTAAAAATTCCGAATGGTTCCGAAGATATTCGGAAAAATCCGAAATTTTAAAAATAGATTTTATTTTTTCCTGAGCTTATTTCTTTTCCGATTTTGAAATAATTTGCACTTCTGTATTGCCACTTTTTTGTGCTACCTAATGGTGTTTTTAGATTTTTATACGACGTTTCGTCTTTTGCCGACCATCATCAACTTTGTTTTTTCTTATGGGCGCCATATCGGATATTTGCATTTTTAAAAAAACTTTTTAATCCCTTTTCAATGATGTATCACACATGCATATCAAAAGTGAATTTCATTCGGTCCTAATAAATGTATCTACCTTTCTCTTTCGTTATCA
This sequence comes from Listronotus bonariensis, assembly GCA_014170235.1. Lineage (NCBI taxonomy): Eukaryota > Metazoa > Arthropoda > Insecta > Coleoptera > Curculionidae > Listronotus > Listronotus bonariensis. The sequence continues at coordinate 92,161 of JACEGR010001150.1, forward strand.
TGGCACTCTTATGGAAAGTACTCGAACTACTTATCCGATATGCAAGTGTAATACATCATTGAAAAGGTATTAAAAAGTACTTTTTAAGAATGCAAAAATCTAATATGGCGCCTATAAGAAAAAACAAAGTTGATGATGATCGGCAAAAGACCAAACGTATAAAAATCTAAAAACACCATCAGGTAGCACAAAAAAGTGCCAATGCAAAAGTGCAAAATATTTCAAAATCGGATAAGAAATAAACCCAGGAAAAAATAAAATCGATTTTCTAAAATTCGGATTTTTTCGAATATCTTCGGAACCGTTAGGAATTTAAAATTTTTTAAGCGGCAAATTCTTGGGCTTTAAAATGTGCAACTTTACCTTAATTTAACCATACTCATCTCGCAACAATGAACATTACAAAACTTGTATATAGAAGGTATCTCTAAAAGGTGCGAAAAAATGCAACCGCGGCTTCCTGGGAGGAAAATAAACCCATTAGGCACCACTTACCTTAGCCCAAAGTTTCTTGGTTTTGACGCTAGAGGGCTTTAAAGTTGCAGTTTAAAAACGGATTTTCTACTGTAAAATCTTAACGACTAATGCTATTTTAACGAAACTTGAAACATTAACTAACTATTAAAATGCAAATAATCCGAAAATAAAATTTTAATTTTTGCGATTCTATTGGCGGAGATAAGGGGCAATTTAATATTAAAATAGACGCCAATGGAGCAAAATACTTTTGGTAACACAGTTTTAATTTAATATCTTATTTACTACAGAAAAGGTACCCTTGATAAAATTTGTTAACTTATGTGTAGTTAATACGAAATTTAAATTTTAAATTTTTAAGCATAGTCAAGTTTCCAAATCGATATTTTTAAGTCAACAAAATTTATCAGTTTAAGAGTCTAAATATTTTTAAAGAAAAACTAAATTGATTTAACCAAACTTACTCCAGACAAAAGTTTCTTAGTTTTGGCGCTAGAGGGCTTTTAAGTAATACGTTAAATGCTGCCACTTTAGTGTCCTCTAGCGCCAGAACTAAAAAACTTTAGTTTAAAGTAAGTTTGGTTCAATATTTTAGTTTACCATAAAAAATATTTATAGGTAGTTAAATTTTCGAATTTTGTTGATTTAAACATTTACATTTAGAAATTTGGCCATGCTAAAAGAATTTAACATTTAAATTTCGTATTAATCGTACGAATAAACGAGTTTTATCTAGAGTGCCTTTTTGTAGTTAATCTGTTACTAAATTATACTGTATAACTCAAAACTTCCATTGGCGTAGAAATTTTGACTATTTTAAAATTAATTTGCCCCACATCTCCGCTAATGCATTTGTAAAAATAAATTTTTTATCCTTGGATTATTTGCTTTCTAGAAGTAAGTTAATGTGCTAAGTTGCGTTAAAATAGCACTATTCGTTTAGATTCTACAGTAGAAAATCCGTTTTTTAAACTGCAACTTTGAAGCCCTCTAGCGTTAAAACTAAGAAACTTTGTACTAAGGTAAGTGGTGCTTAATGGGCTTATTTTGGTCCCGGAAGATCGTTGTTGCAATTTTTCGGCACCTTTTAGAGACACCTCCTATACATATACGAGTTTTGCGATGTTGCGTGGCGAAATGGGTATACCTGCCCCGTCGGTACCCAAATCGTAACTTTGCTTGCGCTTTACGTTAAGAGCATAAATAGGGTTTGTGTACATTTATTTACGTATATTCTCAGGTTTTTATATGTAGGCCTAAAAAAAAACCAAGATGTTTAAAAAAAAATGGAATATAAAAATAAATGTCAAAATAAAAGGTACTTCCGGTACCATTTTTTGGTGGGAAGTGAAAAATTTGAATTCAGCGACTCAAAATACATAAAGTTAGCTAAAAAACTACATCCCCCTATTTTTTCCACCTAATATGCTCTATTGCCTGGAGTAATATAAAATTGCAGTCATGTTAAGATTTTGGTCGCCCGTCAAAAAACCAGCTTATCAAACAATAGGAATAACAGATAGAAAGCTGGTTTCTTGACGAATGACCAAAATCTTAATTAAAAAGTGAAGGCAATTAAACTTACCATGTATTTCGCTCCCTTATGCCATGAAAAATTTTCGCATCCAGACTTCATAGCTTGTTAAAATACCTTTTAAAAAGCTACGTACACCTAATCCTAAAAATCAGTTTATTCCTAATATTAATGTATAAAAATAGCCGCTGATTTTCGTTTTTTATCTATATAGAGAAGTTGTTCTTTTGTAGGTACAAAAAACATAACATATTTTAAAGAGATTGTTGAACACTATAAACTTTATTTATTAAAAAAGGTATCTTCAATTAAATTGAGTTCATAGTGTTACTCAACCTATTTTAAACAATGTTTATTCAAATTTGTTGTTGATAGTTTGAATTCCTGAATTTTTTCAGCAATTTATAAAAAACATTGCCTACTGATTTTAGACGCCACAAGGAGAAATTAATTCGGTATTTTTAACCCTTTTAATTTAACCCCCACGCAGCGGAGCCCTTTAGGCAATCCAGAAAAAGCCTTATTTATGGGGGCTTGACAGGAGTTTGACATCTGTTATGTAATTTGTCAAGGTAATTAAGCTAAATAATAGTAATTAAAGGAATATTTTTAAAATCATTCGATATGATGCTACAATAATACCTATATAAAAATAATGCTAATTATAACTATTTTAAGTGGTGACAATATTTAATAAATTGTCAATGTAAAAGTAATGATAAAAAAATTCTAACATAAAAATCGTCTCCCCCTGATATTCATTTGTTTGGATTACTTAATTAGCCCATAAACCCACCTTACTCAACCCAACCCAACCCCAAAATCTTAAATGAAAATATGGGTCGACTTTCCCTTATTTTAAAGGTCCTTCAACCCTGAATATAACTTTTAATTTTATAGCTCATACCTACGTGCTTCCCTATACATACGACAGCTTGTCAAAATCTTAAAATATTAGTTAGTTTTTTGTTAATTTATTGGTGAGTATTAGAGTTACATGTTTTTGACTAAGAAATTTTTTGAGAAATAAAATATGTACCCTTTTTTATAAAATTTAATTTATTTTTTTAGAAAAAGTCCGTTCACCCCTAAAATCTCACCCCTTTCAAGATATTAAAATGTTATTTAAAAAAACTAGTATTTCAGCCCTTACAATATTCGTTTAGTTTAAAAAGTGTAACTGTAATTCTTACATAGTCCGGGGGTTGGAATCGTTGGTGTGACACGCAAAGCACTAAAGTTTCACCACTCACAAAACATTATATTTAAATCTCAAAAGATAAAGTGTTTTGGTGAGTGGTGAAACTGCTTACTACTTAGCTGTAATACTTAACAAAACCTAAACGAAAAACTAAGCAAAACTTTCACATTATAAAAAACTGTCTTGTAAAAGGGGATGGACGTCTCAGCTTCAAGCCTTGCACTTGTACTGGGGGTTTAACAAACTTTAATATGGTAATTTACCCCCAAATCCATTTAAGATTCGGAGTTGATGCTAACCTCCGGGTAGAGGTCAAGGTAAAGGGTTCAGAGTACCAAACGAATTTCTTCCCCTGACGTCTAAAATTGTTAGCGAATATTTTGTTACAAAACGGCAAAAACGGGGTGCAACCTTTTGTTGGGCCACGCTATGTAAGCACTAGTACCTAGTTGAAGTCAGATTTAATAAATTTTGGCTGCCTTTTAAAAAGGAAATTTCCACCTGTTATAGAGTGAAACACAGGTTATTTTATAAAGTTATCAAAACATTGCATTGTTTGGCAGGTGGCGAGAATAGATTCCACATAATAAAAAAGTTTTTAATGTTTAACTCATTTATGGTACCTATCTCCTCATAGGTTTATATTTTTTACACTTTGTAGAGCCGCTGAAAATGTACAGGACAAATTCAAATAAATTCGACTTCTATCGAGCTAGTCGGATGGTTTCTAAATCAAATAATCTATTAAAGGAAATTCTAAATTTTTTTAACTGGCAACATCGCTAGGTTCAGGTTTGTACGTATACACATATGTTTGGGTTCAGGATAGACAGGAATTACGGAAGGTTCAGGATTGCATCAAGAAGGATAAAAATCCCTAATTATATACATTTAAAAAACACATCTTTTCTTTTGTATATATAGATTTTTAAACTTCCCGCCATTAGAAATGTCTAAAAACTAACTTAGGCAACTGTCAACACACTAGAAACAGTAGGTTCAGGATTGTATGGATTTCCAAGTGGCCCAACTTTGATATAAAGATGAATATATATATATATATATATATATATATATATATATATATATATATATATATATATCATTATTTGTGCACTTGGTGGTAAGGCTTTTAGAATGAATTATAGGTGGTTCAGACTTTACAATTTTATTGTATTCACCAAGCTTTGACAAATATTTATTAGACTGGTACCCTGCTTTTTAAGTAGGCTATCAGTCTGATAACTGTTTGTCAGAGCTGGGTGAATACGGCCAGCAAGTAATAAGTACTAAATAATAAGTATAGATTTAATTAAAAAAAAATGTGAGCCACCACAAATAATAAATCACTAGTACGAACTAACCAGAACGACATAAAAACTGTTCGCAATAGAACTAATGTTTTTTCTATCAGTAAGTATACTGACATTAAAAACCCAGACACTGACTAAATCAGCGGATGCGCATTAATTAATACCTAGCAAATCCTTTTCTGTTGCTCTGATATACAAATCACAAATGTCAAGACAGATATAGAAAAAGACCGCAAACCTAAATACAATAAAACAAATAACTATTCCCATAAGAATTACCATTTAACTACTATTTAGTTGCAAGTAGCTGCCATTAAAGAATAAACACAGGTTCGTTTACTGCTTCCTTATTAATCGAGAGCGATATTCACATACGCAAACTACTCTCCGTCTTCGTAATTACGCATATTAAAAAGGAGTCAGCCAAATCGGCTACTTAACCACTTATTTTTTTTTAATTTTCTATAGAATTCTTTAATACAAAACGCCTTAATTACCCGCCTCATGCGGTTGATTTGTTTTTAATTTGTTTGCAAGCGCCAGCGAGATCTGGGATCTGCTTTGTGTACCCGGAAGAATTAGAAACGCGTTAATAAGATTCATTTTTAACATCATTACAAACACTGTTTTTAATATGAGGTATAAGAATGCAGTTTTATCAATTTTTAAAATTAAAACAACAAACTCTCTATTTTTGTCTCTCTAATAGTCCCTGTGCCATCAGTAATGAAATGAACTTCATGATAAAAACACTTTTAAAACCTTTTTAGGGGGCATTCTTTTGACATCCCAAGCAGCAAGCTGACGTCATTATGACGACATTTTTAGTCATTTTTTGGTCATAAGACGTCATCAGATCAAAATTATGACGTCATTTAACCGTCACTGTACTGACGTGTTTTTGACGTCGTTAAAGCGACGTTTTTTTCATCATACTAGCTCATAAAAAAAATCTAATTACGCCATGTTTAGAAAACCCGCCAGAAAAATTTGTGACGTGTGTCAAAATCCAACCAAAAATATCTGACAGAAAAATAAGACTAATAATTTTACAAAATTGAAATAGGAAAAAACTCTACCGATAGATGGCGCAATGGACAATAAACTACTACGTTTATTCAACATCTTCGCTTTTTATCGCCTAAACCGAACCGATGAGACCAAAATTGTTCGAGACCGGTCTGCGGTTAATGATTTCAATTAGCTTCACTCTTTCCGCGATCTTCGAGTAGTGCGGTTCATGTTTACGTAGAGGTCTACATAGACCTCCCGGGTAGGCGATTGAAGGCATCGTACGAGCGTAGCTGTACCCTTGGGGACCGAGAAAAGATTCACGCTAAATTGGGGCTTTTTTCTTCTGGGGCTAAGCGCTGTGAGTGAAGATTCCTAAAGCCTGAAGTTTTTACGTTTTGGTGTTGAACACATGGTGTCCTCGTATGGTCGAGGAGGTGCGCACGCCTGCGGAAATACGTCAGGAATGAAAGTGACGGTTATGCGCGATACCAGTAGCAGCCGCTGGCTAAATAGTCGCAATTTATGCATTGCATCGAAGAAAATACAATAAGCATTAACAATTAAAAAGTGAAAAGCTCAGGAGCCACCAGGGGCACAGGCCCGACATACTGGAGACTCCTACCCAGAATACAACCCCCTCTCACAGAGGGACGTACTGGCAATTGGACCCTCGGGGACCTAAGCCACAAACAAAGAAACAACAACAACAACAATTAGCTTTGAGAGAAATATCTTCGGCTAGTGAAAAAATCTGCATCTCCAGGTTGGACAGTGTCCCGAGAGATGCGAACTTGCAGTGCAAGGAAATTGCAAGCAGTGAGGATTTATTTCCTATTTCAATTTTTAAATAAAATATCGTATCATTTTAGCTTTAAAAAAATAAGTATATGCGTAAATTTTTTGCCATCTAAAGACGTCATTATGACGTCATTAACGGGACGTCTTTTGTCTTTGACTTAGGGAGGTCAATTTAAAGTCATTCAAAAATGACTAACAAGAGACGTCAATAAGACGTCAGCTTGCTGCTTGGGATGTCTACCACGAATATTCATACCGCCATATATGGAAGCGGCGCTTTAGCCCAGCCTGTTAATGTTAAATGTTTCGGGTGTCGAACTGGACCAACGCGCCACATTTTTTGTCCGACAAGATTGCCACAATGTTTTACTTGCAATTTTTAAACAGTTTGACAAAAATCGTATGTCATGAAACCATAAGGCTCAAACACATGTTTCGAGTATCGGACCTGGCGGGTTTCGTGACTTACGATTTTTGGTACAATGTTTAAAAAATTAATGTAAAACATTATGGTAAACTAGTCCGAACAAAAAGTGACGCGTTCGCCCAGTCAGACACCCGAAAGATTTGACATTGACATGCTGGGCTAAAGCGCCGCTTTCATATATGACGGTATGCTTCTTCGTGGTAGACTCCTCAAAAAGAACCCTCCTAAAAGGTTCGTATCATGAATTCCATTTTACTACTGGCACAGGGACTATTATTTTTTTACATCATTTCAAAATCTGTTTTAAATAAGAGGTATTAAATTGCAGTTTAATCAAGAGAGAGAGAGAGGAGAGAGAGAGAGAGAGAGAGAGAGAGAGAGAGAGAGAGAGAGAGAGAGAGAGAGAGAGAGAATTTGTGAGTTATATAAGGCGCGTCAGTAACTGGGACTATTTGGCGCCTTAAATTTTTTGAAATCAAAACCAAGAAAATTTCGTAATTAAAATAAACCTAATGGCCAATTCGTGACCCACTGTTACAACATGAAACGACCTCTGAATGTTGATGTTGAGGTGCTAAATATACAGGGTGTCCCAACTCTATTTATACACCAAATTACTTCGCCCCTGTACAAGATACCAAATCTCAACAACCAGCACTAACTGACGTCTAGTGTGATATATATTTTTGATTTAGAATTTTATACAGAGTCAATATTTGTTAAAATATATAGGGTGTCCCATTTAAAAAAATCTACTTGCCAATAAAAATCATGCTTTTGAGACACCTTGTATAATAACTAGAACTATCACTTAAAAGAGTGTATCCAAATAAACATTTTCTAATTTAAGTTTATTTTTGTATCTTGTACAAGGGCGAAGTTATTTGGTGTTTAAATAGAGTTGGGACACCCTGTATTTATGGTGTAATTTGTGACCTTCAATTTTAAACTCTATATTTATTTCAGTATCTTTGACCAAATATTAAATACCATTAACCAATTCTCTAACTGTTACTAGCTTTCAGAATTTATTTTTGAATTTAAAATTTTTAATTTTGGGCCGCTCCCAAAATTTTCCCGTCCTTGAATGTCTTCATTTAATGCAGAACTCCTTTAATTTTCCTGATTAATTAATTAATCATACTGACCAATGTTGACCATTTTGTGACCAATTGCATCCTTATTGATTGAGTCATTCATGATTAATTTAAGGCGCTAAAATTTCAATGACCTTGATATTTTAAACACGCTGTAAAAGTTGGTTTATCGATGACCAATTCGTCACACTTAGTGACCATTTATGATCATTCCGTGATCAATTCGGAGCTATTTTTCAAACCTTAAATTTCACATTTTGGGACGGTAAATGAATGAAGCACCCATTTTTTAATTAATATTAAAATAAATTTTCTATTAAATTCTATAATACAAAACATCTAATTACCCGCCTCATATGGTTGATTTGTTTTTCAATTTGTTCGCAAGCGCCAGTGAGATCTAAGATCTACCTATTTACCCGGAAGATCGCCTGGTAAACTTAGAGCGCCTTAATAAGATTATTTTTTTACATCATTACAAACTGGGTGTTTTAGATAACAGGTATGAGATTACAACCTAGGTGAACTTTTAATACCTTCCTGATTCTTTAATCTGACGGCCTTGCCAGAGTTTTACGTAAACAAGAGCGAAGCTAGGATTTTCAAATTTCATTTTTATTTTGGAATTTGAAAAAAAAGTTGTTTTTTTTTTTAGTTAGCCCCTCCTTCCCGTCCAGAGCCAATCCTCTATTTTAAATTATTTGACATCTTAGCCAAGCGCGTGTACGTAAAAGAGTCTAATCGCAGAATACAGTAAAAAGCACAAGGACGCATAATTTGATCGGTTGGTAGCCTTGAAGGTCTGTCGCAATTGGGGGGGTCATGGTAAGTTAAATCTTTTTATTTTCTTTATTAAGGAATTTTAAAAAACGCCAACAAGAACTAACCATGACCTCTCCCTCTCCCCAATGTGACAGTTTTACATGACTGTCTTAACCAATCAAATTACACATTCCTATGATTTTTATTGTCTTCTTCTAATCATACTAGTGCGATTATTAAGATCATAATTTTGTTGGGAATAAATGATGAAGATTCTTTGTTACATTTTTTTTACCTGAAATACAGCAGAGAATAGTTTTTTTAGTGTCATTCTCTATATAGAATGTTGACACTCACTAGCACATATATTTTTTTACATATTGGGAATTCAAATTAAAAAGCACAATGTTGCAACACCGTCAAACAGCTGATAAAAAAGAGTATTCTATTTCTATTTCTATTTTTTTTCTTGGTTTTGGTCCCTTTAGGTCCAATCCACCACTCTCCCCCTTCCGGACTATGCTTTCCAGGGCTACGTCGGCGGAAAATCTCGATAATCGAGCTCGTAGCTCCCAGAAATTCCAAAAAGAAAACAAATAATTCAACGTTCGATGCAATGCATAAATTGTCGACTGTTAAACCAAGATCTGCTACTGGTGTTACGTATAACCTTCACTTTCATTACTGACAGTTCCCATGGCACGCCCATCTATTTCCCGCCATTTGAGAAATACCTCGTGTTCACCACCAAACAGGATACCATCAGCTTATAGGAATCTTCGCTCACAGCGCTTAGATCCAGAAGAAAGATGACGTCAATTTAGCGTGAATCTTTCCTTGATCCCCGAAGGTAAAAAACGTTCGTACGACACCTCTAGCCGCCACTCCGGGAAGAACTTTGTAGTCCTCTACGCACGTCCGCACTGTTCGGAGGTCAAATAAAGAGTTCTATATAAAAAGAGTAGAGTCGAATTTAACTAAGAAAAAGCAACCACTGTCGTCAGCTTGTTGTGTTTTGTTATAGTTTCAAATTATTCCTTTTCTATTTCTCGCACAATCTTTCAAATCACACAATAAAAAATGGTAAAAAATATTTACTATATTTACATACATTTTTCTGATTTCTGGTTTGTGTCTTGGCTAGAAGTAAACACTTTTGCAAACAAGGCATTAAATTTCGGAAAAAAAATATTAGGCATCATTGTGTAACAACCTGAATAAAACAAAGAGTAAATAGTGACCAGTTAACGTAATTTTATATAAAGTCACAAAACGTAAATTCTTGGATATTAACACTTGAACTGCAGACACAACAAATCTGAATTTGCACGATTTGCTTAATTGCAGAATTTTTAACCAAATCCATTATGACAACAACTAAATTACTTAACACAAGTTGTAGAGAGTAGTAAGTAATTTGTTTATTTTTTATTGTATTTATCCAAATAATCATAAAAAACAGCGAGCAACACTTGACTATAAAATGTTATTTTGCACTAAGATAGTTCAAAATTATACCGATGAGGGCGCTAACAACGCCAAATCTCTTAATTTTAAAAGCCAAGAAGTTGTTTTTATACACACAGAAAAAAATGTCTTGTTTTAAGCAAATACAAGGCTTTAAAAATATGCATTCTTTTTGAATAGTTGTGCTTTTAAACCAAAATTTATTTCTTACTTTAAAATAATAGTGGTTCTTAAACTGGGAGAAAAAATACTTTAATTTATGTCTTTAATGTAAAAGAAATTATTTAAATTAAAATATCCTTAGTATTATTTTAAGAATATCAGAATCAAGAAATAAGAACCTAAAGATTTATGATTTAAGCTCTTTAATATCTTAAATATAAGTTTTAAGAGTTTAAACAAAAGAAATATTAAATGTTTCTATCAAAATATTAATGAATTTTCTTTAAAATAATAGGTTCTTATTTTAAGAACCTATACCAAAATCTTTAACCTTTATGTCAAAGAACCTATTTCTTTAATATAAGTATTCACTGAATTATGCTTTTTAGTACGGTATCAACGGTACGATTATATCCTACCGTCGAACAACGAAAGTTTTTTTTATAAGATACACTTGTTATTCGTATTATTCAACTTGGACCTGGGACAGCCAGTTTGATAAGTCTTATGAGGTTCAGCAAAACGCATCATCATTGGAGAAGAGAGGTCTCGGTGAATGACATGATAAGCAGGAATTCCTCTCTTAACTATCAAAAAGAGAACTAGTTGTTTATTTAATAGAATTATCTTAATTGAATTAAATTTTTTTCAGTCTGTGGTATTTACTATCTTGTCTTAAAGAAAGAATCTCTCAGTGGGAAAGCGCTCGATGTTTTTAACGGAATTCATCGTTCTTTAATGTAGACCCATTGGGGTCACTAAATAAAATAAGGTTATTTTTATTACAAAAGCGCCTTCTTTTGAATTTAGTACGCAAAGCTGAAAACATATTTCTTTCTGTTTGAGATCCTATTGCTTTAACACATATGAAAGTCACAATTCTCTCAAATTAAATCTAAGGCTTTTGTTTTAAGATATCTTTTTTTTTTCAGTGTACATATATGTATTTCTATGTCTTCCCATGGTTGCACTGGAGGGCGGTCCAGGGGCACTTTGGATTCTACAAATAAGAATCCTAAATTGGGCTTTCAGCATTTTTTCCTCTGGAGCCTGAGAATTTCCAACTTTCTAGCCGTTGTGCGGCGCCCCAAAGCTCTCCCCACGAGCCGCCTATGTTTATTTCATATTTATAATTATAACGTGTTTGTTTTGACATCCAACTAGGTTACCAGTGGTGCAAATCTACTATGTCCACTAATATTTCTAAAAATATTTGTCAGAGAGCCCAGAAAATTTTTCAAGTGTGTAATTTAATGGTGGGTGCTAAAAGTAGCACCCACGACTTGTTAGAAGTACGAAAAACTCACCTGCGTTTCCATTTATTATTATAATGATGTTAGATAGGTCATCATTTAAGCGTAATACAGAGCAAAACGAGGGACACTAATTTTAAACCTAATAGTATAAATAACACGCTTTTATTAGCTTGGGTTGTATGTATGTATGTATAGGTGTATGTATGTATGTATGTATGTATGTATGTATGTAACGGAATCTTTAAGCTTAATTTTCATCAACTTCCAGCGATTCGATTTCTTTGAAACTTTGCACAAGTATCAAGGATCCATGACAATGCAATAATCTGCAAACAGTATCCCGTTATCCTGATTAGGATCGTCAGGATAAATAAATTCCTTTATAGATTTTCTGTAGGAGAGTAACAGAGAAAGAGCTAGTGCGCGATCTGCGCATTCGTGCAGTTTCGGACGTACTCTCAGCATAAGGCTGACAGAAACTTGTTCGGAGTAGTTGCGCTCTGAAACCCCATGCAACAGTGAAGCTTTAAATGAAATGATTAGATTACGAAATAGTTCGTGAAACATTTCAATATCACATGTCCACAGAAAACTAATCGATATATCGAACTAAAAATAAAAAATAAATAATAGTTTAAAAAACACGCTTTTATATGCAACCGAACTAAAAATTAGAAAATAATTTTTCATTACAAAGAGTTTGTATTACAATAATAAAAGGTCAAACAATGAATCATAATTATATACCTCAAAATAGAATTATAATAAAATTTAAGATAACAGAATAATTCACTTCAGAATAAAAGAAAGCGTGGGGTGCTTAATATATTAAATGTAATAATTATTTCATTTGTAAATATCTATGAGGGAAAAGTTATGAAAAAAATAGTAAAATGCACCCCACGCTTTTTACTCTGAAGTAAATTATTCTGTTATTATCTTAAATTTTATTATAATTCTATTTTGAGGTATATAATTATGATTCATTGTTTGACCTTTTATTACTGTAATACAAACTCTTTGTAATAAAAAATCATTTTCTAATTTTTAGTTCGGTTGCATATAAAAGCGTGTTTTTTAGTTTTTTTAAACTATTATTTATTTTCAAAATATTTTTCTTCATATACAACTTTCATGTATAATTTTAGCCAGTGCGTGGAAAAAAGACGGTCTAAAGTGAAATAACCCTTGGTATTTTTTTAAAAAATCCTTACAAACTTTTTTCGTCTTAAGTTTATTAACGTTTACCTTGATTAGCTTTTTTACGCACAAAAAGAACATACTAAAATTAAATTTTATGATTTACCACATTTAAGCAGTCAGCGGGTTTTGAATATATGAATGACGTTTGCACAAAAAGAAGTTACTTGATAGTAAAATAGTAAAGCGATAAATTAGGGATGTACAGGGTGTTTCATTTTCGATGGTTTTACGGGGTATCTCGAAAACCGTAAGGAATATCAAAAAACTAATATGGGACTCCCGATCTATTTTTTGAGAAAACAACCATAGTGAAAACAGTTCATGGCGCATTGAGATCCATCTCGGAGCAACAGGGTAATTGTCGTAGAATATTGTGGTGTAATTAGTTTTTTTCTATATTGGTTAGTTAGAAAATTATCCAACTTATGTTTTTTCTTATGAAACACCCTGTATATTTTTATCTGTACTTATGAAGCTTTTTTCGGCTTTTCAAAAATATATACAAATATGTATTTTTTGTTTAAAGTTTTACCGAAAATTAGAATTTTCCACAAATTTTCCTTTTTTGACAATTACAATTTTTTGGTACATTCTGTATTATTAAAACATACATATTTTATTAACAAGCCTTAAAAAGTATTATAAAAAATAGGGGTTGCCATTATACAGGGTGTGTCAAAAATTTAAAGGTTATAGTGTAGTACATAAAGAAATGAGTAACATCTAGCAAAGTTGCGCCATGTGGTCATTATTTATTATAAGTCGTAAACACTTAAATACGTTTATGTCGTTTTACTTAGATAACCTAATATTTATAAGCTCATTTAATTAAAAAGGCAATAAACTCACAACCGAAAAAAATTATTAACTACATAATTAAATCGGCCCATATACCCATCACCTACAAACAGGTATACCACGCACTTCTTTTCCGCGTGCCCGCTGTTGCATGCAGTTTAATAGCCGCCACTTGACGAGTGCAGGGGCGGACGTGCAACAGATGGCGCACTCGTCGAGTGGGCGGCAAGAGTGGGCGCGCAAACCGGCCGCCCGTTATTAGCGTCCTCCTCGTCAGCACGTGCGTTTCGGTACGTCTAAGAGAAAGATATGGCTAATAAATAGGAAGGAAATAAAAATTTTACTGTTTAAAATAAATCTTTGCTTGGGTGGAGTTTGGATGACATGAAGCATCAATAAAATACATTTTTTTTGAAGATAACCGCTACTTACAATATTTCTTCAGCAGATGAAGATAAAAGTCCAGTTTTTGTTGGAAAAGAAGTAATTAATGTAAAATATGGCGTTATATACAGGGTCATCCAAATTAAGGATCGCCATTAGTAACTTTATTAGTCAAAATTCAAAATTGTTTAAATTGGAAAACTAGTAGCATTTTTAACACTAGTAAACATTAGAACAAACAATAGACATTCGTGTTTTCGAGTTAAAAAGTAAAATAGCATTTTTTTAATGAAATATCCTGTTAGTCGCGATGATAGACTTCTTAATATTAATATTAAACTTTCACAAAAAAAATGTTTTCTCAGTCTAATATATATAAAAAAGTTCCACAATTACGGTTCCCAACAGAGAAACTCGTAGTGCGGCGCGTATGCATCCCTATACGGTCCAACTGGACAGGCCCCGAACTTCCCGAACTTTGTTCGTTCCTTTATCCCTATAGTTTCTAAAATATGGAACCTGCTGCCTGCGGAGGTCTTTCCTTCCCCCAAATCTTTAAGTATTTAAGTCCCGTGTCAACAAACTCCTCTTACCTCGCTTAAGACACCCACGATACATTAGTATTTAGGCTTTTAGCCTTCGTGGTTTGTCCAAGATTAAAAAAAAAAAAATTTGCTCTTGATATATCCAAAGCTTTTGACCAGGTCTGGCATGCCGCGCTCCTTAATAAACTTTGCTCCTATGATCTTTCAACTAAACTCTGTACTTGACTTTCTAGTTATCTTTCTGAGCGACGTATATCAGTTATTGTGGACGGCCATTCTTCAAGCTTTCACCAAGTAAAAGCTGGAGTGCCTCAGGGATCAGTTCTGGCACCAACATTGTTTCTTCTTTACATAAACGACCTTCTCTTGTCCACAACATTCCATTCACAGTTTCGCCGACGATAATACCTTTTCCTCCAGTTTTCAGGTTCCTAAGCCCATCACTAAACCTGATTTGGAAAACAAACGCAGAGCGATGCAGATATCTCTTTCATAGGGTCTTAATTTAATATTGGATTGGGACACCAAATATCTCGTACATTTTAATGCATCCAAAACACAATCATGTTTCTTGTCGCGAAAAAAGTCATCAAATACTCATCCTTTACTTATGAGTGGCCAAGTTTTGCAAAGTAAAGACGCCTTCAATCTTCTGGACGTCACATTTTAGAACAACCTTACCTGGCATAAACACATTGTATCTATAGCCACGGCAGCTTCAAAAAGCTTGTATTTCTTTTTCGAGCCAAAAGTATTTTTCCCCTTCTAATTTATACACTTTGTAAGCGTCCGAAATCCGATCTCCCTTGGAATATTGTTCTCATGTCTGGGACATGGCGTCCCCCACAACCGTAGCATTCTTGATTTTATTCAGAGAAGAGCTGTTCGTCTCATTAATGATCCTTTACTTACAGAAAGGCTTTCCTCTGTTGCCCATCGTCGGGCTGAGGGGGATTTGTGGCTTTTTTATGAGTACTTTCATAGCTTCTATTTTAAAGAATTGTCCAGTATAATCCTCCACTTACGGTTCCCAACAGAGAAATTCGTGGGACCGCACGTATGCACTCCTATATGGTCCAACTGGACAGGCCTCGAACTTCCCACTTTGTTCGTTCTTTTATCCCTAGAGTTTCTAGAATGTGGAACCTGCTGCCCCCGGAGGTTTTTCCTTTCCCCCAAATCTTCAAGTATTTAAGTCCCGTGTTAACAAACTCCCTCTTACCTCGCCTAAGACACCCACGGTACGTTAGTATTTAGGCTTTTAGCCTTCGTGGACTGTCCAAAAATAAAAAAAACTCGTCTATAGATCGCTCAACTCTGTGGGCCACGCTGCTCTATAGTAGAAAATAACTAGCGTCCAATTAAACATTAAATTATCATAATTTGCACCAATAATACGAAATAAATAACAAAAAAAATAAAAGAACTTTTACCCCTGAGGTACATTAGAAAATTTATAGTAGTCGTACCACAAAAAATGAAGATACTTCCTGGTCGCCTTCAAAACACAGATTGTCTTAAATATTTTAATAGGGAAGATCATTAGGCACTGCTGGTTAGATGTAGTTTATCCTTATTAATGGGTACCAACATGATCAATAAATTAATCCAACTATGTTGCCTGCAGATAATTATTTTATTCCAATCTTGTTTTATAGAAAATAAGAGGATTATGTGTAAAGTTGTTTCGTGATGTCTACTAGATCGGCCGCAATAAATGGTATACACAAAAAAATCTACTTTTTTGAAAAATATATCAAAAATATTATTTTTGTACGACATTGCGTAAAATTGTATTTTACAATTACTTATAAAGTCACCTTCCACTTATCTAGGCGCGTTATGAACTTTTCGTAGACAAACTTATTTACTGTTATCTCTCTCGGATCAAGGTTAGATCATCATTAAATAAATATGTCCGTAATATAAACGCGATATGTGTATTAGGCATTCATGAACCGAAGAGAGAAGAAAACATAATTTCCAGAGGTTACAAAAATATGATTAGATGTGTTTTTCGTTTGTTGTTGAACGCGCTTCACTACTACCGCCAAACGCTGACCGAGTTCCGTAATTGTGAGTTTCAGATATATATTTTTCTCGCCGAAATATCTGACCGGGTATTATCCGAATACGAAAAATATCATAAACGACTTAGATAGGGCATTGCAAAGAAAAAAATGCAATTCTCGACCTCATCCCTCCAAAATTTCACGTAAGGTAAAATGTAATAGAAAAATGTCGTTTTTGACAAATATCTGTCAGTACGGTAATAAATAAATTGTGATATGGCAAAAAGAAATCGGTTTGCAGGTTTTTTGCATCCCCAGGCCAAAGAAATGGTACTCAACCTAACTGACTACTTTAAAAATGAACAGAAGAAGAGAACTGAAACCGAGGAAGTACATTCAACGTCTATTTACCAAAAAGTATCAGAAGCGCTGAAAATAAGTTTGAGATCAATACAGAGGATTGTAAATGAAAGTCGTAGAGATACACCGATGAAGAAAACGCAACGACGATCAAGGAAAAAGAAGTGTGAAACGTTAGAGGAATGTAAAAAATGGAAGTGAGAAATGTTATATATGACTTATATGCCTCAAAAATTAATATAACGCTTCCAGTTTTGAAAGACACTTTAAGAGAACGAGGAGTTTTAGAAATCGGGCTTAGATCATTATCAGCATTGGTTAAAACACTAGGATTTCGCTACAGAAAGGATTGCAATAGAAGATACTTGTGTGAACATCCAAGAATTGCCAGTGAACGAGTGAAATTTCTTAAAAATATGTTGAAAATTATGATTCAAATTTTAGGAAAGTTATTTTTTAGATGAAACTTGGGTATTTTCGAACGGGAGTGGGTCAAAATCATGGCAAGATGACTCGGTGAAATCAGTGAAACGAAAAAAAGGTTGCGGTTCGGGAAAAAGATATATAATAATAAATGCTGGTTCAAATACTGGTTTTGTAGAGGAGCGAGTTTAATTTTTTAGTACTGAACCTATCATAAAAATTCTTTTACAATCAGAAAGCTACACTATTCAGGAGTGTTATAGACTATATTTTACTATGATTAAACAAAAAGTTCAGATATTAACGCACAACGAAGTGGGCACGGGTCGGCTATTTTGGATAAACTATAACTAAAATTCGATATTGACGTTACTATTCTCAACGGATTTTAATGCTGTTTTTTTAATCGATAGAGTGATTTAATAAAAAGGTTTATATGTATAATAATATCGAAAAAAACATATTTAGAGTGTTTAAAAAAATTGTTTACATTTAAAATTCGATATTGACGGTACTATTTTCATAAGATTTTGATGCGGTTTTTTATTTCATAGATAAAGTGATTCAAGAGGAAGTCTTATATTTATAATAATATTCAAAAAACATAAACAGAGTGTTTAAAAAAATAGTGTACATTTAAAATTCGTTATTGACGTTACTATTCTCAACGGATTTTGATGCGGTTTTTTAATAGATAGAGTGATTCAAGAGAAAGGTTTATATGTATAATAATATCAAAAAAAACCTATTCAGAGTGTTTAAAAAATTGTTTACATTTAAAATTCGACATTGACGTTACTATTCTCAACGGATTTTGATGCGGTTTTTTTAATAGATAAAGTGATTCAAGAGGAAGGTTTATATGTATATAATAATATCCAAAATCTTCACAGTATAGGAAAGGGGAATTGTTTTACTCTGAATTTAACGCGTGAAAAGCTGCGGGCAAAAGCCTAGTTATTTAATAAATTTGTAATCAGTATTTTTCCGAGTAAGATTAAAGACCCTCTTTAAAGACACTTTCTTATCATTAAACCCGATACGAAACACTCAATAGATCAAATTCAATTAGAAACCCGTCAACGATCCTATTAGTTTTAAAAGGAGTGTTTTTAAGTTACGATCGTAACGCCACATAAAGTATTATAGTCTGACTGGTTAGACAAACAAGATCAATTATTTAAAATTGTCGTTTATCTTTTCTCATTTGTATTCGTTTATATACTACACCACCAGTTTTATTTAAGTTTTACTTACTGAAGACAAACCCGTCTGGTGGCTATAAATAAATTGATTTTTAAACATCTTTCTTGAAATGGGCACACGTCGGGGTTATGAGAAAAACTAGTTATTTAACACTGGTCTATAACCTGCTTTCAGTGGCGGATTTACGTATTTGCCGCCCGTAGGCTATAAATGTTTGCCGCCCCCTGTTTTTTAATCGTTAACATGAAGATAAAGTACTCCATTCTAGTACACTACATAAAGTGTTAAAAAGTAACTTTTTTTTACACTTTAAATCTTTTATTCAAGATCTGAATTAGTGTTTTGTTTCCATGCCTTCTACAATTATCTTAAATATCAATTTATGCAATGTAACAGTAAACGCGACATCAACTGAACCAAACGGTCAAGTTACCCTTTCTTTTAGTTTGTGTGTCACTAGTTTTAAAATTTGACAGTTTGCAAATAAATTTAATAGAAATTAGGTATTCAAAATTATTAGTAATAATGAATTTGGATGACTAAAAAGGAATTTATACTATTTTAGTATCATTTCTACAAAAAGTAAGTATATACAATTTTCTAAAATTAAATAATAGATGAATAGTTATGAAGAGGATAATTGTCTCTTAAAAAATAAGGAGAATATGATTTTTCGTTGCAATATAATGGCTGTTCTGCCAAAATTAAAATTTTTAAATTTAGATAAATTAAACATGTATAAAATGGTATTTTGGAAAATTTTTATACGGTCGTGGAAAAAATATAGTATGTAACACATGCAGGTGTCTTTTTTACTCGTGGGATTGCCGCACTCGCCTAACGGCTCGTGCGGTCAAACTTCCCATTTGTAAAAAAATAAGTATCACTTTATTCACTTGTTACATAAATTACTATTTGGTTGGGGAAGACATTTTTACGAGCAAAAAAAAACGTTTTTTCGGTCCAAACTTTTGAGGACCAAAAATAAGGTCCTCACTTCCATTTTTGGTATTTTTCTAAAAACCTGCGGAATTCCGATTTTGACGAATTTTGATATATAGGGCTTTTTGGGGCGCTGATCACGAATCTAAAGAATTTTTTGACGAAAACCTTTTGTTCTTAAGATGTCCATCATCAAAGTTGAAATATAAACTAATCCTATTTTCACTATATTCCTCCTTTCTGCACATAATTCTTGATTTAAAGCCAAAGTCGCATACAATATTTGATTTTCACCTTTTAAAATCCCGTTTTTCTATATATTTTACACCTTTTATCAATAAAATTGGAAAAATTTACCTTAAAAATGCGGCATACATGGGGATGTCATAGCTCGCTGCGACTGAAAACGATTGAAGCTGAAGCTATGCAATTTAATTAATGTAAAAATACTGTAATACGTAGAAAAACGGGGCTTAAAAAGCTGAAAATCAAATATTGTATGCCACTTTAGCTTTAAATCAAGAACTGTGTGCAAAAAGAAGAGGAAATATAGTGAAAAAAGGATGTGTTTAAATTTTAACTTTGATAATAAACATCTTAAGTATAAAATGTTTCCTTCAAAATGTTATTTTTTCAGATTCGTGATCAGGGCCCAAATAAAAACCTAAACCAATTTCGTTAAAATCGGAGTTGCCGCAGGTCTCCAGAATATTACCCCATTTTTCTACTTCTAAAACAAAATAAAATATTTATGAACCTAATCTGCCGCCCCCTAAAAATTTGCCGCCCTAGGGTCCAGCCTACTAAGCTTGCTGATAAATCCAACACTGCCTTCTTTAATGTTAAGCTTCTTTAATACCAAAGCTCTACAAGAAAAAAGAATCAGACCCAGCGATGTATTTATTATATGATTTTCAAGGTATTTTTGCCTTCAAAAGGCAAAAGTGATGGCCAATATTTCCATGTAAATCGAAAAAAATGTGATAACAAAAAAAGGACATTCATAAAATATAACGACACGGCAAGGTGGTATACCAAGACATCCAAAAACAGAAAATATGTTTTTTCACGACCATTAAAAAAATGCTATTTTTTTAATCGTTAACATGAAGTACTCCCTTCTAGTACACTACATAAAGAGTTAAAAAAATGTAACTTTTTTTACACTTTGAAGCTTTTATTCACACTCTGAATTAGTGTTTTGTTTCCATGCCTTCTACAATTATCTTAAGTATCAATTTATGCAATGTAACAGTAAACGCGACATCAACTGAACCAAACGGTCAAGTTACCTTTGATTTCGTCATTATTTCTTTTAGTTCGTGTGTCACTAATTTTAAAATTTGACAGTTTGCAAATAAATTTTATGGAAATTATTCAAAATTAATAGTAATAATAAATTTGGATGACTAAAAAAGGAATTTATACTATTTTAGTATTATTTCTACAAAAAGTAAGTATATACAATTTTCCAAAATTAAATAATAGATGAATAGTTAGGAAGAGGATAATTGTCTCTTAAAAAATAAGGAGAATATGACTTTTTGTTGCAATATAATGGCTGTTCTGCCAAAATTAAAATTTTTAAATTTAGATAAATTAAACATGTATAAAATGGTATTTTGGAAAATTTTTATACGGTCGTGGAAAAAATATAGTATGTAACACATGCATAAAGTGTTTATTTTACTCATGGGATTACCGCACTTGTCTAACGGCTCGTGCTGTCAAACTTCCCATTCGTAAAAAAAAGTATCACTTTATTCACTTGTTACATAAATTACTATTTGGTTGGGGAAGACATTTTTACGAGCAAAAAAACGTTTTTTTCGGTCCAAACTTTTTGAGGACCAAAAATAAGATCCTCACTTCTATTTTTGGTATTTTTCTAAAAACCTGCGGAATTCCGATTTTGACGAATTTTGATATATAGGGGTTTTTGGGGCGCTGATCACAAATCTAAAAGAATTTTTTGGCGAAAACGTTTTGTTCTTAAAATGTCCATCATGAAACTTGGAATATAAACTAATTCAATTTTCACTATATTCCTCCTTCTTTTTGCACACAATTCTTAATTATAGCTAAAGTGGCATACAATATTTGATTTCCTCCTCTTAAAACCCCGTTTTTCTATGTATTTTACGCCTTTTATCAATAAAATTGGGAACATTTACTTTAAAAATGCGGCAACTGTGTATACATGGGGGCGTCATATAGCTCGCTGCGACTGAAATAGATTGAAGGTGAAGCTATGCAATTTAATTAGTGCAGAGACAACAATGAGACGAGTAACTGGTCCTAACAATTTGTCCATTGTATTTATCTCTTTCTGGTTTAACGCAAGTTCCAATAAATATGTCTTTGTCTTTCATCATGGCAGGCTATCGTAGATTGGGCAATCATCGCTTTGCCCTGGTTGCCAAGTTGTTTACAATTTGTAAACTTTAATGTCCTTTTTGGCTAACATCTAATTAAGAGAAAGAAAATATACCATGAATCGAATATTTTTAACTTGACAACGTTGCCGCAGGCAGTCACGCCGAAATGTTATTCGATATTTGTGTTTGATACAGTTTGATATTTTTCAATGGCCGATTTGTTTGGACAGTTTGTTTACATTTTCTGTGATTTATTGTGTGTTTCGTGGTTTTTTACCTTTATTTCGACTTTGAATATTGACTTTTATTAGTGATCACAGTGTATATATTAAATATGTGCTTTTCAACAGATAATTTAAGGTAATATTGATATTGTTATCTATAAGAAAAAATCTTTATAAAAACCAAATAAATGACATTTTTAATTAGGTGTGTGTAATTATTGAACTAAACCCCAATATTTTATAATAATAGGAAACAAAAACAAGTACCTAACATTAAGGGCAAAAATAGTACAGCTATATAATTTGAATTTGGCGGGCAAACGATAAAGTCGACTCACGCGCCATCTGCGTTCACCTTCCTTGAAGACAGACAAGGAAGGCCCAGCAACTATCTCTCTCTCGGATAATTTATTTACATTTAGTTGCTCGTCTCATTGTTGTCTCTGATTAGTGCAAAAATACTGTAATACGTAGCAAAACGGCGTTTTAAATGCTGAAAATCAAATATTGTATTTGCTCTAGCTTTAAATCAAGAATTGTGTGCAAAAAGAAAAGGGGAAATATAGAAAAAAAGTATTATTTCAGTTTTTTAATTTTATGATGAATATCTCGAGTACAAAATGTTTCCTCCAATATTTTTTTCAGATTCGTGATCAGGGCCAAAAAACATAAAACAATTTCGTTAAAATCGGAGTTGTCGCAGGTTTTCAGAATATTACCCCATTTTTCTACTTCTACAACGTTTCTAAAACAAAATAAAATATTTATGAACCTAATCTGCCGTCCCCTAAAAATTTGCCGCCCTAGGCTCCAGCCTACTAAGCTTGCTGATAAATCCAACACTGCCTTCTTTAATGTTAAGCTTCTTTAATAACAAAGCTCTACAAGAAAAAAGAATCAGACCCAGCGATGTATTATATGATTTTCATGTATTACTGGTGGCCAATATTTCTTAGTAATTGAAAAAAATTGATAACCAAAAAAAGGACATTCATAAAATATAACGACACGGCAAGGTGGTATACCAAGACATCCATGTTTTTTCACGACCGTTAAAAAATGCTATTTTTTTAATCGTTAACATAAAGTTAAAGTACTCCATTCTAGTACACTACATAAAGTGTTAAAAAAATAACTTTTTAACACTTAGGAGCTTTTTTCACACTTTGAATTAGTGTTTTGTTTTAAAGCCTATTACAATAAATTTAAATATCAAATTATGCAATGTAACAATAAACGCGACATCAGCTGAACCAAACGGTCAAGTTACCTTTGATTTCGTTATTATTTTTTTAGTTCATGTGTCACTAGTTTTAAAATTTGACAGTTTGCAAATAAATTTATTATGAATTTGGATGACGAAGTAAGTATATACAATTTTCTAAAATTAAATTATAAGTACACAAATATAAAGAGGATAATTGTCTCTTAAAAAATAAGGAGGCTATGATATTTTGTTGCAATATAATGGCTGTGCTGCAAAAATTAAAATTAATAAGTTTAGATAAATAAAACATGTATAAATTGGTATTTTGGAAAATTTTTATACGGTGGTGGAAAAAATATAGTATGTAACACATGCATAAAGTGTCTTTGCTTTTACTCATGGGATTGCCTTATGCACTTGTTACATAAATTACTTTTTCGCGTAAAACCACAAATTGTATTAAACGTAGTCAGTTGTTGTCGCCACTGCTTTAAAAAAGGAATCCGTGGTCAGCGCTTGGCCATGAGTTTCTATTTTTCCAAAGACCAAAAAAAAAAGAGCAAAGATTTGCAAATTTCTGAAGACTAAATAGTGGATCAAAATACCACAAATTCGCACTCGGACACGAAAATTAAAACGAAATCCATATGTCGCATGTGAATCACAGGCCATCAGGTGCAGCCGGTCACTCTTTTTAGATGGGGCAAATTTTGTGAGTAATTATAATTCCATCATTTAACAATATACAGTTTCTCCAAACTTTATTTAAAATAAATATTTTGGGCTACTTTAATCGTGTTAAAGTTTCACTTTATTGTAGTACTTTTTAAAATAATATTTCTTGCACAGTTAAACCCGCTGTTAACACAAAAAGAGTATTCGATAAAACAATAAAGAAAGACACAACGGCACAACACAAGAATAAAGTCATATAAAAAAGTCGCTTATACAAGTAAAATAAAAAATAAGAAAATTATTTTAAGAAGCATTTTAGAAATAAATATTTTAAGTAAAATTTATTTGAAATAAAGGGACAAATTCAAATTTAAAGTTTGTTGTTTTGTTTAATAATGTAAAAAAATACATTTTAACAAAAAAAAATTGTGAATATTCTTGTTATTTTTAGAAATAAAATTAAAAAAAAAGTGTGATCTAAAAATGTATTAAGTTACATATCTTTGAAAATTAAAATCGGATTTAATTTTTTGTACGTAGATTAAGATTCTAAACAAAAAATGGTGGTTCCAATTTAAAAAAACAAAGTTGATATGTATATGACCTTAAAATTGTAGTTGAGGTCACAAACAAGTGATACCATATAATTTGCCCCTTTATTTTAAACAACTTTTACTTGAAACATTTTCTTCTAAAATGCACCGTTTTTCGGTGGTTCGCCTGTTTAAGTTTAAATGGACCACCCTGTATAGATTGACATTTCTGACCGACACATGATTGCTTTTTAATTTAAAATTATTATGTTTTTAAATAAACGACATTGTATACTAAATAATTACTAGAAATTTATTTCCTTTTAATATTTTAATAAAATTTTTGCAGGTCTGACAGACAGATTTTGATTGTTATAAATTATTCATACATTTTATATTAAGCCAAGCTGGCTCAGCATGATCGACCTTTGACCTATTCAGCCAGATGCTGGGCACACGCCTGATTGCTAACGGTAAAAAATATTGATGATAAATGACAAAAAACGACTTAAAAAATATGATAAAACTAATTAAAATAATTTTTGATTACTTTTACTGACAAACTATTTTTGAAATTGGAACGTAAAAACCGTTTTATAGACAGGATTTAAAGTTGTTAAAAATAAAATTAATTTGCAAGGTTAATACTTTAAAAAAAAATCTTATTTTATTTTGAAATTATAAAATTTTCTTCAACTATGTTTAAATATTTCTGGCTATAGCATATACATATATATATAAATATATATTATAGCCAGTTTCCATTATGGTTTGTTGTTATTACAGCACATGCTACTTACGCCATATACACCTAGATGGCACCCTTTTTACCGTCTTAACCTAACGGTGCTCTGGCTGGTTGTTTTGAAATTGCTTGGCGAGATGGCTCTGGCCGCTGAACTTACTCCCTTATTTCCGACAGGGATTATGTTAGTGCGACTAGAAACATAGTCAAGTTGTCAGCAATGTACAGCGGTTGTGATGATTCCCAACAAGGATGAAACACGTGTCACCGTCTTCATTGCGACCCGGTGTTATCCATTTATTTGGAGACTCAGTAATTTTAAAGTAACCAGCCAAGTAGTCGTTTCTACCAGGTTATGTATTTGTTTCTTTTATTTATTTGTCATTTAGGAGCCTCTATGCCCAAGAATTTAAAACTTTTATTAAATTGTTTATTTTAAGGCTCAAGAACATTACTTCTTATTATTTCCTTCTCAATATAAAAAGTTTATCCTATATATATGATACATGTATTATTATAAAGAATTAGACTAATTAGACGTAGAAGCAATATATTTTTATTTATTTAATTATTGTGACTGGTCGGACAAGTAAAAAATGTGTACTTTCATAAAGCTGTTTATTAAGAACACTTTTATATTATTTTAACTTAACTTTAACATTATTATTAATTTATTTAACTATTAATTATTTAGAATAACTCAGGACAAAAAAAATATTATATAAAATTAATTTTTTGGCGCTGGATCATGTCAATTTTTGATTTTGGGGAGAAATATTTTTTGTCACTTTTACTCTCTGAACTGCAACCCTTTAGCAGGGGTGAGAGTCACCCCTAAAATCTTAAAAGAAAAAGGGGTCGAGTAATACTTCTTCGCGCGTTCCATTAGAGGCTTGAAGTGCAAGCGAGAGCGCGGAACAAGCGACAAAGAGGCACAAACTCCGCGTCGTTCCACACCTGTTTCTCTCCTACTTGAGTAAGCGTGCAGTGAAAAGTAAATATAAAAATTGTTTATAGCAACCATAATTGCGGCGATAAAGGTAATGTTTCTTTCGACGTTGTCACGTTCAACTATCGTCAGTAAACTGATTTTTTTATTTGTAAAAGCGTGTTATTTCGATTCATAATGGCACTAAGTTATACAGAATAAAAACCATAATGACACCCAAATGAGCACGTTAAATGTGTTATAATGACACGTCGTTAAATAAAATGGTTAGAATATACAATTAATTTATGCGCATTAATATTAAAAAAAAACCAATATAACCAAAATTTAGCGTAGGTGGACTCGGTAATCATCATAAATTTAAAATTGACAAAGAATCCCTAATTAGTCGAGCGGAATAATATTTACATTAATGCTTATGATGGTCCAATTAAAGAGATACGAGTTGTTATTTTAAAGAAAAGGTTTTAACACGTTTGTAGCTTTATTTGCTTTTTAGGTGGTGTAACCGTAAAAGGAATGTATGCCGTTACAGTTCACCCACATATGGATTTTTGTGAGGACAGCAGAATTAAGCACAAATTTAATTGTATACGATCACAACTCAAAAATAAGTTGTTTAATTTGCAAGTTGATCAGTTAGAAAGCAATATGTAAGTATAGTCAAAGAATAGCAATCAACAGAACCCCACAAGTGAGATTTTTAGTACCTACTGCGACCAACAGATGGCGAAAATAGTACGATGTCGCTTTGCTAATACGATTACCATCAGAAATTGATAGCAGTCGCTGACGAGCAGTCGGCCTGATCAGTTAGAGTGAGGGTATACGCAAAATTTAATAAAAATAAAATCCCCGATAAATGGACCCAGTATCCATAAAATTATTAAATTTATTATTTCAGAACAGGATATATCGATGCGTTTTTACAAAACATCGTAAGCGACATTCGCCAATTTTACGGGAAACGATTTTTATTCCCATCGCGTTATTTTTAAAGAAAAACCGAGACATGAATGTTTTTATTTTAGATTTCTCCTTAATTTGAATTACAAAACAAATATATTTAACATTTAATGTCAAAATTTTCAGAATCTCCTAAAAAAGCTAAAAATTTTAAAATTTTAAACCTGAATAATAGTTAATTTTTAAATTTTTATTTTTATTTAATTTATCTTGACAACGGTGGCAGACTTACCACCAAAAAGTCGATTTTTAGTTCTCTATTTACTTGCTTTATTTTTTTTTTGGTTTTTTGGTACCATTAATTTATTTTTTGGCGTGTACCCAAATAACCACCATTAATTAAATGAACCGCCGAACCAATATAGAACATATCTTCATCTGAAATAAAGTCAATGAAAAAAAACGTTTCCCGTAAAACTTACGATGTTTTGTCAAAAACCCACCGATATATCCTATTCTGAAATCATAAATTTAATAATCTTATGGATACTACCATTTATCGGGGATTTAATTTTTATTAAATTTTGCGTATATCCTCACTCTAACTGATCGGGCCGACTGCTCGTCAGCGACTGCTATCAATTTTTGATGGTAATCGTATTAGTAAAGCGACATCGTACTACTTTCGCCATCTGTTGGTAGCGGTAGGTACTAAAATTTTTAGGGTACGCTGAAATCTCACTTGTGGGGTTCTATGGATTGGTATTCTTTGGTATAGTACACTGGGCCTATTTATTGTTATTAAAAAATTTATTAAAAATATTGTTTAGGTTGGCAAAAAAATATCGTGAAGGTTTGAGCCCTTAGGCGGCCCACAGACGATCAATATTATTGTACAATATATTGACCGTTTGTGGTTTATATTGAGAGCTTGTACAATATATTGTGTCAATCAAAAACAGTTTGAATTTTATTGTGCACTAGTGATTTATTGTGCCGTGTGTGGGTTATATTGCACAATTATTTCAGTTTTCAAATACGAAAGAGTATTTGTTTTACAAAAACAATTACACAAATACGGGTTCAAAAGCAATAGAGAAAGAAATAAAAGTTTTTTCTTATTTTCAAACATTATTCAAGCAGCTACTTTTTTCTTATCCATGTTTAACCCGGTAGTTACAAAACAAAACTAGTTATTGTGCAATATATTAAATATAGTCTTTGCATAAATATATTACACTGTTTGGGGTCGACTAGCTATCTTACTGTACAATATTTTGCTCAATAATATTGATCGTCTGTGGGCCCCTTTAATACTAAAATTAAGAGGTCTATCTTTGCGCCCAACAGTTTTTTGACAACATTTTATTTTTCAAATGGCGGGAAATAGATGGGCGTGCCATGGGAACTGTCAGTAGTGAAAGTGAAGGTTATACGTAACACCAGTAGCAACTCTTGGTGTGACAGCCGACAATTTATGCATTGCATCGATTGTAGAATTATTTGATTTCTTTTCGGAATTTCTGGGAGCTACGAGCTCGATTATCCAGACTTTCCCCGACGAAGCCCTGGAAAGCATAGTTCGGAAGGCGGAGAGTGGTGGATTGGACCTAAAGGGACCAAAACCAAGAAAAAAATAGAATAGAATAGAATAAAAGATGAAGTTTAGCTAATTTGTATATAAGGCTTTACTTTCTGAGCCGCTAATTGATAGTGTATGTAGTTAATCAAAAAGTAGGTAATCGATTTAAACATGTCTGTCATGTCGAACCAAAATTAATTTTAACCGTACAAATTTAAAATTAGCGTTATTATTAGAGAAAAAATAACTCCTTAAAATCCAATTTTTAAGTTCCATGATCAACTATTGTTAGGACTTTTTGTCACTGAATAATTACGGGTTCGTTTCGAATCAAAAACACCAAGTTCCCCGACACTTAAGTGAAACAATAATGATTAAATCAAAGGGGCGTGAATCGTTCTTCCCAGCCGTATATTAACTTTAATAGTCCACTTTGAAAGGCAGGTAGTGCGCCCATTAGACTGGTTTTTATACAGTTTTTATCTAGATTACATAATTAAATGATTTTGTGTTTCGGTGATAGTTTCGGAAGCTGGTCAGATAACTACTTACGTGTTATTTTCAAAACGCAATTCAGCCTGATAATTTTTGCTTAAGACAAATTATTAGCCTGTATGGTTTTATGATTTCTTTTCCTATAATACAGGGTGATTCAAAAATCGATCACAAAACTTAAGGGGTGATTCTACTTGACAAAATAAGGGTAGAGCTTCATATACATTTTTTTCAAAATATCATTTGTTTTTGAGTTACAAGCCGTCAAAGTTCAATTTTTCTTTTGCTTTTTTCGTCATATTGCATTTATTTTTTAACCAATTCAGTTGATATTTGGCACACAAATCGAGCCTCATATACATTTTTTTCAAAATGTCATTCGTTTTCGAGTTACAAGCCGCCAAAGTTCAATTTTTATTTTGATTTTTTTGCCATATTGCATTCATTTTTTAACCAATTCCGTTGATATTTGGCACACAAATCGAACTTTGCAGATTTTAGAATTATAAGACAAAAGTACTTTTTTAAATACCGCCAGAGGGCACCCAAAACTTAAAATTTATTTACATCATAACTTTTTATTTTGACAGATATCGCAAAGCTAGGGGCGCCATTTTATAGACAATCAAAAACTTAAAAAATATGGTACTTTTTAATAAGTTGATAAACCTCACCGTTTAGGCACCAATAGACATCAAAGTTTTCATCAATTTCAATCAAATTACCTACATACATACAGGGTGTCCAGTAACTCAACTGACAAACTTAACGGGGCAATTCTACAACAGAAAATAAGAAAAAAACTACATATAAACATAATATGTCCTAAACTTCTTAGTTTTTGTACTACGGTGTGTTCAATATTAAAAAAAAAAACTTGAAAGAGTCTACCAGAAAGAAAGAGGAGAAAAACATATTAAAAAAATCAGTGTAAAAATAACTAAAAACGAGGTTTTTTTATAGATGTTCATAAAAAATTGTGTGCGAATTGAGTGTTAAATCAATAATTTTGTGCAAAAAGAAGGGGGAAAATAGTAAAAATAAAGATAGTTTAAATTTTAACTTTGATGATAAATATCTTAAGAACGAAACGTTGCCGAAATTGTTTTTTCAGATTTGTGATCAGCGCCCCAAAAAACCCCGTATTCCAAATTTCGTCGAAATCGGAGTTGCCGCAACTTTCTAGACGATTACCAAAAAGAATAGCTACTTGCTTGAAATCTACTTTAATCATAAAATCACAGATTGACATACCTAAGCTACGTGGATCGATTCCAGTCCCTGGGCCAGTAATGAAATGAACTACATGACACTTGTTGACAAAAAAGTGACGTGTTCGCCCAGTCCGACACCCGAAACATTTGACATTGACAGGATGGGTTAAGCGCCGCTTCTATATATGGCGGTATGAATATTCGTGGTAGACTCGTTAAAAGGAACCCCCTTAAAAAGGTTTTAAAAGTCTTCTTATCATGACGTCCATCTCATTACTAGCCTAGACACTATTTGTGTTTGGGTGGTTTCATGTGAAAGAAGCTCAAAGTTTAAGGTAATAAACTCTTACTTAAGATCCACAATGAGTCAATCCCAACTAACCAATTTTTCTATATTAACCATTGAAAAGGAGAGAAACGTAAATTTTGATAATTTAATTGAATATTTTAGCAAAATAAAGTCTTATAAGAACATTTAAAATTTGTTGTTTTATTTTGGGAGGTACCCCACAGAAAACCGCCCTGGATGTCAACTCACACTACGCCGCCACTGGACGTAGTATTAAAAAAAAAGAAAAGAAAAATTAATTATCCTTGAAACCATAAACAAAAGATTTTTCACAAAAATTATCCACCCACAACACACAGATTTCTACTTTTGCCGCCCACTTTCAACTCACCTATAGTAATCATAATGTCAAGTCTAACTGCATAAAAAATTATGTTTGTTTGATCTCTAACTGGTCCTGATGAAATACTTCCTGTGTATTTTGATTACCCATCCACTTTAATCCAATTTAGACTCATTAAGAATGGGAATATGCAAAATAGAAAGGGCTCAGGCAGAGCTAGCTTTACTAAAAACATACAAGGAATATTTTTTTAAATCGATTTCAAAAAATATATAACTCACTAAAAATTTAAAAATAATGAATTAAAAAAAATAGAAAATGAAGTCGGGTAATAACATTCCGCTAAACTACTAATAACCAAATACACGAAAGATTTTTATATTTTATATACACACTATACAGTGTGTCCCAGGATAGGTGTTACAAGAGGACAAATTGACCAAAGATTTTGGAATTTTTAAACGTCCTTTTGGAAAAACTGGTCGCATGGTCCAAAATTGATAAATACAATTTTTTTAAAGTTATTCAACTTAACATAATAAAATTTAATAACATAAAATTTCTAGGAGTTATAATAGACTCAAACCTAAGTTGGAAAGATCATATTTACTCACTGCAGTCTAAACTGAACAGTACATGTGCATTGTTGCGAAGATTGAGAGATGCACTTTTTGTAGACAGTATACGCAGTTTCTATTTTGCTTGTGTTCAGTCTCTTATAAGCTATGGGATTCTGTTTTGGGGATCTTCTACTCATGCAATTAATATCTTTAGAACCCAAAAGCGTATTATCAGATGCATACTTAAAGTGCATCCTTGAGCTTCTTGTAAACCCTATTTTAATAGCCTAGGCTTTTTAACTGTCCCTAGTTTATATTTCTTGGCCTTAGTAATGTTTGTGAAGAGAAATCCCCATTTATTCACTGTAAACTCCGATTTTTATTCCAACTCAATGACAATTGTCACCAGAGGCAGGAGTGATCTTAGTATTCCTTCTCATAATTCAACGTTCTTTGAGAGAGGACCTTATTACCGTGCTGTCAAGGCTTATAAATCCTTGGCACCTACCTTGTGTGAAATAGAGAACAAGGATAAATTTCGAAGGGCTGTGATACAGTTCTTGCAGGATAAGTGTTTTTACTCTTTTAATTTTGATTATTGATCATAGACTGAGAAAAAGTTACTACATATTTTAATTGTGATGTCTGTTAATGATTTTATTACCACCTATATTTTTATATCATTTTAACTGTTTTTAACTATTTAACTAAATTTCTTAATTATTGATCATAATCTGTTCAACTGTTACTACATATTTTAATTGTGATGTCTGTTAATGATTTTATCACCACCTGTATTTTTGTTTTATTTTAATTGTTTTTAACAAATGAAATGATTTTAAATGAATGCAAATTTAAACTAATTTTTTATTTATTCTGTAGTGACGTTTCTTTGTCGTTGTAACAATGATTTGTGGAAATAAAGGATATTATTATTATTATTAAAGTATAATTTATGATATTTTCTCATTTTTTTTCAATAGTTTAAAAAATATATTAATTTGTTCAATTTGTTTGTATTCTTAATTTTTAACTGGTAAATTTAAGGATCTGTAAAACGGAAAAAAAATTAAATCCAAAAAGTATTAAAAATTTGCAAAATTTTTCATAAATTTTATAGTTTTGCCAAAAACTTGGAAAAAACGCGTAGGTTTATCGAAAAGTTATAAGTTTGTAGAGTGTTTAGTTTTATACAAGAAAATGATTTGGTCTAGCCTTTTGATAACTCATTAAAGAGTTATAAAGTTTTAAACTAAAAAAACAAGCTTTCCCATGTTAATCATATTAGAAAATATAATGTGATGCTTTCACAGGATTTGTTTTTATCATTTTTAACAATACTTTTGATATATTTAAGAAAAAAAAGTGTTTTTTATCAGTGTATTGTACATACTGTTTTATTGCAGAATGTTTAATGAAATTCGCGATCACAACTACTATGGGACTTAACACAAGTTGTAGACTAAAAATTTTTTTATATTTTATTGCATCTTTTCAATAAATTATATAACGTATGTCCTAAAAGTTTTGGAACACAATATTTATCGGTTTTTTTTTAATGAAGAAATTTATTTAAACACTAACTAGTTATCATAAATTACAACTCAATACTTAACTAAACTATACTATCGAATTATGTGGAGTGGCCCATTCTGCTCTACCAGACGCAAATTTCTTCGAATGTCTCTCCTGAGGTCCTGGACGGAATTCAGTTCAATTTCTCTTAATTTCTCGTAAATTCGCCGTCTTAATTGTTCCTCATCTTGTGCTTCCCAGCCTCCATGATAAACCTTTCTAGACAGTACAGCCCAAAAATCCTCTATTGGGGAGCCTGCGGCAAGTTTGGAGAATTATCGTTTTTGGGAACAAAAGGTATGTGGTGTTGTCGAAGCCAGTTTTGGGTATCTCTTGAGTAATGGCATGATGCTAGGTCTGGCCAAAACATGATATCGTCATTAGCATGATGTTCGCGGACAAACTGAAGCAATTTGGAAAGGCAGTTATCAATATAGCTCTGACTATTCAAAGCTTCACCCCTCACTCTTCCCACAAAAGGTCGGGATACACCTCTGTTAGAAATTGCACACTACAAATTTCGCTTTATGTTTGTATCGAACATTGTCAGGGCATTCCTCTACCTTGTCCGTATAAAATCCATCGTTTCCCTTCGTTTCAGAATTACTCAAAATGAAATACTTTTCGTCATCTAAAATAATGATTTTTTCATTGGCAAAATGTACCCGCCTCAGTTGACGACAACATCTTGTAGTACGAGATCCCACTGCAAAATTGCTACATTCATAATTTACAGAATTCAATCTACATTTTTACATACGTTTAGGAATAGGAGAATATATTGACGATAGGGTGCCAGTCAAAAAGTGGCCGCAAGTAAATTAAATTAAATAGATAAAAATTAATTTTTGGAGCAAAATTTCGTTCCCTTGTTTTTTAAATAAAACCTCATCCACATCATAGGAATGTATGTAAAGAATTCGAAAATCCATGGCTGCCTATGAAAAAATGGCCGCAAGTACTGGGCAGCCAGGTATAAACAGGTAATATTTTGGTGCATGTATTACGTTTATAACACACGCATGTTTCGTATATCAATTAAAGATCTTTTTTTTAATATGATTATGTATGGCTGCCCATGAAAAAATGACCGCAAAACATGATTTACGAGGAGAAAATGTTGATTTTGTATACAGGGTACTCAAAAACTTAAAAAACATGATTTTTCTTTAAGAGTAAACTACCTTTATTTTGCATTTTCAAGCAAAATTTCATTTAGAAAATGTATTTATAATAACATTTTAAATGACATATTAATTATAGAGGGGTATCAAAAAGTTTCATAAAACTGATTTTGGAGTCATCCAAAAATTAATAATTAAATTAAATTAAATTTTTATAACAAAATGACCTTAAAAAGTCTCATAATTTCGTTTTCAAACACCTGCATCCTCCAAATGGCTACACAATACAATTTTCAGCTGTAAACAAATATGATCAAGGTGTTTTCGCCAAATTATGAAGTTCAATAAAATTTTGTTTTATTATTTTTATTGATTGCAAACTTTATTCTATACATTGTTTTTACATTTTGCTTAAAAATGAAAAACAAAGGTAGTTTAGCCTTATAGAAAAATCATGTGTTTTAGGTTTTTGTGAACCCTGTACAGGGTGTCCGGAATTCGTTGCAATTGGTTCCTGTATACAAAATCAACATTTTGTCCACGTGAATCATATTTTTTTACAAGTAAAAATTTTTATAAGAATAACTTTTTCGTCTAAGAAGTGGCGTTGCGCTGCCATTTTTTTATAGGCAGCCATACATCATCATATTAAAAAAAAAAACAAAAACATCTTTAATTTGATAGAATAGAAAGAAAGAAGAAACATGCGTGTATGTTATGAACATAATACATGCACCAAAATATTACCTGTTTATACCTGACTGCCCAGTACTTGCGGCCATTTTTTCATAGGCAGCCATGGATTTTTGAATTCTTTACATACATTCCTATGATGTGGATGAGGTTTTATTTAAAAAACAAGTGAACGAAATTCTGCTCCAAAAATTTTTTTTTATTTAATTAAAATTACTGGCGGCCACTTTTCGATTGGCACCCTAGTGTCAATATATTCTCCTCTTGCTAAACGTATGTAAAAATGTAGATTTAATTCTGTACATTATGAACGTAGTTATTTTGCAGTGGGATCTTAGACTATTGGTATACGAAGAAGCTGCGCTTGAGAGTATTTGGGGCACTTACGTCTCTTTCGATATTTAAGACCATTCCTCCTCAATTCCAACGATATCGTACTCTTAGAAGATCTGTATTGCCTAGCCAGTCTCCTCGTTGACATTCCAATCTGGTTTTTTGCTCTTCTCACCAATCTCTCTGACCTCTGTGCGGTAAATGCACGTGGTCTTCCACTTTTGGGAGATTCAGACATGGTATTTCCTGCTCGCACTCCGCTATGTTCTATAAATGGTTCTGCGTGAAATGTTTTCATTCTGGAATATTCGACAGATTTCAGCTTTGGGTATCCGCCCAACTAACTTGTAGATACTTTTTCTTATTTCTAATTTATACGATATCTTAAAGCGAAAACTTCAAAATAAATAAATCTCAACTGACAGTAAATAAAGTAAATAAACTTTTTGTTTTCAAAGGCAACTTGATATTATTTTGTTTTTGTTAAAATAAAAGACAATGAGTTTTGTGCCAAAACTTTTAGGACATACGTTTACATAAAGTACGGAAAAGGTCTAAATTTTAAAATTAAATGCTTGAGAATATACTCGGTAATAGGAGATATCTGCTAATTAACACGTCTGAAGAAACAAACGATGATGTTAGCTTTTTTACATAACATACAAGTACTTTGAACAATTGAATAAGAGGCCAAACACTTTTCTTACAACAAAACCGGTAAATTTAGAACCATTAAAAACTGTCTTTACAACAGGCACCGACCATAAAAAGTAGTTTTGTCTGACATTCTCGCCACTGAAATCTTGATTCCGAATAACAAGCCTCGAAATAATTTTACCCGTTTTGGCGCTCATTTCTTGCTCTCCGAGATGGCTTTTGTGTTAAAGTGTTGTCGATCGGCATTTGCCTCACGCCTCATTTGGGAAACATGAGCAAAAACAAAAGGTGATAAATCGGTTAACGCCAATTTTGAAAAACTGGTTTTGTAAGCAATGGACATAACGTAAGGACGAAAGGAATACACAGAAATATTGTTAGAGTGTGGTTCGTAATCTTAAGACCAATGCTACACATAAGAAAGAAATGTTTTAAATAAATCAATTTCTCCCCCCAAATAAGAATTTCAAGATGGCGGTTGGGCGCTATCTTGGTAAAATAAGTTAAATGAAAAGAAGAGGTCTTCTAACAAATCATGTTTAAGCAACTGACGAGCACTCTTTAACACTAAAATATAAAGTTAATACCTTCACCTACTATAATATGGCGGAACGTTAATAATAATAATAATAATAGTAATAACAATAGCTACATCCATGGGCATAATGACGCTCTTCGGGTACTTTACTATCACCTGAGGCATTACTACGGCATCGATGAAACAGCAATACTGCCGTTTGCTCCCGGAGACATTGAGGCAGTAGTGGAAAATGACAACTGTCGCAAATACTGGAACTACGCGTTCCCAACAACGCATCAAATTCAAGCGAATAAACCCGACATCGTTCTCCTTGATAAGACAAACCACACCATGTATGTAATAGAGTTCTCCGCCCCAGCAGAAACTAACATCGATATAAAAGAACGGAAGAAACGAGCCAAATATCAAGATCTTCTTGGCGAACTTCGGAGGCTCTATCCGGAGTATACCGTGCGATTGGTTGTCCTGATAATAGGCGTTCTGGGAGGCATGAAGAATAACATATTAAGGGAAATGAGGTACATTCCAGAATGTGAAAATACACCCGAACAACTGGTGATGAAGATGCAGAAATCTGTTGTTCTTGGATCCCTTCGTCTACTGAGGCAAATGAATTTGGCCGAAGATCACTGACCGAGCGGACGCGAGGAGTGGTCTTCGATATGGATGGCCTTCCGCACGACGCCCTATGGGGTCGGAGCCATGGGATACGTCGTGTTGGATCTTTTAAAGAATAATAATAATAATAAAGCATTTATTGTCATGGGTTCCAATAGATGAAACATTACAACGTCAATTTAAACATTACTCAAATACCTACTTAAGGAAAATGGTATTTTCTTAAAGGTCTTTTAAAGATCTTGTTAATGGCGATACTGGTGATAATATACAGGGTAAGATAAAAAGTAGATATTTTTTAATGAAGCAACCTGTATAATATATCACCATTAAAAAGGTTTTTAAAGAGTCTTAAGAAAATATTACATTAAGTACACCTTACTTTATTACTTTTATTATGACAATCCAAATCAGGTATTTAGATAATTTTTTAATGTCAATTTTACTCGTAAACATAGTATTTATGCAATTATTTGGTATCCCAAAGTCATATTTTTTAGCTGTTCAAAAAAGAGGGGACTTAAAAATATCTTTATAGCACAGACACAAAAATAAATTCAGTTAAGTATGGATTTCGTCACAAAAGATCTACAGCAGATCTTCTTTCCTTCGTATCACACTGCTGAAAGAGGTCTCTTGAGTTTCTAGGTGAGTCCCAGATCGTTGCTCTTGATATATCCAAAGCTCTTGACCAGTCTGGCATGTCGCACTTCTTAATAATCTTCCCTCTTATGGTCTTTCAACTTAACTCTGTACTTGGCTCTCTAGTTATCTATCTGATCAACTCAGGGCTCAGTTCTGGCACCAACATTGTTTCTTCTTCACATCAACGACCTTCTCTCGTCCACAACTAATTCCATTCATAGTTTCGCCGACGATAGTACCCTTCACTCCAGTTTTCAGGTTCCTAAACTCATCACTAAACCTGACTTGGAAAACAAACGCAGAGCGATGGAGATATCTCTTTCGCAGGATCTTAATTTAATATTGGATTGGGGCGCCAAAATCCTCGTCCATTTTAATGCATCCAAAATACAATCATGTTCCTTGTCGCGAAAAAAGTCATCAAATACTCATCCTCTACTTATGAGCGGCCAAGTCTTACAGAGCAAAGACACCTTCAATCTTGTGGGCGTCACATTTGAAAGTAACCTTAACTGGCATAAACACATTGTATCTATAGCCACGGCAGCTTCAAAAAAGCTTGGATTTCTCTTTCGAGCCAAAAAGTATTTTTCCGCTTCTAATTTATACACTTTATATGTGTCCCAAATCCGACCCCCTTGGAATATTGTTCTCACATCTGGGAATGGCGTCCCCCACAACCCTAAGCATTCTTGATTCTATTCAAAGAAGAGCTATTCGTCTCATTAATGATTCTTCACTTACAGAAAGGCTTCCCTCTCTTGCCCATCGTCGGGCTGTGGGGGATTTATCGCTTTTTATAGGTACTTCCATGTCTTCTGCTCTGAAGAATTGTCCAGTATAGTTCCTCCACTTACGGTTCCAAACAGAGAAACTCGTGATGCCGCGCGTGTGCATCCCTATACGGTCCAACTGGACAGGCCCCGAACTTCTCACTTTGTTCCTTCTTTTATCCCTAGAGTTTCTAGAATGTGGAACCTGCTGCGCGCGGAGATCTTTCCTTCCCCCAAATCTTCAAGTATTTAAGTCCCGTGTCAACAAACTTCCTCTTTCCTTCTTTTTTTTTACTTAAGAATATTAATGCTTTCTTTGTAGATATTATGAGAGTTGAAAGAATATTTTATATTATTTTTTGGACGCGATTATTCCAAATTAAATGTGTTTCAAATAGAAACTAGCAATATTACTTTGGCTAGGCTAAAGATATTTTGGTTTTTCTGTATAATAAGTTTTCTTAAATATCGGATATCTTATTATTTTTTAATTAAGACTAATTATGTCTTATTTAAAAAATATAAACTTGTTTGAAGAATATAACATTATTTAATAAAAAGTAATTTCTTAAAGCAAAAATATTTCTTTCTTTCAAGAACAATTGCTTAAAAAATAAAAAAATATTTTTAAAAAATTCCATATTCTTCTTGCAAGAATCTTATTTTATGTGTTTATAATAAAATGTTATGTTGTTAATGCGTTGTCACCCGGTATAAAATTAAAGAATATTGTTATTTTAATCAGATATAATGAGCCAATAAGTGAATATCCTTTGTATATGCGGGTGCGTAACAACCATAAATGATTTAGTAAATTAAACATAACATCTTTTCAGATTGAGTCAATCAAATTTAATGTCGTGACATTTCACTGGGCCAAATAAATGTCTTCAATAAAAACCCATAATAAAATTAATTGTAGGTATGTGTTTGATTGGGTCAAGATAAAAAGACTTACTTTCTTAAATTGCATATCATGTTTAACAGATAAAAAATGGCTGCTTTGGAACTAAATAGTTATTTACATTACAAGATGCGAAAGTTTACTTTTTGGTGTGAGGTGGTTTTTAAAAAAACCTCCGAACACTTGAAAGGCCTTTCGCATCGTGTAATGTATTATATGTTTTCTGCTACTGTTCTATGTATCGCATAATTTAATAATCATTAACATCATGTTTTAATAGAAATATCAGAGATTTTGAAATTTTACCTGTTAAAAATTAATCCATAGCAACACATTTATTGTTGACATTGTCTGTCATCAGCACTTGTCAGATATTGAATTATTGTTAATTTAGTATAAATCCATTCCCATTTTAAAATGTGAAATGAATATGAAAATAGCATCCAAAAGGCAGCTGACCTTGCGTGTGCCTCACTTCTGCCAGACAAATCTAAAGAGAGGTACCATCAAACATATAAATCGTTTTCTGAATGGCTTGCTACAAAAAATGTGGGGCGGATTGACGAGAATGTGATGTTGGCGTATTTTCAGGAAAAATCCGAGTCTTTATCACCACCAACCCTCTGGTCTGTATATTCCATGCTCAAGTTAACAATTTCCGTAAACAAATATCAAGATATTTCGGAGTTCAAGAAACTAGTTGCTTTTATTAAAAGGAAAAACGATGGTTATGAGGCAAAAAAGTCAAAAATTTTTAAAAAGAAAAAATCATAAAGTTTTTACTTAACGCGCCTGATTAAAGTTACTTAGCAATGAAAGTAATAGCCATTATGAGAGTGGCTGGGGCATGCCGGACAGACGAAATATACAGAATGAAGCCAAGTGATGTAGAAATAAGAAATGACGTGGCTATAGTAAAAATAGTGGAGTCTAAAAATAAAGTTAAAAGAAACTTTGTAGTAACCAACGATGAAGACTCAGTTCCTTATGTCAGATTTCTACAGGAATATATTAAGCTAAGAATGTGTTAATCAAGTAATTGGAAAGCACACTATTTCAAATGTACCTAAAGCCATTCTTTTAGAAGAACGTCAACTACGTTCCTTGCCAATGCTTCGGATGTCGATATTTTGGACTTAAAAAGACATGGAGGTTGGAAGGCTTCTTCTGTTGCGGAGGGATATATTGCTGAATCCTATAGTAATAAGGTGGAAATTTCAAAGAAGATTTTACACGAAATTCCTACCAATATTTCCTCTAATGAAGTACTTAACAGTGAAAAATATGAATATTAACGTAGATAAAGGTGATAACGATACCCCAACCCCCAACAAATTTAAAAACTGTTAATTCAAGTATTATTCCTTTTTTCCTGCAATTTCTTTTGCTAATTGCTCAAATTGCACAATCACTTTTAATGTCAATACCTAACCCAGTTTTTAAAATATTTTGTCATAAATTAGTTACTATTTATAAATAAATAATATTTCCCACAAGCATATTTTCTTTTTTCGTTCGATTACATTAAATTTGGTACACCTGTTTAATGTAACGCTTGTTAAGCTCTACCTAGATTAAAATTATTGGGTCCAGTGGCGTCTCAGTGTGCACCGCAGCCACCATTATTTAAAAACAAAAGTGCGCCACTTACTTTTTACTACATTTTTATATTTTTCTTCGATTAAGCAATTAAAAGTGCAACTTTTAAGTTTCTTGTATTTTTCGTATCTATCTATCGTATATTGGTTTTCGAAAAAAATTAAAGCCTCTTTCTTCTAAAAAGTACCTATAGACAAAAAAAAACAAAAATACAAAAAATAAACAATAATTTGCCTTAAAATAAATTAGCCGTATTGTATTTTATCGGACTTAAAGTGGGTTATTTTTTTCTCGAAAGCAAAGCGAGATACGAAAAAAGTACAAGACGCTAAAAAGTTGCATTTTTGATTGCTTAATCGGAAAAAAATAAAGAAACTTTGTAAAAAACCGGTGGCGTACTTTCTTTTTCAAT
Organism: Listronotus bonariensis; assembly: GCA_014170235.1. Taxonomy (NCBI): domain Eukaryota; kingdom Metazoa; phylum Arthropoda; class Insecta; order Coleoptera; family Curculionidae; genus Listronotus; species Listronotus bonariensis. The sequence continues at coordinate 133,516 of JACEGR010001150.1, forward strand.
AATATTGGCTGTGGTGCCCTCTGTCGCCACTTGACTATATAATCTTAATCTAGGTAAAGCTTTACAAGCGCCTTATTAAACTAAATAAGTGTTCCAAATTTTATTTAAATCGGTTAAAGCGTTTCAAAGTTATTAAAAAATACTTTAAAATCATAAAAAAAACTTGTGTGATTTCGTGATTCAAAACTAAAAAATTTCAATTAGTTACACTAATAAATTAAAAATAAATAAACTACCTTGTCGTGTCCATTATCAAAGTTGTAAAATCTGGATGCGAAACAAACAGCTCGAAAAATACGAGAAAATAAATTAAATTAAACGTTGGCCTACACTTTTTACAAAAATTATGATATAAATCTCAATTTTCCAAATTAATTGGCAACACCGGCAATTTATTAAACGCGTGTTGACGATGTATAACACAAAACAACCTCCAAAAATTAGATAACATGTTGTTTTGAAAAATTTTAAAATTAATTATGCTTCTAAAAATTATTAAAGTCTATAATTGATATGGCAAGTTTTTCTTGATTTTCACACAGGGTAACTAATGGTACAGGAAGAAACCACAAATTCCCTTTGTTAAAATACAGGGCGTTCGACTTTATTTTGACCCATTTTAACAGCTAATAACTTTAGAACAAATAAATTATACACCAAATCAATCCTTCTATCTTCTAATGCAACAAATTTATTAATTATATATTCATAAAATGGTTAAATTTTTATCAATTCCTGTAGAAGCTCCTTTTGAATTGAAATATTGGCCAAAGATAAAAGTCTATCTTGGGAAATAGTGTTTCTTAAGAAAGTTTTTAAACGCTTAAGACAAGAAAAACTCCGTTCCATTGACACGCTTGTCGACGATATCGTTAAAATTAGCGAAAAAAGTTTATACGCCTCGGTAAAAATGTTTTTATTAGCGCCAACTTGTTTCACTAACTGCTGCAATGAAATATTTCTATAACTTTTATCAGCAAATATTAGGTCAAGTTTATTTTTGAGCCGCTAATTTTTTGGAAATGGTTCGGCATACATCTCCAATAAATTTTGAAAAGAATCAGTGGGAAAAGTTTGGTTTTACTGGCCAAACTTTGCAGTATCAGCAAGACAAAGAAATTGTAGTTTGTAACAATCTTCGAATCTTACTTCCATTTCCATTAAAATATGATCTAATATTTTATGAAGAAGTGCTCTGTACTGTCCTTTAATTTCTTCCTGTAAAAAATCACTGTCGCTAATAATACTCAAACGGAAACAATCGAAGTAATACGTGAAAACCAAGGAAACGACCAAAACCTATACTATCTTTTTAAAGCTAGCGATTTACCAAGCAATACACCTGATACTCCACCCGCGATTCTGGCCACCGGCAAGTTTTACCGTGGTTATGGCAACGGAGCGTCAAAGCATAAACAAAACCCCGTATGAGGTGTATACTTTGGTCCGTTTTATATTTGCAATACACTTGTCTCGTTGCCGAATGAGGAGGAAAGCGACTCACGCCAGCGGTTAATTTATATGCTAGATTTTTCATGGCGAATTTTACAAATAACAAATAGAAATGAGAAAAATGACTTGAATAATAGTTATATGTTTTTTTATGTTTTATTATTTGTTTTTGGTGAAGTGGCACTTTACTTACTACACCTGAATAGCCGCCACTGCATTCCGCTAACACAAAAATAAAATGGCCGATTTTCCAATATAGGGCAACTTTGTTATTATAAATGGAACACCATGTATATTTTTTTACCATCTTAAAATTCAATCTTCCCCCTTTAAAAAATGTAACATAAGCTGTGGTTCTAATAAAAATAATATAAATACTGATTTTTAAAAATTGAGAGCATGGCAATTAAAATTATTATTTGACAATAAAAATTTGCTACAAACAAGGTTACAAAAAAATAGTGTTTCTAGCCGTATTTTTTTAACCTTGCATGCAAATTTTTATTGTCACATAATACTCTTACATGCCATGCAGTCAATTTTTCAGAGACTAATAAATTCACCATTTTTTGAAATAACTACAATTTATGTTACATTTTTTTAGCGGACAAAAAGATTGGATTTTGGGATAGTAAAAAAATATACATGGTGTTTCATTAAAAATAACAAAGTTGCCCTTTATTGAAAAATCGGCCCTTATGTTTTTGTGGTAACGGAACGTCACAACTAAACGGCAAGTATATGACAAAAAACCTTTAAAAATTTAGGGTTTACTAAAGTAACATTTATAAAATTCAGCTTTTACAAAATAATGAAAGATACATTTCGATTTATTAACCTTTGTAACCTAATACTTGCCAAAGCCATGTGTGAGTTCTGTATAGTCTCCCATCGCTTCTACCTATGTTGGGCAGCATGCACTCACAAACTTCTAGCTTTTACAAAATAACAAAGGTCTGCCGCTCACGGGCTCTTGGACTATAAACTCCGTAATAATCTTTTAAAACATAATTTTAATAATATTGTATTTATTCTGTATCACTATATTTTTAAATTAGCCTTTTGATTGCTGGTAAATCCGACAGTAAAACTGATATTTTTACAAATTAAAATTTATTACCTTTTTGTTGGAATCTATTATGCAAACTAAGCAAAATCTGTAAATGTTTGACATCATTTATTAAAATTTAATCAAATTGACCAGGTGTTGCCAAAATACTTATTTATATTTATTATTATTATTATTATTTTTAACATTCATAAGCTAATGATTTGACCAATTAGTTGTTAGTTGTAGTCATCAATTTTAATGCCATGTTATCTGAAATAATAGTTACTTATTTATTTTACTGGATAGAAATACACCTGATTTATCGCTTAGGTTGGTAGGAAGCCAACCAAGACATTCCCTTTTATTTAATCTTAGTACTTAAAAATACTTTATTATTATTTTTTTTTTTCATTATCAGACATGTTTTGTCTGCTATACTATTGCTAGTATACTTTAGAACCATGCAGCAACTTTTAGGCAAGGCGCAAATTGAGACACGTATGACGCGTACGTCGCGACGCGGCACAGCACGTACTTTGTTAACTAACTGAAATTAAATTAAGCCGGCTACTCATTACACGGTACTTAGCGAGTAACTTGACTCGGAGTATATAGAAGGAACAGTTTTAAAATGTAAATTCGGTGCTCTTTGATAAGAAAAAAAATCACAAAAAGTTTAAAGCAAATAAATTGGCATGCTTGTCTTCGCGGCCGCCTTTGCTATATTTCTTTTATGATATGCCGGTTGATGCAACTGGTCATCGCACTTTGGGATAGAAATTAATTTTTTGGTCAAAATTCTGTAACTTATCAATCTAACTTAAAATGAGGTGCTTTTACTGGAAAAATATTATAAATTATTACAAATGCTTTTTGGGAACCTAAAACTTATTATATGTTTTTATAAAATTACACCCCCTTAACATTATTATTTTTTATTGTACAAAATAAACTGAAATGTCAGCTTGTTTGGTTAATTTGGTAGTATTCTAATCAGTAATCTGATGATTATTATCTCATATGATATACAGGGTACGACAATAGGTGAATATACTTGGCTAGTATTTGTCGAGTTCCAAGTAAGCTATCTACATTGCGCGTCTACTTATAGAATTGCGAGTTTTTGGAAAGTACAAGTAAAAAACAACAAGTAGTATTTAAAGATGGACGAAAGTGAAACGACAGTTTTAGCTACTTTTGTAACAATCAGTTGTGGTTATATTTTATTAAAAAATAGAAACAAGAAGTGCAAACGTGGAAGGTGGTGGGGTACATCTTTTAACAATAGTAAAGATAGGTAAGTATTTTTCTTTTTGTATATAAAGTGGGGTTGCTGCGCCAATCGACTAGCGCCAGCTCTTCTGCATATGGAAATATGTTGTCTTGTAAAAATTCTCCTTGTATACGTTTCCAAGCGTCATACACTTTGTTGCGGTTTTTGTGGAGTTTATGGGATGCATCCCAAATAACAGGTTCTTTTTCATAAAAATCGTAAAAATGCAAAGGTAAATCATTGGACCAGTCCATTGTAAATACCACACCAGAAAGAAAACTTTTCACATAAACACAACAATTAAAGGGTGGCGGTCAGTTTGCCTTTTGCCAATACTAAAATAATAGCACCATCAACCAAACACCCAATATAAGACCACTATTGCTAATTACACCAAAGTTCGAAAAAATAAACGTTCAAAGATACAACCACAGCTTAACAACTTGCGCCAAACAATATTCAACTTAAAATATTATATATATAACGCAAGTACTGATAAATATGCCAATCGGACTTTCATAGTTATTCCCCGCGATCCTCCAATTCGACTTGCCAAGTAACGCGTAATGTAGCACCGATAAATAAATTGCCAAGTCAAGTAGTTGGCTCCTTTGACTTGTGATTGTTTTCCGCTACAGCTCGGGAAGTGCAAGTAACTTGCCAAGTCTAAACGAGTCGTCGTATACACTACTTGCTACTTACCAAGTACTTGGCACGTACCGCGTAGTGAGTAGCCGGCTTATACAGCGCAAATTGAGTAGCGACGCGTCTACTTGAAAAGAGATTTTTGTGACAGTGAAATTTTTCTTGCGTCGCACGTGTCCAACGCGTCTCAATTTGCGGCTGGCCTTACGGAGGATGAAATTTTCCGACAATTAACAAATAAAATAGTTTTTCATTTGTTGCACACTGAGCAGATTACACTGTATAAATAAATATTCTTATACAGGGTGTTTCCTAATTACGGTTATAAAATTTAAGGGTGTATTAAGCTAATTTTATGAAAAAAGGTCATATAAACATAGGTCCGGAAATGCTTTGTTTCTAAGATACAGGGTGTTTATCTTTAAAAATAACATCATTTTTTTTTATTAATATCTTAAATATGTCTTATCCGATTTTAATAAAATTTGCCTCTCGTATTTGTTAAAATAGGTAGTTTATTTACCCTTAAACTAATTTTAATTAGTGAGAGCAGTGGCGGCGTGGGATGCATATTAGCTTATATTATTAACAATTAAAAAATGTACGCTACTGACTTTTTGCAACTTTTATATTTTTGCGGATGAAACGCCTAAAAATATAGCATTTTTGTGTCTCCATATTTTTACGTAGCTTGCTTAGAAGCATAAAATCCGCTAAACTGCATAATCCTGGTGCATACAAGGGAATTTTTTTTTAAATTAAGTGTTAAGTTCTTATTAGCAGTTATGTAGCAACAAAAAACAAATAACTAATTAAACAAGATCTATATCTAGTCTAACAAATTTTACTAAAAAAGTATTTTTAGAAATGTTTAGGTTTCTTGAAAAGTTTAACAAAAAATATATGGACCTATGTTTTTTTATAAAAATAGCTCAGGAATACGCCCTTAAATTTTCTTACCGCCATTAGAAAACACCCTGTATATTTATTTACTTGTAAATAATATTCTACACCATTATTGGCAATGGGCATCTAGAGTACCATTAAAAGAAATTTGAGTATGGTATTTACTACATTTTCTAACGCCTACCAATTATATAAAATTAAAATGATAATAATATATCTAACAAATTTAAAGTTAATAAAAATTCTTCATTGCGTCCAGCGTGTCTTCGGAAGTTCTTAACAAATGGGAAACTTTTTATTATTAATTTTACGAAAAAAGTTATTCTTTATAAAAAGTCCTGCTTGATGAGAAAATACGTTTCCACAAAAATATTTGAAGGTTGGATGTACAGGGTGGCTTAAAAAAGACTTGTTTCTCAATTAGAATAAGGGTTAAATTTTAATTTTAATTTTAGAGTCATCACTGGCTTTTTATGCAGTTTTTATATATTTTTTCTTTAAAACAACTAAAAATATAACTTTTTAGTGAAGTACATTTTTTTATATCTGGCTTCGTATTTAAAATATTTAAAAACAAACAGACCTTTGAAAAAATATTTAACGCCGTGTATCTCAGAAACGAAGCAACTTCGGACATATGTTAATAGGAACTTTTCTTTATAAAATGACATAAGAAATCACCCTTTAAAATTTGGTACCGTAGTTAGGAAATATCCCTTATTTTTATTGTGGAAACAAGTCATTTTTAAGCCACACTGTAAATCCAACCTTCAAATATTTTTGTGGAAATGTATTTTCTTATCAAGCAGGACTTTTTATGAAGAGATACTTTTTTTGTAAAATTAATAATAAAAAAGTTTCCCATTTGTTAAGAACTTCCGAAGACACACTGTATATGGTTTAATATTTTTGTACTTGTGCGGAAAAGTGACTCTTTCAGAATTAAAAGGCGGGCGAAAAAGTGAAATTTTCGCACGCATGGAATTCGATTCGTAAAAAAACACTTCATGCATGGGTCACTATAATTTCTCAACGACAACAATTTAAAATTTAAATTTTAAAATCATCCCAGTTCTTTATTATTAATTTTTAAATTAAAATAAATTATAGTAGGCATTTTAAACAATTAACAAAACACTAATTCAAAGTTTAAAAAAAGCCTTAAACGGCAAAAAAGTTATTATTTTTTTTTTAAACACCTTCTATGGTGTACTAAAGTAGAGTACCTAATTCATCTTCATGATAATGATCCACAAAACAGCATTTTTTAGGAATTTATTAGCTCTGACACTATTTTTTTTACATGCTTTTACAATTTTATACTAAAATTAGGACTTAAAAATAAAAGATATTTTCCTACGACCACTTGTGAAAATAGCAAATAGCACACTGGTTTCATGCATAGAAAATGCGTTATATCACACTAGTGTTGCAAAGTACTTTACAGCACTAGTGTTGCAAAGTACTTTACAACACTCGTGTGATATATATTATGATGTCATTCTAAAGACTGCTATTGGTTTTGCAAGTGACATATTTATTGTAGTGACAGTAAAAAAGCTTTTTATTTACCTTAAACAGTAGAACCCAAATTAGCGAAAATCATCTTATTGACGTTAAGTTACTGCACAGTATAAGCTTTCTTCCAATATTGAAAAGAGTAATAATAAAATTTCCGAAAAAATAAAAACATAAACAAAAATAGACATTACCACAAAAACAACTTTCACTGACAGCTCGCTCAGTGGCACAGTGTTGTCAGGTAAGTAGATCAAATTAAAAATCTCCCTTCTACCTTTGAGCACGCACCTTATAGAGGCAGCCTTGCCGCTTGACCGTTCGACTTAAAGCGCCAGAGAAAAAAAGCCTATAGATCAAATTCCTTTCTCTCTTTCTTCGTGTACTCAAACAACTAGTTAAATCTTTTTTAATCCCTAATTAAACCTAAGGCTAATACACACTTTATGAATCCACTTTCTTTTATCCATTCATAAATAGAATCAGACCCTTCCGACGTTGCCAAATGCTTTCCATATTTTGCATGGTAACTGACGTTTGGTAGTCGTTTTTTCTTACTTTTAGGACTTTAGGTTATGCATTTACAATTTTCATATTTTTTATATTTTTTCTTAAAAATATGAGGAAAAACTGTAATTTTTACTTAATTTTACATGTGATGTTCAGTTTCATTAACTCGTTTTACCAATTTTACCCCACCCAGCACCCCTTTTCACTCCCCGGTCCCGTAAGTTTGTTTACTGATATTTTTAAAAAACGGAATATTTTGGATATGCACCACTTACATTTTATTTAGAAGAGTGTCTACAATATGTAAGTATCGATAATTTTTAAAAACCCTTATAATAGCAGAAAACCGTATTAAACAATTACCGTTATTACCTAACAAAACCATACAATTTTTATTAAGTGAGGGCCTTTTTAAATTCCAAAATGAGAAAAGTTATATAATGCTTCTAGGTAGGTGATTTTCGATGTAAAAATATTGTCAAAACAGTATAATAGAGCAGTGAGGAAAAGTACATATCACACTAGTGTTGCAAAGTAAATATCACCCTAGTGTTACAAAGTTCTCAATTGTTTTTATTTTTTCTGAACAGACAAACTTTATTTTTTTTTTAGTGAATAATTTGTGGTCGTAGGAAAAATAGTGTACAGTACTCGTGTGAAAATGACTTTCTTACACTCGTGGGTTTGTCGCACTCGGCTAACGCCTCGTGCTACAATATTCCCACTCGTGTGAAATTAGTCATTTTCCACACTTGTAATGTAATATACTATTCTCATCTTCTAAATTACCTGTCTAAAATGTCATATCCATTTTTTGTTAGTAAAGTAAAAACACTGTGTTTCTTAACCGTTACCGGCTTATCTTAATTCTTTAATTTACCTAAACATTTTATGTTTGTTTATCGGTATTTGCTTTTTATTTAAATATTTTTAATGTTGGTAATGGTAATTACACAAAATATACGTGTATATTTTGTGTAATTAACAAGATATAGCTGCCTTAAAAAACCAGTTTAAATTAAAGTACATTAAACAAATGTTGTGTTAAGCCACAGCCTTCTTAAACATATGAGCCGTGAAGTAAGAAAGGCAACGTTGCAAACAACACTGTACAGTAGGCATATTGAAATGAGTTCCTAATAGATTACATGCTAAATATAGAACCGATTCTGGGACTATTCGCATGCGCAGTGAAAAAAGCAGCGTTCGCGGTTGTAAAATCCTGAATTTTTAGTAACAGTTCTGTGTTCGCGGGTTACAGAATCAGTTAGTTACCGGTTCGTAACCTGATTAGCAGTCCTGGGATTTTTGTTGGTACTAAAAGTTCAGTTCGGAATTTCATGCGCATTGTCGACATGGTCAGCTGTTTTCTGTTTTTGAGGTACAGAAATAAACCGTTGTATTACAGTTTATTTGTTTCTGCCACTTTTATGCGGGTTAATATACCCGTTGAATATTTGTTTTTATATTTTTGTGATTTTGAGCGTATATAAACAAGGATTTTTAATTGTATTCCATATGAATGTATGTATGCAATAAAATAAATAAAGATTTAATTAAGAAATATAGACAATATTACAAGATTTTCCCATTTCTTGTTGTTTGAATTTTATCTTTAGTTAAATACACCTACTTGTGTTAAAAACGAGAGGAGGCAGGGAATCCCTCGTCTTCCGCCGAGAGACCTCGAGTGGCTTTCGACAGTATAACAATTTACCTTTTTGTTTGAATTTATTTTTTTGTGTAGTATCCAATTTAACCATGAAAAATCCTAACCAAAAGGCTAGGTTAGAATACATCCTCAACTGTATAGAAAATCTTGCTATCTTTAAAGAATTTATGGTTTCGTCCGTTACTTTGTGACCGTACATTTTAAATTAATAAAATAAAACAAAATATACTTTGTTCATAGTCACTTTAATTGAATATTTAGCCGTGACAGCTGTTTCGTAGTACAACTACGTTTGAAAATGTAGTTGTACTACGAAACAGCTGTCACGGCTAAATATTCAATTAAAGTGACTATGAACAAAGTATATTTTTGTTTTATTTTATTAAGTATAAAAATCGTTCGCGGTAAATAAAAATTCCGAACTAATAAATAACTAGACATGCGCAAACAATTCTAAACCAGTTCGATTCTGGTTCAGAATCAGTTCATTACTAGACCCGCGAACAAAGCTATAATTAATTTTTTTAGGTGTTTTAAAGAAAATATAGGTATTTATTTTTTTAGGATGTTTTAGACAACATATAGGTATAATTTTAAATACTATAGTTGCCCTAAAAAGCAATAATGTGACTGCAAAACTTATCAGGAACTCTTCTGCCTTTTGCATTTAACTATAAAGGAATTTTAACATATCCTAAAAGCTTTAATTTTAAAAATTTAGACCAAAATAGTAGTAAACTTCTAAGATGTTTATTATTATTTAATTTTACCTTGACCACGGAGCACTATGGGATAGAAATTTTTGGACAAAATTCTAAAACTTACCAAACTAACTTAAAATTAGGTGCTCTTTACTGGAAAAATATTTTAAAAAATATCATGCATTATTACAGGTGGTTTTTGGGGAACTGGAGTTCTGAGTATAAAATTATATTTTTACAAACTCATTTACTTAATAAGTTTTATTGTACAAAATAAACCGCAAGGTTCTATCTTTATTAATAACTGAGATACCCCCAAGTTTTAGGCAAAATGGGACACCCTGTACATTAATTTATAGAGACCCTGTATAATTTTGAAAAATTGGAGTTTTTTCGATCACACAACGTTTTTATTAAGAACCCAATAATAACAAGTAACAGGCTGTTACAAATTAATCTTACGCGAAAAATTCACAATTATCTTCTAATTTTATTAGTTTTAGATACTTCACAGAAGATAGATGTCAATATCCAACCAGTTTTATTTACGTTACCAACGTGTTCTTTTTATGGACTTACCTATTTTATACGGTCGTTTATAAGAGTCCAAGAGGCAATTTTTCTCTTGCTAACGTTTTCCTTATAAAGACAATTCTACAAATGGCTTTTCTTTTGTTTTCTCTCTCTGCACGATCATTATATCTTTAATGAGAGATTTAATCTTTCACAATTACATTTCATGACCATTTTTGTTTGCTACGAGTTTGTCCATACATTACGACGATTGTTTCTGAATTATGTGATTGACATCGACGATTTATTATTGATTTTAAATAGACATGGAAAACAATTGTTGCTATACAGTTGTCTCGGAATAAACTGCAATTTTTGGTAATTTAAAAGACATTTTGAAATAGTATAAAAAAGGTGGAAAAATCTAACGCCCTAAATATGTCTCCCCGTGGCGCAGTGGACAGAGCTTTGATCTTCGAAACCACAGGTCGCCGGTTCGATTCCCAGCGGGGAAAACATATTTAGGTAGTAGTTATTAAAAATAACGAGCGTGGTGGCACTACCGCGTTGTCTGTACTTACCAACCGAATTTAATTGGCAACACTGCGCTACTCTCTTTCTTTCTGATAACGCCATACGCACCTATAAAATAAATAAATAAATAAATAAATTTTTTGTAGGAAAAGTATGTAATAAGGAAACATACCCAATAATCCAAAAACCCCTTGACGAATTGATAATTTACTATGGGCCCATAAATTTAACACTATTTTATGGTTTATGTTTAAGAATTTTTGCAAATACGTGGGAGCAAATACTGGTTTTCAAAAATTAAACACCACATCCGTTTTAAATACTTTATTTGCGTAACTAATTCCTAAGTATTATTACAGCTTAAAGTGAGATAACTTGGGTAATTTTAAGAATTTTTAGTCTTTAATAAACAATGAATGTTAAAAACTTAAATTATGCAAATATTAGTTTCCAAGCAATTTTTTTCACAATAGCTATTTACGTTACTAGACCGGAAAATGGTATTTTACGGGTCGACGAAAAACATTTACAGGGCGAGCCGTAGGCGAGTCCTGTAGTTTTGAGGAGACCCGTAAAAATTATTTCCGGTCGAGTATCGTACATAATTTTTTTTAATTGACCGGAAAAAAAACTGTGTAAATTTTTAGTGTTATATTTAAACGACAATAAGGACGCTGCTTCAATTATTTCATCTGGATTTTCCATGTCTGACTCCATTTTGGCAAAATGATGCTTTCTTTACTTTACAATATCTTGAACTGTCAAATAGTAACAATTGAACTCTGACAATTTTTGTCATGGCTAATAGGATTTTTTGATATCAGGGACCGGAAAGTAAATAATAATATGAGAGACCGGAAAGTAAACTAGGGACCGGAAAGTAAATTAGTCCTGTAAAATAGCATTTTCCGCTTAAAAAATTGAGTGGAAAATTCAATTTTCTGGTCAATTAAAAAAAAAATGTTTGTATCTAATATTAAAGCCAATTTTCTTATCAGGAAGATGTTTGAAGCCATTTTTTTGGCTAGATGATCCAGGTGGCTATTAAAGTTCAGTTTTGGATCTATATGAATGCCCAAGAATTAGGCTCTATCATTTTCTTGCCAAATTGCAAACTTTTTGGATTTATTAAAAATACATGCAAAATGAGAATTGCAGAAAAGTAAAGGTCAATTTTTATTAGTGAAGGTTGCTTTCATTGATTTTTTCGTAGAAAAATTAGGTACTGACCCTATTTTTATCATAACTCGCTGAATTTTTATGCTACAGTTTATTTTCTTCTTTATTAAAGAAAGGTCTTATTGTGTATTTTAAAAAAATATTCTCTAAGAGTTTTCCCCAAAAATGCGGAATTTTCCCGTTATTTGAGTTTATCAAATTTTACATTTGAAGAAAAAAACTAACAACTAACACGCCATACCACCTCGGTACGTATTAGTGGTAGAACAATTATAAATAAAGATTTTTTTGTCTTTTAGCTATAATTTGGTTCTCTACAGCTTTTTAATTAAATGCATAATTTTTAAGTTGTTCATGAAAACCATCGATTTTTTTCGTCAAACAATTGTTACTCTCAATAACGAATAACTTAGAAAATATTAGTTTTAGAAAAAAAAATTATAAAACATTTTTTGTTATGAATCACTTTTCAATAAACTTCAATGGTTAAAAAGTAATAAAAAAATTTCACCCTCCGAAATTTTGTGGTAACCACCAACAGGGTTTTGGCACAGTTCGGTGCGATATAGACTTTGATCTGAGGACTATTTCCTACGTTCAGTTAAAATATCAAGTAAATCCATGTAGTATTAAATAAACTGCTCAACAAAAGATCGTACCATTCAATTTTTAGACCCATTTTCAAACTGCTGTAACTTTTTTAAAAATTAACTTATTTGAATATCTAAAACGGAGTTTAAAACCGCGTTTCTTCTACCTTAAGCTGTATTGCATTTAGTTTCAGTAAGGTGAATATTATCATGATGTACAGGGTGATCAATAGAGTGCTGCAAAAACAAAAAAATCGAGTGTGTCCCATTTCAGTGGTAATTTTTTTTGTCGTTATAATATGGGTTGTTAGCAAGGTCATATCAATATCTCTAGACGTTTATGCCCGTTTTTGAATTGAGGACCTCTGGCTTGCGATACACCTCTAAACGTCAAATTTTGGTAATCAATTCATTAAAAAGCCATAACTGGAAAATGGATTGACGGATTTCAACGAGTGTTTCATATTCGGAAAGCTCATTTCATGTAGATTTTTGTGTCCTAAGCACTTTTCGATAGGTTATAATTTTATGAGTATACGGGGCCAACAAATACAAAAACATAGCTAATTTAGACAGCCTAAATATAGGATAAATTATTGAACGCGAAAGGGACCATATGTGTGTGTTCTGTTTTAAAAATGGCCAAGTTCAAGTTTGTGTTAGGGTATTTGGTGTTGTACACCATGATATCTAGGATTTTAATAAAAATGACTTGCAACAACGTCTAGGAATATCGAAAAACAATATTATTCTAATAAGTAAAACATTTTGCTATCCAAAATGGCACAAAATTAAATATTTAAATTTTTGGGAGCACTTTGTTGATCACTCCGTATATCATGGTGTACAATACCAAATACCCTAATTTATGTTTAAAAATGTTTAAAACTTTAAGACGTTGTTGGAATTCCTACCATGCAGACCTAATGCCATAATAACGACGCATTTTTGCTCAATAAGTTTACAGGCACTTAAACAGCATAAATCGAATAACGATATATTGACACAAACTTCAACTTGGCCATTTTTAAAACAGAACACACACATATGGTCCCTTTCGCGTTCAATAATTTATCCTATATTTAGGCTGTCTAAATTAGCTATGTTTTTGTATTTGTTGGCCCCGTATACTCATAAAATTATAACCTATCGAAAAGTGCTTAGGACACAAAAAATCTACATGAAATGAGCTTTCCGAATATGAAACACTCGTTGAAATCCGTCAATCCATTTTCCAGTTATGGCTTTTTAATGAATTGATTACCAAAATTTGACGTTTAGAGGTGTATCGCAAGCCAGAGGTCCTCAATTCAAAAACGGGCATAAACGTCTAGAGATATTGATATGACCTTGCTAACAACCCATATTATAACGACAAAAAAATTACCACTGAAATGGGACACACTCGATTTTTTGTTTTTTGCAGCACTCTATTGATCACCCTGTACATCATGATAATATTCACCTTACTGAAACTAAATGCAATACAGCTTAAGGTAGAAGAAACGCGGTTTTAAACTCCGTTTTAGATATTCAAATAAGTTAATTTTTAAAAAGTTACAGCAGTTTGAAAATGGGTCTAAAAATTGAATGGTACGATCTTTTGTTGAGCAGTTTATTTGCCTGGTTTTACCTTTTTGAGTTTTATCTCCTGTACTATTAATTGTCTGACGTGACGTTACAAAAACTACTTCTAAATATTTTAACGTTTTTGGTTTGTAAAGGTCCCGTAAAGGTTTTTAAAAATAATCCAAATGGCGGAATTTCTACCGTGTACCTTTTTTAAATAGTTTGTTTTGGTGGCGTGAAAAAACTATGGCGGAAAAAATCGAATTAAATAAAAAACTTTTTTTTTTTAAATTCTTAATTAGACTACGATGTTTTTCGTAACATAGTGCCTATAAATAAGGCCACACCCCGTATGTAACATTTCATAAGTTTTCGCGATAAAAGCTAGAATTCTGTAGCAAAATGTAACCTGACACGTTTAACATAATTTATTGATCCTTATACAAGCTTATCAGTGAAAATTCTTATGGTAAAATATTTGAATAGGTTTATCTTGCATATTTAGATAACATATATATATTTTTTCTTTTCTAGTTTATCAAAATTTATTTGTCTTAGGATTATAAAATGTTATCATTCTAACTTGCCTTGGGGATTATTAAAAACCCGTTTCCTGGTATAAAAAAACAACATGTAAACTCATAAACAATTGCATATACACGTATACTGCCTGGTCCAGCAATTAAATTGACTTCATGATAATAACTTTTAAAGACCTATTTAAGGTATAGTAAGAACATTTTAAAAGCGCAAATTCGGTACTCTTTGAAAATAATACAAAAAAACATAAAAAAGGCCGCTTGCAATCGGACTATTTTATACAAAGGCGCCGCTATCCTTTACAGCGACGCGCCGATATACTATGGGATAGAAATCCATTATTTTGGCCAAAAAGCAACTTTAAAATTTTAATGGCTCATGCTGTGTATTTCAAAGTAGATACTCCAAACTACATGTACGCAAAATTATAAAAGGATATGACGACTTCTATTGGGGTAATAAGAAACTTGAAAATGTATTTTAAGTAAACATAAATATACAACATTTAATCTACTTAGTTTATTATTAGCCTTGTTTACTAAAAAAGTAAAAGAGTTTAAATAATAAGAGCTATTGTTGTGTTTCCGATGCAGTCTCGCGAAGTCTCGCTACTGTTCTCAAAGATTTTTTTACCTTTTTCTTTATCAGTTTTTGTACTTACAATTGCCTTCCTACTTTTTGCTACTTCTGAGTGTAAGGACAGATACAAGATTTTTTTATAATTTACAAGGTTTTCCATTTTAAAATTTAATATGTTTTGTCCTACACTGTATATCCTAAAAGATAAAAGCATTCTGATGAAAGATATGGATTCTACAGAATCTACCCAACAAAACAGTGTTTTTATTTATTTTATACGTTAAAAAATAAAAAAAGTTGGGAAGATGTCATCTCTATTACGCTTCTAAGAATAATTTAAAATTATTTTTCAGATTTGGATGGTCATATTTCCGAAACTAATTGAGATAGACACATCAAATGTAGTATTTTTGGTGGTGATATAATATTCAGGGTATTCCATTTAAAAAAATCATACCTATTGTCGTACCCTGTATATCATATGAGATAATAATCATCGGATTACTGATTAGAATACTACCGAATTAACCAAACAAGCTGACATTTTAGTTTATTTTGTAGAATAAAAAATAATAATGTTAAGGGGGTGTAAATTTATAATAACATATAATAAGTTTTAGGTTTCTAAAAAGCATTTGTAATAATTTATAATATTTCTCCAGTAAAAAGCACCCCATTTTAAGTTAGATTGGTAAGTTTCAGAATTTTGACCAAAAAAATTAAGTTCTATCCCATAGTGCGATGACCAGCTGCATCAACCGGCATATCATAAAAGAAATATAGCAAAGGCGGCCGCGAAGTCAAGCATGCCGCTTTATTTGCTTTAAACTTTTTGTGATTTTTTTTTCTTATCTAAGAGCACCGAATTTACATTTTTAAACTGTTCCTTTTATACGCGCACATACATCGGCATCGAACGGACGGTACGGATCGGAAAGAATAGTTCTGGTGAAATTAAATGATACACACGCACATGCGAGTCATGGGAAAACCATAGGTAAATATTAAAAGTTAGCGCCTTTTCACCAATGGTATAAATCCACTGGGTTAAAACACTCCGGTAGAAATCGGCTTAGATTCTTGTAAAATTACTCAATTTCTGACCTGCATCGCACATATTATGAAACGGTAATGGTCGGATTTTAATTTTTAATTCGCGGAATTTTTCAAATCCGGTGCAAATCGCCCGCACATAGGTGCACTGCTTTATTCAATTTCAATAAAACCATTTTTTTCCGATCCGTACCGTCCGTCCGATGCCGACCTATGTGCGCGTACCTTTAAGGGAAGGTTCGTTTTGACGAGTCTACCACGAATATTCATACCGCCATAGATGGAAGCGGCGCTTTAACCCAACTTGTCACATTTGCGAGTGGAAATAATAAAATAACATTTAATTTTGGTCAAAAAGGTATACTTCTTTGATCTCCAAAAGTAGACCGTTTTCGAAATTTTTTATTAGGTTGCGCATGAACACTTTAAAATTTAATTAACAACGATAAAGTTAGAAAATCCACTAGAACACATTGTCTAATTCTTCACACACACAGTCTACTTTTTGGGGATCAAAGAAGTATACCTTTTGACCAAAATTAAATGCTGTTTTATTATTTCCACTTGCAAATGTGCATACAGGAAGGTCAAAAAAGTTATGACCATTTTAATCAATTAATATTATGTATGTGGCGCCATATAGTGGTGATGGCAAAATAGATATCATATTCGTGTTTTGTTTGACCTCCGGACAGTGCGGACGTGCGTAGAGGACCACAAAGTTCTTCCCGGAGTTGCGGTTAGAGGTGTCGTACGACCGTTTTTTACCTTCGGGGATCAAGGAAAGATTCACGCTAAATTGACGGCATCTTTCTTCTGGATCTAAACGCTGTGAGCGAAGATTCCTATAAGCTGATGGTATCCTGTTTGGTGGTGAACACGAGATATTTTTCAAATGGCGGGAAATAGATGGGCGTGCCATGGGAACTGTCAGTAGTGAAAGTGAAGGTTATACGTAACACCAGTAGCAGGTCTTGACTTGACAGCTGACAATTTATGCATTGCATCGATTGTAGAATTATTTTTGTTTTCTTTTGGAATTTCTGGGAGCTACGAGCTCGATTACCAAGATTTTCCGCCGACGAAGCGATGGAAAGCATAGTCCGGAAGGGGGAGAGTGGTAGATTGGACCTGAAGGGACCAAAACCAAGAAAAAAATATAGAGAGAATAGAGAAATAGCGTAGACCAAATTTCAATTTAATCTGTTCAGTGGATTCCGAGATATTTTACTAAATGTTTGGTAAAAAATTAGTTTTAACATGCTGTAGAACGAAAACCAATAACATTTTGCTAAGCTATGTTGAGCTTAAACGTTTTATTTTTATGTCAGGAATCCTACATTAACCTTTGTCCAATTAATTACGGGACACCCTGTATAAATAAAGTACGTCCAGTGTCTCTATTTCTGCTGAAATCATACACACAGAAAAAAATGTCTTGTTTTAAGCAAATACAAGGTTTTAAAAATATGCTTTTTGGAAAAGTTGTGCTTTTAAACCAAGATTTATTTCTTACTTTAAAATAATAGTGGTTCTTAAACTGGGAGAAAAAATACTTTAATTTATGTCTTTAATGTAAAAGAAATTCTTTAAATTAAAATATCCTTAGTATTATTTTAAAAATATCAGAATCAAGAAATAAGAACCTAAAGATTTATGATTTAAGCTCTTTAATATCTTGGATATAAATTTTAGGATTTTAAACAAAAAAAAATTAAATGTTTCTATCAAAATATTAATGAATTTTTTTAAATATTAGGTTCTTATTTTAAGAACTTATACCAAAATCTTTAACCTTTATGTCAAAGAACCTATTTCTTTAATATAAGTATTCACTGAATTATGCTTTTTAGTACGGTATCAACGGTACGATTATATCCTACCATCGAACAACGAAAGTTTTTTTATAAGATACACTTGTTATTCGTATTATTCAACTTGGACCCGGGACAGCCAGTTTGATAAGTCCTATGAGGTTCGGCAAAACGCATCATCGATGGAGAAGAGAGGTCTCGGTGAAGGACAGGATAAGCAGGAATTCCTCTCTTAACTATCAAAAGAGAACTAGTTGTTTATTTAATATAATTATCTTAATTGAAATAATTTTATTTCAGTCTGTGGTATTTACTATCTTGACTTAAAGAAAGAATCTCTCAGTGGGAAAGCGCTCGATGTTTTTAACGGAATACATCGTTCTTTAATGTAGACCCATTGGGGTCACTAAAGAAAATAAGGTTATTTTTATTACAAAAGCGCCTTCTTTTGAATTTAGTACGCAAAGCTGAAAACATAATTTTTCTGTTTGAGATCCTATTTCTTTAACACATATGAAAGTCACAATTTTCTCAAATTAAATCTAAGGCTTTTGTTTTAAGATATATTTTTTTCAGTGTATAAAGTAACAAGAAAATATGTTTATTTTAAGCATTTTTCAGCATATTCTTGCAAGACAACCTGTAGAATGCAAAGCTTCCAATAACATATAATTGCAAAACGTATGGCGATACAAGACCAATGGAAAATTAATTCATTCTATAAATGTGTTATAGAAAATTATGGCACCATTGAAATCGGTAATAACGCTCTTTGCGAATGTGTGCTCTCGCGCGGTTATGAAGCTTTTATTACTTTATATGAATGGCACATTAGACATGGCGGCCGCAATAATTGACAGAAGCCGTAAAAACGGGCAGAGTTTTATTACCTGCATTTTACGAGTAGTTCTTAACACTTTAGTTGCAGTAGTTTATTATCCTGTTCTAGATTTAGAAGGATACTGATACAAAATGTTCTAAAAGAAAAGGTAATTTTTGTAATGATAAAAATATAATCTGCTTTTATGTCTCTCTTGCCTATCTAATCATCCGTTGATGCGTTAATATTTTATAATATTTATGATACATTTATTTATTACGTATAGTAAGAACATTTTAAAAGCGCAAATTCGGTACCCTTTAAAAATAATACAAAAAATATAAAAAGGCCGCCTGCAATCGGACTATCTTATACAAAGGCGCCGCTATCCTTTACAGCGACACGCCGATACACTATGTGATAGAAATCCCTTATTTTGGCCAAAAAGCAACTTTGAAATTTTAATGGTTCATGCTGTGTATCTCAAAAGTAGATACTCCAAACTACATGTACGCAAAATTATAAAAGGATATGACGACTTCTATTGGGATAAGAAACTTGAAAATTTTAAGTAAACATGAATATACAACATTTAATCTACTTAGTTTATTATTAGCCTTGTTTACTAAAAAAAGTAAAAGAGTTTAAATAATAAGAGCTATTATTGTGTTTCCGATGCAGTCTCGCGAAGTCTGGCTACTTATGTCAAAGATTTTTTTACCTTTTTCTTTATCAGTTTTTGTACTTACAAATGTCTTCCTACTTTTTGCTACTTCTGAGTGTAAGGACAGATACAAGATTTTTTTATAATTTTCAAAGTTTTCCATTTTAAAATTTAATATGATTTGTCCTACACTGTATATCCTAAAAGATAAACGCATTCTGATGAAAGATATGGATTCTACAGAATCTACCCAACAAAAAAGCGTCGAATTAGGCCAACCAAAACTCACAACTCAAGTAGATTCGACCGTCGAAACTATAATCGCAAAATCTGGGACGTTGTCGTTCAACAAGTTGTACGATAGATTTGATGTGTGTGGGCAAAAGTCTATGCTCCTTGATGCACCAATTGTCAGTTATACGGCCCAACTGACTATACAACCTGTCGTATAAAAAAGTTGCATAGTCTGAATGCCGTTTAAGAATATAATTTCGGACTCGCGTCTGCTTTCTTTTTATGTTTAAACTGATTCTTTGAAAGAAGCAGGAAGTAGAACACCCACGTGAAATATCGTGTCTTTTAAATAGCATATCCACACGTTTTAAAGGTATAAATTTTATTTAAAGCTTTAAATGTAGCACATATGTTATGCTACAAAATCGGAGAACATAAAGACGTTATGTTTCTTTATCGCCCTACTGATTCCTTGAGTTATAACTCCCACAGGGCCAAGGAACCGTTACTCGATATATCAGCGTTTCCAAAATTTATTTTCGATTAATGGTGTTGTAAGATTTTATTTTTGTACAATATTTATTGCTTAAAACGTTAATAAGACCGTTAAAACAAGAAGAATGTTTACAAAATACAGAGTGCCCGACTATACTTTGACCCATTTTGATCACGAATAACTTTAGAACAAGTAAAGTTATCAAGTTGCAGTTTTTTTATCTTTGGACAGACCACGAAAGCTAAAAGCCTAAATACTAACGTACTGTAGGTGGCTTAAGCGAGGTAAGAGGGAGTCTGTTGACACGGGACTTAAATACTTGAAGATTTGGGGGAGAAGGAAAGACCTCCGCGGGTAGCAGGTTCCACAATCTAGAAACTCTAGGGATAAAAGAACGAACAAAGTGAGAAGTTCGGAGCCTGTCCAGTTGGACCGTATAGGGATGCATACGCACGGAACCACGAGTTTCTCTGTTGGGAACCGTGAGTGGAGGAACTATACTGGACAATTCTTCAGAGCAGAAGCCATGAGAGTACCTATAAAAAAACGATAAATCCCCACAGCTCGACGATGGGCAAGAGAGGGAAGCCTTTCTGTAAGTGAAGGATCACTAATGAGACGAATAGCTCTTCTTTGGATGGAATCAAGAATGCTTAGGGTTGTGGGGGACGCTATGCCCCAGATATGAGAACAGTATTTCAAGGGAGGTCGGATTGGAACACATATGAAGTGTATAAATTAGAAGCGGAAAATATATAGATACAATGTGTTTATGCCAGCTAAGGTTACTTTCAAATATGACGCCGCCCACAAGATTAAAGGTGTCTTTGCTCTGTAAAACTTGGCCGCTCATAAGTAGAGGATGAGTATTTGATGACTCTTTTCGCGACAAGGAACATGATTGTGTTATGGATGCATTAAAATGGACGAGATTTTTGGCGCCCCAATCCAATATTAAATAAAGATTCTGCGAAAGAGATATCTGCATCGCTCTGCGTTTATTTTCCAAGTCAGGTTTAGTGATGGGTTTAGGAACCTGAAAACTGGAGTGAAGGGTACTATCGTTGGCGAAACTATGAATGGAATTAGTTGTGGACGAGAGAAGGTCGTTGAGGTGAAGAAGAAACAATGTTGGTGCCAGAATTGAGCCCTGAGGGACTCCAGCATTAATTTCGTAAAAGCTTGAAGAATGGCCGTCCACAATAACTGCTATACGTCGATCACATAGATAACTAGAGAGCCAAGTACAGAGTCTAGTTGAAAGACCATAGGAGGGAAGTTTATTAAGAAGTGCGGCATGCCAGACCTGGTCAAAGGCTTTGGATATATCAAGAACAACGATCTGGGACTCACCTAAAGAAAAAGTTTTTTTATGATTTTCATATGTTTATATGAAGTTTTTTTTTGTTATAGAATCGTTTGGTTGGGTTTGTCGGTTGAGTTACTGGACATCCTGTATGTATGTAGGTAATTTGATTGAAATTGATGAAAACTTTGATGTCTATTGGTGCCTAAACGGTAAGGTTTATCAACTTTAATAAAGAGTACCTTGTTTTTTAAGTTTTTGATTGTCTATAAAATGGGCCCCCAGCTTTGCGATATCTGTCAAAATAAAAAGTTATGATGTAAATAAGTTTTAAGTTTTAGGTAAAGTGGTATTTAAAAAAGTACTTTTGTCTTAAAATTTTAGAATCTTACAAGCTCGATTTGTGTGCCAAATATCAACTGGATTGGTTAAAAAATAAATGCAATATGGCGAAAAAAACCAAAATAAAAATTGAACTTTGACGGCTTGTAACTCAAAAACGAATGACATTTTGAAAAAAATTATATGAAACTCTACCTTTATTTTGTCAAGTAGAATCACCCCCTTAAGTTTCGTCATCGATTTTTGAATCACCCTGTATAAAAAGCGTTTCTTTCGTTTTTCTTAAAACTAAACTTTTGGCGGTTAGAACATTGTTCCAGCATACCCTTCCATTATGCATTTATGTCGAGGTTAGCTAAACAAGAATAAAAAGGGTGAAAGAGGTAAAATTTGACTAATTCCCATAAAAACAGGTCGTGTTAGTTCTGTAAGTTTTCTGTAAACAATTATTAAATAAATAAATAAAGCTGCTTTGATAAGAAAGTGTGCATCAAGATGATACTTAGGACCCCAAGATACCCACGTCTTGACTCGAATAACAAAATTAAACGAGCCGATTTAAGATAGGACGACACATCGTATAATGTAGCAGTTTGGAAGTATCGCCTTACCGGCCTGGGTTCGAAATAATTGGGTTCGAGGTATGCCATACGGCCTTGATTAACATTCAAAACCCTTTTTATCGAAAACGAAAATCGTCACAAACTGGTCGGTGTTGACAGCGGACACCTCGTTAAACTAACATGTGTTTTCCTATCGAAAAGACAACCGAATTAATTAAATAAGAACGATCACCAAAATGGTGTTAGGTGATAATGAAATTAATCGTGTGGGTTTGTTTACTAACGAAGCCTCTCAAGTTATTTTGTCAATTTGGTGTGCAGTGGCGGCGCCAGGGGTGGGCGCGGTGTGGCGAGCGCCCAACCTAAATTATCCTTGCCCAACCGTTCGCCCAATCGACTTATGAATCAAAAAGCAAGGAAACGCGACGGGGCCACAGAGTTGCACAAAACATTTCTTTTGAACTTTCTGAACTTTAAAAGTAAAAGATTTTAATTTTACACTCCCAAAATTCTCTAGCCGAATATTGTGGCACTAAACCTATTATTAACCAAATTATTTATAAAAAAAACCATAATCAACTTTCGACACCCTGTATCTTCAAAATCATCACTCCTTTAGACAAAGGTATGTTGGGCGAGTTCTAAAAAGTGTGGAAAATGGTAAATGTTTAATATATATATATATATATATATATATATATATATATATATATATATATACTTTTTGCCCTAATTTTTTAATTTTTTGGATGGGGAAAAATTTGAACATAAAAAAGGTGACACTTCCATTTTTTACTCCCACAACGTTTCTATATTGAAATAAACAATTTATAAAGTAAATCTGCCGCCCTACTACTACTACTACTACTACTACTCAGCCTGCTGCTAAATCCAACACTCATACTGGAGCCTTAAAATTGTAGGTTATGTTTATTTGAAATTTCCCAAACTTTTATTGCTGCCTTGTATATTACAAATAACTGTGATTTAGTGACGAGTTTTTAAATTTATTTTGTGTGAAACTTTGTAAAGAGTGGTTTGTTTACCAAATAGCAGGTCCTTTAGCATACAAAATTGTAATTTTCTTGCACTAGTTTTTCCTATGGCTTGTGTGTGAACCCCTAAGAGAATGGTAATATAAAACCGGGTTTCATTTAAAAATGAAGATCTTCATCTGACTCATTTAACTAACAATAATAAACCAAAAAGTATTTCGTCGTCAAAAACAAACAGTGGTTCCATATTACCACCTCTTCCTCTATTTTTAACGTCGACACTAAAAATTGACCAAAACCGTCGATTTAAGCTATTTAAATTAAAAAACTATGAAACGTAATACGACCTGTCATAATTAAAAAATATTAATGAGTGATAATTAACAAACGTAGCCACACGGGCGATACGTGTGTCCATATTAGTAAATAGACACCGGGCGTACATGGCAACATGGCCGTTTAAAATTTACGTCTTCACGCGATTTAAAATCTAGATAAGAAAGTACACATAAATTATACGGGTTGTCCCGTTGAATCTCGAAAAGATTTTATTAATAGGCTGGGTCCATAATCAGATGTGGGTTGAAACATGGTGAGTTTTGGGACGAATGGTAAAATAATGGTCGATGGTTGTATTTCTGACGTACCGTTAACAACTATTTAACAATTCAAAAGGGTATTTAATATGGGTACTATTAATATCACCACTTTACAAATTAATTTTTAAAAATTTAAGACGCTTTTAAAGCTCATCGAACTAAAAAGTTCAAATTATTTAAAAAAGCGTCAGGCGCTAGATATACAAAAAATATGGCACAGAGCGCCCACGCTTCTTTACAAAAATATTGTTATTTTTTGTTTATTATTTTTAACTTCAGACATATTTTTAAAAAATATATATATATATATATATATATATATATATATATATATATATATATATTATATATATATATATATATATATATATATATATATATATATATAAAAGTGAAGCTAATAAAAGCGTGTTGAAAAAGTATTAGACCCAGAGCCGTGATGGATTGTGTTTAATTGTTTAATAGTTTTTGCCCCATAATCTGTCGTCAGAACTTAGCAATTCAAAAAGAAATTTCAGAAAACCCATAAAAATAACATTGTGGCCTATGATTCAGAAAACTGCAAAAAAATGCTGTCAAAATTGGTCTAGGTCCAATATTTTTAATTTTGAACAGTAAGGTAATTTGTCGTTATAAAATTTTAGAAACTATATATTTTTTTAATTTTTGTTAGGATATATTATGATTTTAGACAACCAATCGACAGGTGCTTAATAACCAGAACAAAACCCAATTTTTATCCAGGCAATTTACCCATTTACAAAGCTTAAAGAATTATTTAAAATATCAGTAAATTAAAGTACAACCACAAATTATCAGAATATCCAGATGCGAAAGTGCGGCAAATTACGCTTACTTGTTTCTATGACCTTGAGAAAGAATAAATGGAACATCTGCACCAATGTATGAATCGTAATATTTTTAATTTGTAAAAGGTTAAACCGCTCCAAGGCGCTAAGGAGAGATAGACTTTTATAGTAACCAGTTATGCAGCATATTTTATGTGTGGAAAACGGAACAAAAGAATAATACACTAATTGGGAATTTAAATATTTCTTTATTAAAAAATATTACAAACTAAAAATTTTTTCCTACGACCACTTGTGAAAATAGCAAATAGCACACTGATTTCATGCATAGAAAATGCGTTATATCACACTAGTGTTGCAAAGTACTTTACAGCACTAGTGTTGCAAAGTACTTTACAACACTGGTGTGATACATATTATGATGTCATTCTAAAAACTGCTATTGGTTTTGCAAGTGACATATTTATTGTAGTGACAGTAAAAAAAACTTTTTATTTACCTTAAACGGTAGAACCCAAATTAGCGAAAATCATCTTATTTTATATTTATTAAAATTTACGAAAAAATAAAAACATAAACAAAAATAGACATAACCACAAAAAACAACTTTCACTGACTGGCACAGTGTTGTCAGGTAAGTAGATCAAATTTAAAATCTCCCTTCTACCTTTGAGCACGTACTTTATAGAGGCAGCCTTGCCGCTTGACCGTTCGATCTAAAGCGCCAGAGAAAAAAAGCCTATAGATCAAATTCCTGCCTCTCTTTCTTCGTGTACTCAAACAACTAGTTAAATCTTTTTTTTAATCCCTAATTAAACCTAAGGCTAATACACACTTTATGAATCCACTTTCTTTTATCCATTCATAAATAGAATCAGACCCTTCCGACGTTGCCAAATGCTTTCCATATTTTGCATGGTAACTGACGTTTGGTAGTCGTTTTTCCTTACTTTAAAGACTTTAGGTTATGCATTTACAATTTTCATAGTTTTTATATATTTTTTTAAAAATATGAGGAAAAACTGTTATTTTTACTTAATTTTACATGTGATGTTCAGTTTCATTAACTCGTTTTACCAATTTTACCCCACCCAGCACCCCTTTTCACTCCCCGGTCCCGTAAGTTTATTTACTGATTTTTTAAAAAACGGAATATTTTGGATATCTAAAATATTTGGAGTGTCTAAAATATGTAAGAATCGATAATTTTTAAAAACCCTTATAATAGCAGAAAACAGTATTAAACTATTAGAGTTATTACCTAACAAAACCATACAATTTTTATTAAGTGGGGGCCTTTTTAAATTCCAAAATGATAAAAGTTATATAATGCTTCTAGGTAGGTGATTTTCGATGTAAAAATATTGTCAAAACAGTATTATATAGCAGTGAGGAAAAGTATATATCACACTAGTGTTGCAAAGTAAATATCACCCTAGTGTTGCAAAGTTCTCAATTGTTTTTTATTTTTTCTGAACAGACAAACTTTAATTTATTTTTTTTGGTGAATAATTTGTGGTCGTAGGAAAAATAGTGTACAGTACTCGTGTGAAAATGACTTTCTTACACTCGTGGGTTTGTCATTTTCCACACTTGTAATGTAATATACTATATCCATTCTTTGAACGGTAAAATATTGTTAGTAGATGTCACGTTTGGATCAACCTGTAATAAAATGTCTATACCTGGTTGCACAAAACATTTTTAAAAACGATTAAACTAATGGGGGTTTAGAATGTTTACCAAAAAGCCATTTAAAAGAAAAAACCTTGCCTAAAAACTACTTGTTAAATTAATTAATGGTATTTCGTTTTTTAGCCTAATTGTGTATTAAAAAGTTTTGTGTAACTGGGGATTGAAACAGAATAATTGAAAGCCGAGTAACACAAGTTTCTAAAGAAACCCCGACGCAATCTTTTAAAGCAAAGCAGATGTTGCCTTAGTAATAACCAAACCTAATTGATTTGTTTTTTTTATTTAAAAGTATGTATTTTTTTAAATACTAAAAAAACACCTCATTTTTAAATTTGAAATATAGCCTTTTAAATGGCAGTGCGGCTATAAATAAAAAAATATTTTCCTGTGTTTAAGCACATACTGATTAATATCAATAACTTTAGTAACATATCTAGTAATTTTTAAAAGCTTTGTATTTATGTTAAATAGTCTTAAAATAGTGGTCCTTTGGGAATCTAAAAAGTGATCCGCTCCCGGTAATGGAGGAACAGAATAAATATACACATTTATATCCCATATTAAACGGTAAAAAATTTACCAAGACACTTTACTAAAACATTAATAATAAAAAACATAAAAGTTCACAAACAACAAAACACAATTAACTAACTTATGCTCACGTTCTATACCAACAAAAGTATGGGACTAACTGACACCTAGATGAGCATTAGGTCACGTACTAAATCGTGGGGTGTATATCCACCACGCAGTGGGAGGGACGATAGTGGTGAGAGATTTCAACGAACACGCTTAGTTTCGCATCTGGGTATTCTGATAATTTGTGGTACAACTGTCTTCTGTCCTAAGCGACAGATGTAACTTCCTATGATTTCTGGTATTATCGGAGGAAAAGAAATAGTGAAAGTCAGTTGTCTGGATTCTTTTTTAATAATAAACTTATTATACTTAAAATATATTAGAAATTACCGAAATAAACTTATTTAAGCTAAATGAATTAATAAAATGTATTTGATAAAAATTACTTACCTATTGGTTAATATAGTTAAACCTTTATATTATGAAATATGTCCAAAACGTCTTAGTTTTTAATCATTAAAATATCAAAAATCCATTAAGAAATGTTTAAGCTATTGCTACCAAAAATAACTATTTATCCTTAACTAACCCAAAGTATTTTAATGTCCTAATTTTATTTATATTACAACACATTAACCATTTTTTAGTTTATTATTTCATTGACATTTCCTACATAATAAATGGCTCATTTTAATTTTAGATTACAGAAAATAGACGATAGGCCAGACAAAACATTTTTAAAAATATTCATGGGTAAAATAGATTTGTTTTATTGAAATGACATGAATAAGAATAGTATATCACATTACAAGTGTGAAAACTGACAAATTGTATACGAGTAGGAATATTGGCATGAGGCGTCAGCCGAGTGCGACAAACCCACGAGTATAAAAAAGTCAATTTCACACAAGTAATGTACACTATTTTTCCTGCGACCACAAATTATTCACCATCGGCCAGTAAAGCAACAACAAAGCCAGCACGATTAGTTATCCTATCCGAAATGTTTACAAGCCGACATTCACGTTAGACCGCCTCCTTTCCACGCACTGCCTATTTACGAATTTGTTTGGTTGAACGTATATGCATACTAAATATTTTTGGATATTTTAATAAATTAAAAAAACGTTCCGTAAGTAACTGCTTATAGCAAAAGTTCTGTCAAAAAATAGAGAAGTAGGGTAGGGCGGGGCTAGTTGAGCAATTTTTTACTTGATCGGTTATAGCTCCTCAAAAATAAGTCTTAATGGCTTATAACGCATACTGATGGATTAGCAATTTATTCCTTATTAATAGTGTCCATGGTAGTTTTTTTCTAATAAGTCGAATTTAGGAGCTACATCTATTTTAATGTAGATAGTCAAGTATGCCCAACGTACCCCATAGGTGGGGTAAATAGAGCAAGGGTATGGGGCTGGTGGAGCACTTAAAAAGTATAGTCAAATCATGGCTTGAATGTTAGATACGTTTACAATAAAAATACATTTTGATAATTTGCTTTTTATATTTATAATCTTATAGTGACAAAACAACAAATCTTATTAATAAAACAGCAACGTACCTAGCTTAGCTTAACTATTGGAATTAATATCTATCAATTCATCTTCGTTTTTTAAACTTTTTAAGCAGTTTTATTTTGCTTCTCTTGTAATGCCTTCTGTATCTGTTAAAATTGCAGCTTTTTTGGACCAGTCTTTGGGTATGGTCGAACTATTTTGAGACAAAATTTATAAGTTAGATAGGTCAACTCGTTTTCTTTGTTGCTTGTATAAAGTTCGGGTCGCAGCCTCTTTTAAATTTTGAGAAGACTTTAGTGTTTTACTGTTATAAGTCCGTATCCTAAAAAATAAAAAAATAAAACATTTTATACTTAAAACCGTGGGGTTAATTGGGCATCTGTAGCTCAACTAACACCAAACTGAAATTTTAAAGAAAAAGTGAATTTATTAAAAAACCGGTTGGAATTGTATTCAAAATCTTTATACATATTAAAACTGCAATAAATTTACTTAAGATTAACACTTACCTGATTGAAAACGGAATACTACTAAACTATTACTATACTAAACTATTATAGATAAAATGTTCCGGCTTGCAATTATTTTACTTTTTAATCACAAAATAAACAATGCGCACGGATACTTTTCTCGATCGCCGCGTCACCACTAGTGGTCGCACAATAAGATCCCCTCGCGCAACCCCTTCTTTATGCTATTTGATGTTTTCGCGTGCGGTCGATAGTTTTTGAGATATTTTGATTGCCCAACTTACCTCTATGCTCAACTAGCCCCGCCCTACCCTACTAAATGCTATGCTTGCTTAATCAGGCTATTCTTGAAACACAAGCTAATTGACAATATAAACTTCTTATTATGATTATAGCTTGGTATGGCATTTTTTTGTCACCAAACTCATTATAAAAATTGCCACCTTGATTATTTTGAGCACTGTGTTATTAGTTATCAGAAACATCAAGAAGTTCCAACGACCTTAATTATTTTCACAACATAATCTGAGCAAGAACGTGCTGTATAAAAATTTAATAAAAATTAAAACGGAAATTTATCTAAATAATCGTATAAACCACCCACACGATAGCAATATGAAAGTTGGTTCGTACAGTACCGTACACCCATACAACCATTGGCCCGTGCCGACATACACCATATGTTATAACAACAATAAGAAGTTTTTTTAGGGCAGACATATTTTTTATATGCCACTCGATAAAATAGTATATTGTATTCCTTTTGGTTATTTGATAGTAGGAGATTGACCATATAAGTACGAGAGCTATTAAATAAATTAACTAGAAATATGGAGTTGTTGGTGGCTCCACTTTTGGAATCTAACAAAAAAGATTACAACATTTATAAGCTTTAATCTGGAGGAAATCGTACTGAAATTTTAATTATTTAATGCATAACGTATGTCCTAAAAGTTTTGGCACAAAACTCATTGTCTTTAATTTTAACAAAAACAAAATAATATCAAGTTGCCTTTGAAAACAAAAGTTTATTTACTTTATTTACTGTCAGTTGAGATTTATTTATTTTGAAGTTTTCGCTTTAAGATGTCGTATAAATTAGAAATAAGAAAAAGTATCTACAAGTTAGTTGGGCGGATACCCAAAGCTGAAATCTGTCGAATATTCCAGAATGAAAACATTTCACGCAGAACCATTCATAGAACAATAGCGGAGTGCGAGCAGGGAATACCATGTCTGAATCTCCCAAAAGTGGAAGACCACGTGCATTTACCGCACAGAGGTCAGAGAGATTGATGAGAAGAGCAAAAACCAGATTGCAATGTCAACGAGGAGACTGGCTAGGCAATACAGATCTTCTAAGAGTACGATATCGTTGGAATTGAGGAGGAATGGTCTTAAATATCGAAAGAGACGTAAGTGCCCCAAATACTCTCAAGCACAGCTTCTTCGTATACCAAGATGTTGTCGTCAACTGAGGCGGGTACATTTTGCCAATGAAAAAATCATTATTTTAGATGACGAAAAGTATTTCACTTTGAGTAATTCTGAAATGAAGGGAAACGATGGATTTTATACGGACAACGTAGAGGAATGCCCTGACATTGTTAGATACAAACATAAAGCGAAATTTGCAGATAAAATCCTTGTCTGGTGCGCAATTTCTAACAGGGGTGTATCCCGACCTTTTGTGGGAAGAGTGAGGGGTGAAGCTTTGAATAGTCAGAGCTGTATTGATAACTGCCTTTCCAAATTGCTTCAGTTTGTCCGCGAACATCATGCTAATGACGATATCATGTTTTGGCGAGACCTAGCATCATGCCATTACTCAAGAGATACCTGGCTTCGACAACACCACATACCTTTTGTTCCCAAAAACGATAATCCTCCAAACTTGCCGCAGGCTCGCCCAATAGAGGATTTTTGGTCTGTACCATCTAGAAAGGTTTATCATGGAGGCTGGGAAGAACAAGATAAGGAACAATTAAGACGGCGAATTTACGAGAAATTAAGAGAAATTGAACTGAATTCCGTCCAGGAGCTCATGAGAGACATTCGAAGAAATTTGCGTCTGGTAGAGCAGAATGGGCCACTCCACATAATTCGATAGTAGTTAAGTATTGAGTTGTAATTTATGATAACTAGTTAGTGTTTAAATAAATTTCTTCTTTAAAAAAAACCGATAAATATTGTGTGCCAAAACTTTTAGGACGTTATTTTAAAAGTATCATGAACAAATAAAATAAGACCCTATAAACTGTACTAAATAAAAAATAGCCGCCTTTTTGCAATTGAAAAATAACACCAACATTTTCATATTTAAATAGAAATTCTCATTAACAATTTAATATTTTTGGGGGTAATATACCTAATGCATTTAATTTTTCGGGAAAAATTTTAAGAAACGAGTTTCTTAGTAATTTGTTTTAACAAATAGCATAAGCGAGAGTGTTTTTAGAAATCCGAGTCAAAGACGACGATGTTTCCACTTTCACGAATGCTATTTGTTAAAACAGATTACTTAGTAAACAAGTATTCCAATTTTTCCACGGGAAAAATTAGGGATACTTGGTAATATTATTTCCTAAGTTAAATAAACATTATATTTTCTTACAAATTTTTTAAGAACAATAATTAATAAGAACAATATAACTTGCAACTTGTCAAACTTTTTTTTATCTTTGGACAATCGACGAAGGCTGAAAGCCTAAATACTAACGTACCGTGAATGTCTTAAGCAGGGTAAGAGGAAGTTTGTTAACACGGGACTTAAAAACTTAAAGATTTGGGGGGAAGGAAAGACCTCCGCTGGCAGTAGGTTCCACAGTCTAGAAACTGTAGGGATAAAAGAACGAACGAAATGGGAGGTTCGGGGCCTGTCCAGTTGAACTGTATAGGGATGCATACGCGCGGCACCACGAGTTTCTCTGTTAGGAGCTGCAAGAGGAGGAACTATACTGGATAATTCGTCGAAGCAGAAGCCGTATAAGTATCTATAGAAGAGCGATAGATCTCCCACAGCTCGACGATGGGCAAGAGAAGGAAGTCTTTGAGTAAGTAAAGCATCATTAATAAGACGAATAGCCCTTCTTTGAATGGCATCAAGAATGCTGAGGGTTGTAGGGGATGCCATTCCCCAAACATGAAAACAATATTTCAGAGACGGTCGAATTTGGGACACATACAAAGTGTATAAATTGGAAGGAGAAAAATACTTTTTGGCTCGAACAAGAAATCCAAGCTTTTTTGAAGCCGCTGTGGCTATAGATACAATGTGTTTATGCCAGTTGGTTAAATGTGTCCCCGCTCTGCAAAACCTGGCCACCCATAAGCAAAGGATGAGTGTTTGATGATTTTTTCGCGACAAGGAACATGATTGTGTTTTGGATGCATTAAATTAAACGAGATTTTTGGCATGCATGATATTTTCTTGATTTTTTTTTTCCGTAAAAACTGCTGACAGCTAAGTTGACAGTTGTTAAGTAATTTTTCCACTCAACTTTATATTTGATATTCCAATTCTTGATAGCAATTGGTCAAAATTAATAGGAAGGAATACGACAATATTTTTTTTTAAGTTGTGTGACAATTGTTTAAATATATTATAGGTGAAATTTAGGTGGGCCTTGGCTAATAAGTATCATAAATTTAAAATATCTTTTTAAACTATAAAAGATATACAGGGTGTCTTCAAAAGGTATGTACAAAATGTTATAACAACTTTCTTGGTTTTCATTACAACTATCCAACGCAATTTGGCTGGATTAAAAGTTTTTATTTTGTTATAATTATTTTGAAATCTTTTTTATTACATTAAAAATGTTTACACTAAATGTAGTTTTAAGGAGATTTTCTAGTGTGGCGAATGGAAATCTGCTCCAGTTTTTGTTCTAGAATATACAGGGTGTCCAGTAACTCAACCGACAAACTTTAGGAGATGATTCTACAATAAAAAATAGAAAAAAACTTCATATGAACATATGTCCTTACCGTCTTAGTTTTTGAAATACAGAGTGTTAAAAATTTTAAAAAAATATTGTTTTTTTCTAATTACTTTATACCAATTCAGATAATATTAAACATTTTGGGGGCGCCTCCTATACATCAAAAGACATTTCTTGACATAAAAGAAAAAAATTACCAGTGTCGTCCATAAGGGGTTTAAGAAATATGTATATACTTTAAGAAAAAAAAAAGGTACGCCACTGCATTTTTCTAAAATAAAAATATTTTTAAAATTCTCATTTAGTTTAAAAAATATTTGATCTTTTTATTTGATGTACGGTGTTCGCGTAAATAAATAAAAACCATTTCTTGGCATGCTCGGATCCCTATATAATTAAAGAATAAATAAAGGTGATTTTATACTGCAGAATGTGATAAAAGGGATAAGAAATTAAATGGTTTTTATTTATATACGCGAAAACCATACATCAAATAAAAAAACATTAAACTTTTTTTACCTCAGAGAATTTCCATTGCATTTCTTCACGCTTTAGCTAGGTCAGCTAGTTGTCTTAAAGCTGTGTACAAAATGCTAAAGATGGGTCCAAATTTAATTCATCATGAAAGCGATGCCGCGCCAAGTACACAAAAAATGATAAAGTAACGAAACCCTTTTTTGAATAATGATTTATTGCAGCAAAAAATATTTACCCCACGAGTTTCTAGTACCACGCCACGTGCCACCGGTTTTATAGTAGGCAAAGGCGAAATAAGAGAATGTTTTATAAGTAGGTGATACGTTTTTTAGCAATTTATTTTTATTATTTATCTATAAATATGTAATCAGGCTCTGTCCGAGGCTATGTGCATTCGAAAAGGTTTGTTTACTTTATTATTTTTTGTGTACAGAGTAGCTCGAATTCGACGCTCATCATTGGGATTTCGGAAACCGTAAGAGATGCAGAATCGGTTAAATGGAGGCAAAGTTGCGGAATTTGATGCTCAATAAAATGCCGTTTTGCGTTTTAAAAAATTCCGAGTACTTCCGAAGATATTCGAAAAAACCCGGAATTTTCAATTTTGGTTTCTATTGTTTCCTGGCTATATTTGTTAAGATAACTCAAAATAAAAAACAACTTTTCATGGCCACTTTTTCTGCTCTATAATTCAATGTGATTAAATATTAAATCTGACGTTTCGGCTTCTGGCGACCATCATCAACTTAATTTTTTAAATACGGACCTTATATTTTTTCAATTTAATTAAATCCTTTCATCACTCTTAAAACACTATATATCGCCACTTTGATATTTGCCGACGTTTCGTACAGATAATTCTATTACCAGAATATTGCATATTTATTTAACCATAATACGGCCCTGAACTACATTTTTAGGTAAAAAGGTAAAAAAATAATAAACTTATTACATATTCATAATGTTTTATTGCAACTTATTGATATCTAACAGCGGAAATTACTTTATTAACAGAAACTAACCAGCAGGTACGAATTTAAGGGAGAACTTCATTTAATGTATGGATTGGTATGTGGAGGAACAAAATTATTGGGCCTTTCGTTTACGAAGGGACCTTAACTTCCGAACGATATCTAAATTTGATTATGAATGATGTCTTAGACGCCCTAGATAATCAACCTTTGGCAGTATTTCAAGAAATATGGTGGCAGCAAGACGAAGCTCCTGCCCACAATGGAAGGGAAGTAGCTCAATTCCTTTCCCATATATTTCCTAATAAATGGGTTTGCAAGATGGCCCGCTAGGAGCCCAGATCTTAGTCCCTTGGGGATATTTTAAGAACCGTTTATTTAAAAATGCACCTCACGACCTTTAAGTACTACGACAAAATTGGATAAGGGAAGTTGCTGCCATTCCTGCGAGAACAATTAATCGAGCTGTATTATACAAAACAAAGCAAGAAAATGCATTGAGGCGGAAGGTAATCTCTTTGAACACCTATAATAGTGATTAAATTATGTTTATATTTAATATGGGCATCAAGATAGTATTACAAATTGTTTATGTAAGCTGATTTGTTGTTTACTTTTTGTATCTTATGTCTAATATTCATGAAATTTTCGGTTAATAAAGTAATTTTCGCTGTTAGATATCAATGAGTTGCAATAAAAAGATTACGAATATGTAATAAGTTTATTCTTTTTTACCTTCTTACCTAAAAATGTAGTTCAGGGCGGTATTATGGTAAAATAAATATGTAATATTCTGGTGATAGAATTTTCTGTACGAAACGTCGGCAAATATTAAAGTGGCGATATATAGTGTTTTAAGAGTGATGAAAGGATTTAATTAAATTGAAAAAATATCAGGTCCGTATTTAAAAAAATTAAGTTGATGATGGTCGCCAGAAGCCGAAACGTCAGATTCAATATTTAATCACACTGAATTATAGAGCAGAAAAAGTGGCCATGAAAACGTGTTTTTATTTTGAGTTATCTTAACAAATATAGCCAGGAAACAATAGAAACCAAAATTGAAAATTCCGGTTTTTTCGAATATCTTCGGAAGTACTCGGAATTTTTAAAACGCAAAACGGCATTTTATTGAGCATCAAATTGCGCAACTGCGCCTCCATTTAACCGATCCTGTATCTCTTACGGTTTCCGAAATCCCAATGATGAGCGTCGAATTCGAGCCACCCTGTACAGGCCTTTTAGAAACAC
Source organism: Listronotus bonariensis (assembly GCA_014170235.1). Lineage (NCBI taxonomy): Eukaryota > Metazoa > Arthropoda > Insecta > Coleoptera > Curculionidae > Listronotus > Listronotus bonariensis. The sequence continues at coordinate 169,347 of JACEGR010001150.1, forward strand.
CCTGTTAAAAGTAATAAAAGATCATTTTGGTCTGAAATATGGCGAGCACAAAAACAAAACAATAAGTAAAAGTAAAAACAATTCTCTGAGCTGTGGAACCAACCAACGCAACGATTTGCTTTTGGTTCTGGTGCTATACTAATCCGTAGCGATTCGTTACGTCTGTGCGATTATTTCCACCGAGAGAACCACGTATAATTTGCACCGGGCCGACGTGGTACACGGCTTGCATATTATTAAAAATATTGGGTTCTTTCTGGTTCGCATTACATCGAAAAACGTGTCCAATCGGTGGTACCACGGCGTTGTTTACGATTCCCGACACGTACCGAGAAATTAGTAACGAAAGTGAAATGCAGTCCGCTGTAGCAGACGAAAATATTGCTCTTGACTTTTGAGTCTAAAAGATTTAAATAAAAATAAATATACAGGTGTTAAAAAGTCACCTAGTGGCAAATTTTAAAAGGCAAATGTTTGCTTGATTTTAAGAAAAAAGTTTATATAAACGTGGTGCCGCAAATTATTATTATTTTTTTTATCTTCGGACAAACCACGAAGGCTTAACGCCTAAATACTAACGTACCGTGGGTGTCTTAAGCGAGGTAAGAGGGAGTTTGTTGACACGGGACTTAAATATTTGAAGATTTTGGGGGGAAGAAAAGACCTCCGCGGGCAACAGGTTCCACAATCTAGAAACTCTAGGGATAAAAAAAGAACAAAGTGAGAAGTTCGGGGCCTGTCCAGTTGCACCGTATAGGGATGCATACGCGCGGAGCCACGAGTTTCTCTGTTGGGAACCGTGAGTGGAGGAACTATACTGGACAATTCTTCAGAGCAGAAACCATGGAAGTATCTATAAAAAAGCGATAAATCCCCACAGCCCGACGATGGGCAAGAGAGGGAAGCCTTTCTGTAAGTGAAGGATCATTAATGAGACGAATAGCTCTTCTTTGAATAGAATCAAGAATGCTTAGGGTTGTCGTAGACGCCATACCCCAGATATGGGAACAATATTCCAAGGGAGGTCGGATTTGGGACACATATTATAATGTTTTCTTAGGGTGTTATAAAAAACTAATATATAACTTACCTAGGAGGTTCTTTTTGTATTTTTTTACTAAAATTTCTTTTACCGTCCCTAGGGCCCGTAGGCTAGCTACTACGGTGCAGCTGGGTAGTTCTACTTAGTTCCCCATTCCTGCCATAAATCATATGCGGGTTCTGTCCCCCCTTAAAGCAGTCTCTACAAGAAAGAAGGCCCCTTTTTATATTATTAGTTGGAATACTTGGGCGCCACACACGAAACGTGTATTAGAATCTTAAGACCCTCCTTCTTGCAGAAACCCCCTCGTGTGTGGGAGTTGAAATAATGATAGTCAAACCTTTGCAATATATACAGTTTTTATTAATAGTATGAGAATATATACAGTTATTTACAGATCCCTGCCTTGGGATGGCCTCAAATTTTATTAATAATGTGAAAGGAAATACAAATTATAATAGATCCCTGCTTCGGGATAACCTCAAATTTTATTAATTAATAGTATGAAAATAAATACAAATTATAATGGGTCCCTTCTTCGGGATAGCCTCAAATTTTAATAATAGCGTGAAAATAAATACTAACTATAACAGATCCCTGCTTTGGGATAGTCCCAAATTTTAATATTAGAACAAATTTACTTTAAAAAGGATCAAAAAATTCATAAATGTGAACAATCTACTCTCACCTAGGTCTTCTTCGCATCGCAGTCCTCCAAGAATGTGGGTGGATCTTACTTAAGCCTCGGCACTTGAGGTCAAAGGGTCAAATCCAGCTCGAAACGCCCGCCTGCCGCTTTATGAGAATGCCGTAGCTATTTCTGAGTGACCACCAACGTAACAGATCATGAATTACAGCATTCAGGAGGTAGTAATGATTGTGTGAATAACACGAAAGCGAATTCGTGCTTGTAATATAAAAAGAAGTGGGAAACTAAGTGGATAACGAAGTAAATGAAGAAAATGAAGACAATGAAGACAATGAAGACAATGAAGTCAATGAAGTGGCCGTTGAGCTAAAAAGAAAAAAAAACGCAAATGTAGCTTGCTGTAAAATAACTTCTCAAGATTTAGCCCCCCTTTTTCTTAATTAAAAGTATTTAAATTTGTTTTCCTTTTTTTTAAATAAAAGAAACTGGTAAAACTAAAAAAATGTATCAAACAATACTCAAAGTTCAATAATCACCACATAAATGACCATTCTTTCTAGAAATTACAATTAATATTGGTTAAAAATTAAATTTAAATAATATAAAACATATTCTTTATGGTTTCCCTCAAAAATTTGATAATTTTAAAAATCGTATTACCTTGCCGATAACTTTAGCACTTCTAAATGAAGAGATTTGACGAATTTTCGGTATAGAACGTGCCGGCTTTTCTGAAAAAAAGGTAAAAAGTGCGTTGTAGACGACGGTAACGAATTTATTAAATTAATTTTAAAAATGACTCTACTTTTCAAAACTAAAACGATAATTAAATAAAAAGATTAAAAGGACTTGGATATAGTTCAGTTATTACCTGGCTTTACACTGGGTATCACTAAAATTTGTAAAAATTTAAATCAAACTTAAACCCGGTTTGCCACTCTAGATCGGCCACTTGCAGAATTGCAAAAGAAAGCTTAAAATTATTTATTGCAGCTCCAAGCCTCGTATTTGTTAAGTGCTCAAAAAAACATCACAAAAGAAGGTCTGTTTAAAGAATGGCATCAATATTACACTTCATAAAAAGAGATATTTTGGTTAAATGACTATGTCAATAAGTTAAATAAAGATGAACAGAAGTAGCGCTGTCGATTATTAATCTACTAAGTATCCAAGGCGAGTATATCGTCAACAAGCTTCTAAATAAGAGACCGATAACTATGTAGTCGGATTATCACCATCTCTCTCATTCACGGCAGCAAATTTACTACGCACGAGAAAACCAGCTACTCCTGAACTAATCCTTACTTACAAATGAACACGCTAGCAAGACATGTTTCGCGGGATTATTTAAATTTACAGCCGGTAGTTATTTAAATCTATTTAATTAATTTGGCAAAGGTAATATGATTTAAAAGGCTTAAGTTAATTTAAAAGATGAAGTTAGATGAATAAAAGTTTGGAATTTTGTGGTTTTGTGTATTAATTGCGTGCAGGCGGTAATAATAGTATGCGAAATCCTCTAAGGTATTAACGTAGTGTTGTAAATCCACCGACATTCTATGGGGGTTGCCTAAAAATCAATATAAAACTAAATTACGAAATTAGTTATAAACAAACCAAGTATTTACTAAGGGAATTTGCTAGGTTGTCGCTTCACAAGTTTATACATTATACCGTTGTATAAGAAACAACGTTTATATTATATTATTATTATTATATATAATATAACACTCATTCTTGACAAATTGGCGGAGACACAGCTAAGCATAAAAAATATTTGAATTATTAGTTTTGTGTAAAAGTGACACGTTACACTACCCTCTCCCTCGAGAAAGAAAAAAATTGAAACCAATTTTTTTTCGCTTGGGTCTAACTTCTATAGAATTAAATTGATTTTTATGGTTGGTTATTTTTTACTAAAGAACAAAATAGTTTTTGATAAAATTTAATTTAAAATGAGTCTGCCGTAAGTATAAGTGGTTAAAGCGATAAAATAAAAATAAAAAACAAATTCTGCCACAATGCTTAAGATATTTTCGAATATTTTCCAAAAAATAAAAATAAAAAATCGACCACTAAGTAGGCAGCTCGCCCTGTATAAAAATTAGTTATCTATTATTTTTCCTTTAAACTAAGAAAAATAAGGCAAAAGGTAACATCACCATTCCTAAGGCAGTTAATCGAAAGGCATTTACGAATTAAAGGGATTATTTTTACTTAATTTTTTAGTCAGCGATTAGCATTAGCTAAAAAATCCTAATTAATTAATTATTTACAAGATTTTACTAAATTATCTATTTACAAAATTTACAAGGTAAGGTATGCAAATTTGAACCATGTTCAAAACGTAGGTGCACTAAGTCATTACATAATTTAACAAAGTAAGGTGGGTTAATTTGAACCACCTTCAAAACAAGGTAAATTACCAAAGAATTACATAATTTAACAAGTTTAGGCAGGTAATTAGAACCATGTTCAAAAAAATAGGTGTCCCAAGAAATTACATAATTTAAAAAAGTAGGGTAGGTTATCCTAAACCACCCTCAAAACAAGGTAAATCACCAAAAAATTACATAACTTAATAAGTTTAGGCAGGTAAATTGAACGAACCACGTTCAAAAAATAGGTGCCCCAAGAAATTACATAATTTAACAAAGTAGGGTAGGTTATCCTAAACCACCCTCAAAACAAGGTAAATCACCAGAAAATTACATAACTTAATAAGTTTAGGCAGGTAATTTGAACGAACCACGTTCAAATAAGGTAAGTGTACCGTAAAAAAAGGTACATAAATAAACAAGGTAAGGTAGGTAATTTTGAACCACGGTCAAAATAAGGTAAGTGCAAGAAAAAATACGGGCTTTAGCTCAAAATATTAAATCGGCCATAGCGGCCTACGGTTTTCACCCCAATCTCCACCACATTTAGAGATATAGATATTTAATCATACAATATTCTTAAAACTTTATACTTAATAAGGTACTAAGGTAATAGCTCACTAAACCAAAAGTAATAAACCTGTTTTTGTGCTAAAAAAATAATAAAAATCTAATTTGAAAAATTACGTTTCATCTTCAGAATTTGCCGATTCAGGCCCGTAATAAGGTTTTAATTTGGAAACATGCCAACAACCGGCATCTTTCCCATCAAGAGTATTTAATTCATAGGAAGTTTTAGACTTTACATTTCTGACCATACATAAGATATATTTTTCAGCTAGTTTGGCCGAAAAATCATTTGCCGCGATTAGAGAGGACTACATTCCTTTTCCATACCTTATCGCCAATCTTGTAGACCTGTTCGCGTCTCCGCAGGTTATATGTATTGCAATTTTTATCGTAAGCCACGGAAAGTTTTTCTTGAGCTTTCTTGTAAATTTCAGGCAAATTTTTAAGTTCCCTAGCATACGAATGTCGATCTTCTTGAATGTTAAACCCTTCTTGACTTACGTTATCATAATAATCTCCACGAATAGGTACTTTTCTGCCAAAAACTAAAAAGTTTGGAGTGAACCCGGTAGACTCATGAACTGCAGAATTTAACGCACTTTGAAAATCCGGAATATGAGTATCCCAACTTTTATGTGAATCTTTAATATACGACCGTATAGCGGCACCTATATTCCTATTTACGCGCTCCACGGGATTAAAGTTAGGATGATAACGGCAGTTATACCATACTTTGGGTATTTTTAGCTCTTTCACCATTTCGTTAAAAACTTTACTTTTATGAGCCGTTGCGTTGTCTAAGATTAAAACTCTGGGAACACCAAAAGGTAAAAATACGTCATTTCTTAAAAAATTTACTATTGCTGGTGCGGTGGCGTTACGCAACGGTTTCATAACGGTCATCTTAGAAAATATCTCTACCGCGACTACTAGAAAAGTATTTCCCTTGCTACTACGAACAATAGGTCCCATACAATCAACGGCAACCATTTCAGAAGGAAAGTATGCCTTTTTTTGAGCACCCATATGACCGAAACGCGTAAAGTTAGGTATTTTATTTTTTGGCATACCTGACAGTGGCGTACATATCTTAGGACTTGGCTTCTCATTTTCGGCCAATAATAATCCTCAGCTATTTTTTAAAAGTTTTAAAATAACCTAAATGTGCTGACAATGGCGAATCATGACAATTTTTTAAAATTTTAACGCGCTCAGACTGAGGGACCACCAGCTTCCACTCAGCTATATTAGTTTTAAGAGGAATTTTATTTTTAGGTGTTTATATATATATCCATTTTTTACCAACCAGTGAGGATAAAGTTCTGGATTTTCCTGAATTTTATTCCTAAGATTTATATACCACTTGTCAAGCGAATCCAACGATACGTCTAAAATATTAATTTCGGTATGAACAGATCTACTGAGAAAATCGGCAGGAACGTTTTCTCGACCTGGAATATGCGCTAAATCAAAATCAAATTGTTGGATTTTTGTAAGCATTCTAGCCAACCTACCGGTTGGATTTTCCAAGTTACGTAACCATATTAGGGAAGCGTGATCCACTAAGACTTTAAATTTGGGGCCTAGTTCCTACAAAACATCGGAACTTTTCCAATGCGAAAACAAGTGCTAGTAATTCCTTCATAGTGACAGACAAATTTCGCTCTGACTTGGTTAATGTACGACTAGCGTATGCTATAACGACATCTTTATTATCTTGTTTTTGCATTAAAATTGCTCCCACACCAAAATCACTTGCATCAGACTGAATAATGAAAGGTTCTGCAAAATTTGGTGAAGCCAAAACTGGTGCAGATACCATTCTTTGCTTAATATCCCTAAAAGCTTCTTCCGCCTGCGGCGTCCACTTAATAGGTTGTTTTTTACCTTTCCCCTTAATAAGATCATTTAATGGCGCTACTAAGTTACTAAAATGCTCAACAAAACGCCGGTACCACGAACACATACCTAAAAAACTTTTAATTTGAGTGGTGGTTTCAGGTTTTTATAGTTAACAATTGCCTCAATTTTTCGGGAGACGTTCTAAGACCTGAACCGTCCACTACATATCCCAGATAAGAAAGCGAATCACGAAAAAATTTACATTTTTTAAAATTTATAGTCAGATTAGCGTCTTGCAGACGTCTGTAAACTTCCTTTAAAAGCGTTACATGATGATCAAAAGTTTTTCCAGTTATAATAATATCGTCTAAATAACAAAACACATAGGGTGCCATTTCTGGACCCAACACTCTGTCCATAAGTCTTTGTTGGACTTGAGCCGCATTAGAGATACCAAAAGGTAAAGTTTTAAATTGGAATAATCCCCGACCTGGAACAGAAAAAGCGGTTTTTTCCTTACTACGTTCTGTTAGAGGATTTGCCAAAAGCTATGTCTTAGATCGATACTTGAGAGGTATTTAGCATCCCGTAACATAGGACAAAATATCGTCCACCCTTGGTAAGGGATAACGGTCCTTTTTAGGTCTCTATTAAGTGCACGTCCATCAAAAGTAAATCTATGCTCCCCATTACTTTTTTAACTAGCAATATAGGACTATTATAAGGGCTAAAACTGGGTTCAACAACTCCCATTTGTAACATTTTATCTAGCTCTTTATTAATAATTTCTAATTGATAAGGTGACATTGGCCATTGCCTTTTTTTAAAGGGGGCGCATCCCCAGTATCTAAATCGACAGTTATTTTATCCGTGAGCCCTAACCTATCTTCTGAAGAGACGTTTTGTACAAGTCAATGAGCTTCTGAGCCTCAGATGTTTGCTCTGGGGTTAAAATTTTTAACCCTGGTGGAGAATGGGATGAAACATTATCATCACTGGCGGTCACAACATTGACATAAACGTCATCTAAGTCAGAAGATACGTCCCAGGTATTATTATGAAAGTCAATTTTTAAGGAAAATCTTTTACAAAAATCTACTCCTAAAATAAGGTTACATTTTAGAGAAGGTACTACAAGAACATCGATGAGCTTTAATTGATTATTAAGCGATAAAGGCAATTGGCAAATTCCTGAAACAACTTGTTTTTTGCCGTCTGCGACGGTAATTAATTTTTATCATAGTCGGACACTACTAAATTATATTTTTTTATCAAATGTATACCATAAGTACCCAAGCAAGAATTTGTAGCCCCGCTATCTAGCAAAGATATAATTTGATCATCATATAAACTTACTCTTATATAAGGTCTTTTATCAAAAGACATATTTACAAAAACAGGGAAAATTCTGGTTTAGCAAGAAATTCTTTAAGATAAGCCCTCCATGACTCCCAATCAGCTAAATCGGTAATAGGTTTACGAAAAGGTTTATTTATGTGTGGTTGAAAATTCAACCTGTTAACAATTTTATGTTTATAGAAAGTACGGCCAGTAATCACACTCTCAGCAGGGTCTTGGCCATGACCATGCTGCACACCTAGTTTTTTGACTGCATTTTGGACAAGTTTTAACTACAAAGTCTGTTTTTCCGCAACGAAAACAAAACTTTTTCGAGGGGCTTTACAGGTACTAAAGAATGTCCTTCCTTACTGCAATTCCAGCAAGTGACATTTTTACTTCTTTTACTTTGAACATTTTCAATCTGAGAAACGCTTGGTTGACTTTCCACGTAGGCAAGGTCGGATTCTAAGCAATTTGCTGAAGGCGGAGTATATTTATTTTTAAAAAAGGTTGCTTCGTCTATCTTTTTACAGTAATCCGTCAATTCTTTAATATCATTGACCTCGGTTAACACTAAATAATTTAAATATTTTGGTAATAGATTGCGCCTTATTATTTTAAGCTTTTCTGCCTCTGAAGGAGGGTTAGATAGACGAGAAAATAAATTAAGCATGGTAGAAACAAATAGAATTACGTTTTCATTTTTTCCTTGACATCTATTTTTTATTTGATCTAATAAGTTTTCCTCGTAACAGGGAGGTAGAAAATCACGACCAAGCGCGTCAGTTACGTCTTTCCAGTTAGTAAAGTTATCGCGGTTTGCCCTAAACCAGGTAAGAGCAGCCCCTTGAAACAAGTCTAAACAACTCTGAAATAACTCTGTCTCATCTACACTACGAGCCAGAGCCAACTCAGAGACCCTCTCTAAAAATGCCTTAACACTGGTTGTACCATCAAAATTTATACCCCATTTATAAATAGGAACTGATTTACATGTTGAGCTAGTAACATTTAACGGTTGGTCCGTGTTATTTATTGCCGAAGCAAATGAAAGACGAGAAGCCCGTTTCCCTTTTTGCCTTAAGCGAGTGTATAGTTCGAATGCGGTCGCGTACCATTCTTTTTATAATTTGAATATTTATTTAAATCGTCGGCATCGGGGAATACAGTTTCTGTTACCTGAAAGCGTTTTATTCTTTCTGACAACATTATGAGACGAGAGTTAATAATTCTGTACATTGAATCTGTTGTTGGACCGTCAAAATCAATAATCATACTTTCAAGCTCCCGTAAGCTCTTGTCAATGTTTGCAGTTTCCGATTGATATTCAAAATTAGGGTCTTCCCTATTAATAAAACTACCCTGATCTATTAAGTTATTCACTATTCCGCGTTTGGTATTCAGAGTTTTCTCCTAGAACTGATTTGGAATAAAGATAAAAGATAATCAATTTCAGACTCCGTTAAATGTTTTGCTTCTATTACTCCCTCCATAATAACTTTATAAAATTTACCTCAAAAAAATCTTGATGTGTACAAGCCAGCTACCAAAACAGTCAAAAGCCAATATTAGGCAACCAGAACTTTAAAGTATGCTAAAACCGTAAGATAATTATATGTGGGTCAAGGAAAAACTAATTAATCGTAAAAAAATTTAAAGAATGTTAACAAAGCTGGTAAAACAGCCAATACCTGAAAGTACTAAATGTTAAAACGACAATCTAGCAATATTCAGGGACGATTACTTACTAAAATTTAAATTTCACAATAGAAAAAATTATCAGTCATGAATTTATAAATTATATGCACCAATGCAAAAAAACAGATTTAAATATGTGAGAAAAAAATAAGGTTCTCCTATCAGTTATTCCCACCGCAAGGAAGGCAGAATGCGCAATGAAATAGCAGGAAAAATGGAACAAGGCCCCACGTTGGGCGCCACTTTATATAATGTTTTCTTAGGGTGTTATAAAAACTAATATATAACTTACCTAGGAGGTTCTTTTTTGTATTTTTTTACTAAAATTTCTTTTACCGTCCCTAGGGCCCGTAGGCTAGCTACTACGGTGCAGCTGGGTAGTTCTACTTAGTTCCCCATTCCTGCCATAAATCATATGCGGGTTCTGTCCCCCCTTAAAGCAGTCTCTACAAGAAAGAAGGCCCCTTTTTATATTATTAGTTGGAATACTTGGGCGCCACACACGAAACGTGTATTAGAATCTTAAGACCCTCCTTCTTGCAGAAACCCCCTCGTGTGTGGGAGTTGAAATAATGATAGTCAAACCTTTGCAATATATACAGTTTTTATTAATAGTATGAGAATATATACAGTTATTTACAGATCCCTGCCTTGGGATGGCCTCAAATTTTATTAATAATGTGAAAGGAAATACAAATTATAATAGATCCCTGCTTCGGGATAACCTCAAATTTTATTAATTAATAGTATGAAAATAAATACAAATTATAATGGGTCCCTTCTTCGGGATAGCCTCAAATTTTAATAATAGCGTGAAAATAAATACTAACTATAACAGATCCCTGCTTTGGGATAGTCCCAAATTTTAATATTAGAACAAATTTACTTTAAAAAGGATCAAAAAATTCATAAATGTGAACAATCTACTCTCACCTAGGTCTTCTTCGCATCGCAGTCCTCCAAGAATGTGGGTGGATCTTACTTAAGCCTCGGCACTTGAGGTCAAAGGGTCAAATCCAGCTCGAAACGCCCGCCTGCCGCTTTATGAGAATGCCGTAGCTATTTCTGAGTGACCACCAACGTAACAGATCATGAATTACAGCATTCAGGAGGTAGTAATGATTGTGTGAATAACACGAAAGCGAATTCGTGCTTGTAATATAAAAAGAAGTGGGAAACTAAGTGGATAACGAAGTAAATGAAGAAAATGAAGACAATGAAGACAATGAAGACAATGAAGTCAATGAAGTGGCCGTTGAGCTAAAAAGAAAAAAAAAACGCAAATGTAGCTTGCTGTAAAATAACTTCTCAAGATTTAGCCCCCCTTTTTCTTAATTAAAAGTATTTAAATTTGTTTTCCTTTTTTTAAATAAAAGAAACTGGTAAAACTAAAAAAATGTATCAAACAATACTCAAAGTTCAATAATCACCACATAAATGACCATTCTTTCTAGAAATTACAATTAATATTGGTTAAAAATTAAATTTAAATAATATAAAACATATTCTTTATGGTTTCCCTCAAAAATTTGATAATTTTAAAAATCGTATTACCTTGCCGATAACTTTAGCACTTCTAAATGAAGAGATTTGACGAATTTTCGGTATAGAACGTGCCGGCTTTTCTGAAAAAAGGTAAAAAGTGCGTTGTAGACGACGGTAACGAATTTATTAAATTAATTTTAAAAATGACTCTACTTTTCAAAACTAAAACGATAATTAAATAAAAAGATTAAAAGGACTTGGATATAGTTCAGTTATTACCTGGCTTTACACTGGGTATCACTAAAATTTGTAAAAATTTAAATCAAACTTAAACCCGGTTTGCCACTCTAGATCGGCCACTTGCAGAATTGCAAAGAAAGCTTAAAATTATTTATTGCAGCTCCAAGCCTCGTATTTGTTAAGTGCTCAAAAAAACATCACAAAAGAAGGTCTGTTTAAAGAATGGCATCAATATTACACTTCATAAAAAGAGATATTTTGGTTAAATGACTATGTCAATAAGTTAAATAAAGATGAACAGAAGTAGCGCTGTCGATTATTAATCTACTAAGTATCCAAGGCGAGTATATCGTCAACAAGCTTCTAAATAAGAGACCGATAACTATGTAGTCGGATTATCACCATCTCTCTCATTCACGGCAGCAAATTTACTACGCACGAGAAAACCAGCTACTCCTGAACTAATCCTTACTTACAAATGAACACGCTAGCAAGACATGTTTCGCGGGATTATTTAAATTTACAGCCGGTAGTTATTTAAATCTATTTAATTAATTTGGCAAAGGTAATATGATTTAAAAGGCTTAAGTTAATTTAAAAGATGAAGTTAGATGAATAAAAGTTTGGAATTTTGTGGTTTTTGTGTATTAATTGCGTGCAGGCGGTAATAATAGTATGCGAAATCCTCTAAGGTATTAACGTAGTGTTGTAAATCCACCGACATTCTATGGGGTTGCCTAAAAATCAATATAAAACTAAATTACGAAATTAGTTATAAACAAACCAAGTATTTACTAAGGGAATTTGCTAGGTTGTCGCTTCACAAGTTTATACATTATACCGTTGTATAAGAAACAACGTTTATATTATATTATTATTATTATATATAATATAACACTCATTCTTGACAAATTGGCGGAGACACAGCTAAGCATAAAAAATATTTGAATTATTAGTTTTGTGTAAAAGTGACACGTTACAATATAAAGTGTATAAATTAGAAGGGAGAAATACTTTTTGGCTCGAAAGAGAAATCCAAGCTTTTTTGAAGCAGCCGTGGCTATAGATACAATGTGTTTATGCTAGTTAAGGTTACTTTCAAATGTGACGCCCACAAGATTAAAGGTGTCTTTGCTCTGTAAAACTTGGCCGCTCATAAGTAGAGGATATTTTTATGATACAGGGTGTAAAACCTAAAAACAATGCTTTTTATAATTAGTCTTACAATTATTTGGTCATTTGGCGATGTTATGTAACAACGCTGCCAAAAGGTTATGATGCGCGCGAAATTGAAACAGTCATCGAATGCGGGGAAATCAGGGCTATACGGGGTGTTTCAGAACTATTGAATCAAACTTTTAGGGGTTATTTCGTGCAATAGTAGAAAACATTTGAGTATAGGGACCCATATCCGAAAAAGTGTCACTACGGCGCACAGTGCTCCGAGTATATGGAAATTTGGACAAAAATACGTAATTTCTGGTTTAATAGAGTTATCCTTTTAAAAGTAAGGCAACTTGTTGCTGCTGACAAAAGCTGCTATTGAATGATAATATTATACAAATATACGAACTATATAAAGGGTGTCTCACGATGAATGGTGTCCCATTAGACATTTTAGGAGAATGGCAACCCTGATCAATTTAAAATTTGGCAACGTCAAATAAAAGTGAAAAATCTATTTTTCAAAGAATATTCAACATTGGTGTTTCCGTTTCTATGTAAAACCGGCAAAATCTTAAATATTTTACAAGAAATACCCTACATATTTTTTAAAATTTAGAATCTACCCAAAAATCCAAGAAATCTGGTGTGACATGTTACGTCCTACCTTCAACACTGATGATGAATGCAATTAAATAAGCGTAGAATTACTGCTCCTAAGACAAAAATATATACAGTGTGTCCGTGGATGGACTATACTTTGTAAAAAACTTTATGTTTAAAATTTTACAAAAAAGTTATTCTTTATAAAAATTGTTGCTTTGTCTCAAATGCTAAAACCTATAATAAAAATTGCAGTAGGATGTACAGGGTGCTTTAAAATCGCGAAAATATTACGTTAAAGAATAAAAAAATTAAAGAAACGTATTTTTTAAACTACCTAATTAAAAAGCATAAAAAGTAATCAAAAAGTTATTTTAACTTTTTTCTATTTGTTATGGTTTCTAAAAAAATTTAGGTTAACGTCAAATAAAAAAAATTGGTTATAAATATTTTATTGACTACTAATTTAAAAGGCATAAAAAAATTAACAAAAATGACTATTAGTTGAATAAATTGTTACTTACTCAACAACACTAAAATAAATTGAAAATTAACTGAATATTGTATACATAAAAAGTAAAATTAATTATTTATGAAGAAAAAATACTTAATTTTTTTAAGTAATAATAAGCGATAAGAAAAAATGTATTGATTTTTTTACTTTTCCATGGTTTTTAGTGAATTATTTTTAAAAATAACATTTTGGAACTTTTTTCATTTTTCAAGATAATATATAATATATATATACGTGATTTTAAACCACCTTGTATATCTTAGGGTAATTTTTAATATAGCTTTTAGCATTTCAGACAAAGCAAAGATTTTGATGATAATTAACTTTTTTTCGAAACATAAAATTTTTTTTTTTTACAGGTATAGTTAAGTCCATGTGTGGACAAACTGTATACATATTTTTTTACATTTCTTTATTTTTTAAAATTGCATTTTAAAAATTAAAAAACTAACCTGTAACAACTAACTAACTTTATTTTAACTCCCCTTTTCCAGCCTGAACATTGTAAATACTTCAAACCAATTTTCGTGGAATTAAATTTACAGTAATCATAATTTGGAAAAAGAGATTTATTATTCAAATAAAAAATAAGATAGGTGGACCCAGAATTTCCGGATCTATATTAGTTTCAGCACGACCTAATAAAGATTTTGGTAAAGGTATAAAACTTTGTAACCAATCTTTATTTTGATTCTCAAATTTTAGGCGATTTCTTGATGCCTTTAACCATCTTGTATGTACGTGTAGACAAAAAGTCTACTTTGGTACGGTACAACAGATGTTTTTTAATTTGGGGCGAGGGATCACTAACATTTAAAAGAGAATATATTTTTCGTATATTACTTGCTTTGCGTTGCCCTTTTTATGTTCCAGCCAAGTTTCGATAAGATTGACCTTTTTAATTAATCTGACACCCACTGTAAAATATATATATATAAAGCTGGGTCGCAGTCTAAAGCAGATAAACTATATATAAAATGAAAGTATATAAATGTCTGAACAAGAAAAAATAAAAACTGGAAAAGGTTTTGATGGGCTTTTTTTCTATGTCTTTTTAAAGTTAAAAGATGTTTAAAGTTTTAATATATTAACCGGCTTTCAGTTTATATTTATTAATATTCAATGATTTAAAGTTTTAAAATTTTTTACTGCAATTTTTTAAAGTACATACCTTGATACGCAGTCTTCATATCTAAACTTTTTAAGAAACGTTCACTGGGTGTTTCCAATACGGATATAAAAAGACAAAAAATTTTATAAAAATAAAGTACTAATCTGCATGCCGCAGCTTAACATATTTAGTGCAATAAAAAACCAGGAATTTAAAGTATTTAAGATAAAATTGGTGTAGTTTAGTGACTATTGGAATGTACCGTTAAAAATAATTTAATCAGATATTGCTGAAGGAAAACTGCGTTTTTCTGATTTTTGTCCATAGGACGAAGCACTGTGCGACGCGTTAAAATTTAGCAAGACGATGAATTGCCTAAATAGGATTTAATGCATTTAATTTTTGTCTTTGGTACATGATATCATCACATATCATTTTCATCATTTTAACAAAAAAATACAAAAAACATTACTTTGACGTTAACTTATTTTGAATGTGTTAAGTTTCGATGGCACTTCTTTCTGGTAATTTTTTTGGTATTACCTTTGTGGTAATTGTTTACAAACGGGACGCATTGCCGATTTTAATGAAATTTGGTATACGAGATTTTTGGGGCGCTAATCACGAATCTAAAAGAATTTTTAGTCGGACACGTTTCGTTTTCGTGTTATTCATCATCAAACATGAAAAGAAAGTTAACCGTATTTTCACTATATCTCCCCTTCTTTTTGCAAATAATTCCTGAGTTAAGGCTAAACTGGTAAACGTTTTATTTCCACCTCTTAAAAACCCATTTTTCTATTTATTTTACCCATTATTCCATAAAATTGTAAAGTTTTACTTTAATCACAGTAGCGATGGCTACTGTGATTGAAATGATTGAAAGTAAAGTTTTTAGCAATTTTATGGAAAAAAAGGTAAAATAAATAAAAAAAATGGGTTTTTAAAAGGTGAAAATTAAATATTAAATGCCAATTTAACGAAAAACTCAAGAATTGCGTACAAAAACAAGGGGGAATATAGTGAATTTAGGTCAGTTTTCTATTTAAGATTAATGATAAATATCTCAAGAACAAATCTAGTCCGACTAAAAATTCTTTTAGATTCGTGATCAGCGCCTCAAAAACAACCCGTATACTAAATCTCATTAATATCGGCGATGTGTCCGGTTTGTAAACAATTACCTCATTTGTATCACCTTCTTTGGTAATATAAAAAAAGTTATTGTTGGGGTAATATTTCTACTATAGTATATTGTCGGACGAGTACGGAATGTTAGGTACTAATTCCCGTCGAGTATGACTTAACAGCATGAGCTGCAGGCGCGAGTCGTTCGAGGGGAAATAAATATACCGTACGAGTTGCATACTACACTTTTTCTACGACTATCAGGTGTAAAAAAGACACAAAGTACAAAAAAATGAATGTTCTCGATTTGTAACAAATTATTTGATGTTTAATTATTTGTTTCGTTAGTGTAGTAACAGCCATGTCATTTAAGATATTATTACCTGCTGCGAATTTTTTATCGAATGTGATTCATTTTATTATTATTTAATTTTACGTACCTATCAGATGAATTATGTTTTTATACTTATATGTAAATAAAAAATAGTGACCTTCTCTAAAAAATCATTTTTGGATACAAGGTTGTCAAGAAAAAAATACAAAATATCGCATTTAAAAACCTTTAAAGCATCTTATGCCGGCCGTGGGTAATGGATGTGGGTAATGAGCATGGGAAATAGGCCATATTATCTGCTCAAAATTATTTTTGTCGGTCGTGGAAAAAAGTTTTTTAAGGGACTTGCTCCTTCAAATCGTACTGAGGTCAAGGCCAACATTGATTACGCGATCTGTTCATAATTTCCTACTTAAAATCAGGTGTACACAATTTGTAAACACTGATAATTGAGTAACGTACACCTGCTCAATTACCTCAACCGCTCCGAACTTCAAAAACATTCAAAATATCAGTAATTTACGATTCACCCGAAGTTGCTCTTAAAAAAGGAAAAAAATCTACGTAATTACCATCTCGCGAAATATATTAAAAAGCAAAAGTAAGTAGTCCGGTCAAATTAGAGCTAAACATAAGGAGAAGTTACTAAAATTCCTATCAAGATGAAAATGAATAAAATTGCTTAAAACATAAATCTAAAAAGGAAACTTTTAAAACTTTCCATCATTCCGACCGGATAAAAAAATTGGCTCGAGGTCAAAGGTCACAAAAATGATTTTTTTCTCGAATTTCTCAATAGCGGAGATTTATTGCAAAATTACATTTGAAAAAATATAGACCATGGCATTATCTACAAAAAAGGTCTCAATAATTTTTTTCCTTAATACGACCGTTTCTAAGATATAACGGGACAAAGACTTGCAATTGTCATAATATGCATAAGCACGCCACGTACACAGGGTTATTCAAGGTAAATGTCCTATTAGGATTTCGGAAACTACTAA
>JACEGR010001151.1:0-186443 GCA_014170235.1 Listronotus bonariensis
TATTTGAAGGTTGAATGTACAGGGTGGCTTAAAAATGAGTTGTTTCCAAATTAAAACAAGGGTTATTTCCTAACTACGGTACCAAACTTTAAAGAGTGATTTCTTATATCATTTTATGAAGAAAAGTTTCTATAAACATATGTCCGAGTTGTTTCGTTTCTGAGATACAGGGCGTTAATTATTTTGGAAAAAGTCAGTATATTTTATAAATATCTTAAATACGAAGCCAGATACAAAAATGTACTAAACTAAAAGTTATATTTTTAGTTGTTTTGTAGGACCAAATATAAAAACTGCATAAAAAGCCAACGGCTTACATTTTCTCTCAATAATATTTGCTTTTGTGCCCACTGTACGCCATAGCCATCGGCGGGCGAAAATTCGGCACTGAATGACCATTTATACCTGTTAAGAGAACAGGTACCTGGCAAGAACTAGGAATATTGGGCGCCGCCGTACACTTTGGTTAGTTTTGGTAATGAGGGTCAATTACAGGTAATGAAGGTAGAAAATATGGATTTGGGGGTAGTTAGAAATATTGTTTTTAGTTTCCTATTTCATCTTGAAGTGCTAATACGTACATATATTTTTATAATATTTAAATTTGTGCTATAGTCCAGTCTCGTATTGTTTTTTCTTTAAAATGACACCTGTACCGGTTCTTTTCCTTTTTTATAATAAAAAATTATTTTTATTTAGCATTTGTCCACACTTTTATTATGGACAATTGGCAAGATTGTATAAATGTTTAATAATAAAAGAGGGATTATAAAGGGCGGTCAGGTTAGTTTTTGTTAGTCAACGTTTTTTTTTTAATCCTTTAATTATACCAGAGACACTTTATGAATCCAGTTTGTGTTAATTCTTTCTTTTATTCAGACCCTTCTGATGTTGCCAAATGCTTTCTATATTTAGCGTGGTATAACTGATGTATAAACATAATTCCAAAACAACATCGTTGTTTTATTTACATTTCAATTAATAACACTTTCAAATGAGCCAAACACCTTATTTATAAATGTCCAAGTAGGTAAGTACCTGCATAACGGTGCCGAATTTACCTGTAACATATACCGACCCTAAAATTCTTGGTGCCCAGTTTTCTTGTCGAAATAATATACCTGTTATGTTGGTGCCGAATTTTCCTCCGCCCATAGCCATTGGCTTTTTATGCAGTTTTTATATTTTTTCTATAAAGCAACTAAAAATATAACTTTTTGGTGTACCACATTTTTTTTGTATCTGGCTTCGTATTTAAGATATTAAAATAAAATTAACGCCCTGTATCTCAGAAACGAAGCATCTCCGGGCATATGTTTATATAAACTTTTCTTCTTAAAATGACATATGAAATCACCCTTTGAAGTTTGGTACATTAGTTAGAAGTAACACTTATTTTAATTTGGAAACAAGTCATTTTAAAGCCACCCTGTACATCCGACCTTCAAATATTTATGTGAAAATGTATTTTCTCATTAAGCAGGACTTTTTATCAAGCGCCACTTTTTTATGTAAAGTTAATAATTAAAAAGTTTCCCATTTGGTAAGAACTTCCGAAGACCCGCTGTATTGACACAATCAATATGGTTCTAACCATTTATGTTTAACAATGTTCGTTAAATAAAGAATATTCCAGAAAAGTTGTGGTTTTTTACTAAGAAATTCTGAAACTCACCGGTGAGAAAACGTGTAAAATTTGAATGATTCTTTAGCACGTTCTGTAATAAAATTACTGCACACAAAAAAAGATATCTTAACTTAAAACAATTTGCTTTGACTCAAGACACGTTGTGAGTTGTATATAACGAAAAAATATATTCTTCTTATCAGTAAATGACATTCTTAAAAATATTATTTTAGTACAAGCATAAAGGTAGATTTAGTTAAGTAAACATATTTTTTAAGTTAAAAATATTTATGCTTTCTTTGTAGATATTTTTTTGTCGACGCGATTATCTAGCGAAGAAAAGCACTAATTTTATTGGAGAAAATATATTCTTGTCGAGCGATCAATTTAAAACATATTTTCTTCAGCAAAAACAAATTAAAAACTTAAGTTAAGAATACATTTCTTTGGCCAAGAATGTATTACTTTAGGGTTGTCTTGGTTAAAGAATATCATAATTATATACTTTCTTCAAATAAAACTACTTAGTTTTTTTTAAAACTGAGGATTGTTATAAAAATTTTATTTATCACAATTATTATTGTTAGAGTACAAAACAAAGCTTTTAATAGTATAATATTTTTATGATGTTATGTTAGACCTTCTAGACGTCTCTTAGAGTCAACCTTGCTGAGGCGTCTAGGATCCTATTAATGGAAATCTTCTTGGTACAGCAGATGTTAATAAAAACAAGAGTTTTGGGTGCTCTGCGTCCAGCATTTCCAGTGTATTCTTCAGTACTTTCTTTGTAAAGATTTCAGTTCTCAATAGTCCCGGCACGATAGTAGCTTCAATGTGGATATTTTCAGCATGGTGATCCAACTACCCCATAAAACTACAATGTGTGTCCACGGATGAACTTGACTATACCTGTAAAAAAATATTTTTAATATTTCAAAAAAGTTATTCTTCATAAAAATTTTTGCTTTATCCGAAATGCCAAAAGCTATAACAAATTTTTTTCTAGGATTTACGTGGTGGTTCATAACTGCAAAATCAAGACTTTATAAAAATAAAATTTTTGAGACTACCTAATTAAATAGCAAAAAGTACTTAAAAGTGTATAACATAAAAATTTTCTATTGATTATGATTTTCAGTAAAAGTTGAGGTTAACTAACTAAAAATAATTCCAAAAAATATATGTTTTACAGTTTATTAAAATATATTTTTTTAGAACAAAAGCTTTAAAACAATCGTCTGACTTACTATTTAAATCCAAATCCGGTAGTATAACGCGCCTGAGGGGCGACGCGTCCTCCATTCTATACTCCATTTCTACAAGCAGGATCGCACTAATCTAACTTCGTTGGTTTCTTTGGAGAGCACACCTCCTTTCTGTCAAGTTAATTACCATTTATGTGGGGTTCGTTATTTTCCAGTCCTTGGTGCCGACGTTTTCCTCAAAATCCTCCTCGGCCTGCAGTCATCTTACTTTTTGGCTATCTAGTCAACCTTTCTTAATCTCCTTAGTATATTTTTTTAACTTCTTATAATCTTGCAGTGTGGAAGGAAGCGTTTCTTGTTTCCCGGTTCGCCGATACGTACCTTCCTGGGCAACGTTTTTGCAAAAATGAATAAGGAAAATACCTTTGATACCTAATTATGGTAACCAAGAATATAATATTTTGGTTTAATAATACAAAACCTATATTTTCTTAAGTGAAAAAAATAAATATAAATTGTTTTGACTGTAAAATAAATATATTTTTTAGTTTTATTTTAAAAAAGCCATTGTCTTTAACAAAAATAATATTAAATCAACAAGAATTTTATTCCAAAGTAAAATTATGTTGTAAGTAGAGAATAAAAATATTACTTTGTCTTAGCTAAAGAAATTTAAGTTTTCCTGTAAGAATAGTATTCTTAAATATCTTTTATCATATTATTCTTAATTTTAGACAAATTGTGTCTTATTTCAAAAATATATACTTGTTTGAAGAATATATAGTAAGAATAATATTATTTAATATGAAAATAATGTAATTTCTTGGAGCAAGAATATTGTTTTCCATCAAGAAAATTTGTTTTAAGTTAAAAATAAATTTTCAAGAAAATCCATATTCTATTTGCAAGAATTTTATTTTTTGTGTGTGGATTTACCCGCAATCGAAAATTATTACGAGTCACCAGATGGACAAACTGCCTACCAGATGTTAAAAGAAAGGCTTCTTATTCTTAAATATTTTTTTAGCTACAAAAAAAGGTTTCAAAATAAGTGGGTAATATTTTTAGGTGTCATTTTAACCCTTAAAATACAGTCTGGCGCACCATAGGCGTACCATAAGCGCATTGGTCTTTAGTACAAAAACGATATTATTAAAAAAATCGTTGCGCAATAGATGAGCTATTCAGTCTTTTGCGTTACATTTTTTTAAAGCAAAAAAATATATTTAAAGGTTTTAATGAATATACAGGACATTTCATTTAAAATACGAAAGTTGTCCTATGTCGGAAAATAAGTTTTGTTTTTGTTATAAATTTTTCAAAAATCCTAAATAACAGTTGTAACAAACAATTTTGTAACATTTTAGTATAGAAATTACGTAAGAAGCTTATCCTATTTTGGTCCCTAAAATCCAAAAATTGCATAATTTACTGGGTGTTCCATAAAAAAAAGATTTTTTTTTGAGTACCCTGAATAAATCTTCATTATTTTAAATTTTGCTTTCAAAGTACCCGCATATGCTTGTAAAAAATATATAAAAAAACGTTTTTGTACTAGAAACTGTTATGATGCGCTAGCCTGTTTAAATAAAGTTTATGTACTGGACGACAGAGGGCGCCGGTAACCCCCCTCCCAAGTTTGTTAGGTTTTTACAAAAGTTTATTAAAATTTTTACAGTACAATAAAAGCATAAATTGACATTTCTTTTATTAAAACAACCCCTTCGTATTTTAAATACAAGGGCCCATTTTCTTTTATTTGTATTCTGTGGTATCGGTGTTTGTCATCAGAATGATATGGTCTTTTAAGTTATTCAGGATATGACAAAAAGTATGTTTTTTTTTTAAATGGCTTAGCCTGTAAATTTATTTTTATTAAAAATATTTTCAAATACCTTTACAAAAATATTACATTTTATATGTCTATTTTTCCCTAAAAACATGCTAATATTAAAGGGGGTGATTTTTGGACTCATTTAAAGAAAAAAAAATCTATAGACACATGCCCTAAACGTCTTTACTTTTAAGAGTGTTAAATTTTTTCAAAAGAAAAGTCAATACTTTTACTTGTCATAACTATCCTTCACCCAATTATATTTTAATTTGGCAATATTATTAATGGCATTAAGGGGACAATTTATCACTAACTTAATTACATTTAATAGGTCCAGTTCTATCTCGAGAGGCAACTAAAGGAATATATCTAACAAAAAAAAGGTACGCAACTGACTGTTCGTACGAGACATTCTTAGAGTGGCTTTAAGTCATAAATATCCAGGGATTATAAGATGTAAACTTAATAGGATAAGGCGTGTAGAGGATAAATAGTTCTTTGTTTAGGACAAATTAAATACATTTTTTAATAGGTTTAAAAGTTTCTAATTTCTGCAGGGTTTTTCTACCTTTACCTAAACTTTAAGATTTAGTTTCCGGTTTTTTAAAATATTTAACAAAAAGTAGCTTTATTAAAATTACATAATTTTTCACATTAAATGTTACTTTGGGCTACTTAAACAATACACTTTGTTGTTAGATTATTGTTTAGTTTTTATTTATTTTATTATAAAATAGTACGGTTCCATTTTTCTATCTAAGTTTTGAGCTTTTTAAAGTTTAGGTCAAATAAAAATGTTTTTTTTTAATTAATTGCAACATTTATAATTAACCCATATACAGTATGTCCACGGATGGACTTTACAATAGCACAAATGCACCAAATTTTAATATTTAAGAATATCGTGTATGGCAAATATTATTGCTTGTTAGTTCAAATGGGATTTAATTTAATAACCATTTTAAGTCTTAATTAGAGACCCAAAATACTACAAAAATGTGATAATGGACCAAGAGGAAGCTGTCTTTATGTTTAAATTCTTCTGCAAAATGCTTATTACGGAGGTTCTTAGAATCATGTAGGAATCCAAAATCTAAAATTTCAGTTATGATAATTTAAATTTTCTATGTCAAAATTCATTTTAATAGTCCTCATATATGTAATAACAAAATTTCAAAATTATCACTCTTACACCTTTCTACACTAAAGAAGGTTTCAACAAAATAATACAATAAGATACAATAAAAAATATTTGACAAACCGTGACATGGGGTACTAAAGTAAAAATGCCTATTCAATTCCATGAACCTATTTTTTTTTCTTTAAGACTTTGCTAGTATTAAAAGTAAAGTGTTCTTTTGGTCCATTTTCACATTTTTGTAGTTTTTCGGGTCCCTGTAAAAGAACATATTATTTCTCAACACTCAACGTGAATCTTGTTTTTCTAAGAAAAGCCATTTGTTATGCATGACTTTCTTAAAATTTAAATTCTGATGCATTTGTGTTATTGTAAAGTCCGTGGATATACTCCATTTTTTTACAAAGTTAAGTCGTATTTTACCTATATTCAGATTTGTATAAAAATCAGTTGTTTGACGTACCTGCATCGATTAGTGCTAAATTCCGTATGTCAATACATTAGCTATTGGATACATGAGAGGTCCATTTATAGCATGTAATTCTAAACACCTCGAGGCATTGACTTAGGGTAATTCAGTGGGGTAATTTAGTAATTTCGAAAAACTTTTAAAAATATGCGTTAGGGTGTTTTAGGTAATAACCGATTCCAATATTTTCGACATAATACTTTTTATTTTGTTTCATGGCCTACTAGATAAATTTGATTTTATTTGAACTTATACAACGTGTCTTCGGAAGATCTTACTAAATGGGAAACATTTTAATTTTTAACTAACGAAAAAAGTGTCTCTTCATAAAAACTCCTGCTTGATGAGAAAATACTTTTCTACAGAAATATTTGAAGGTTGAATGTACAGGTGCTTAAAATGAGTTGTTTCCAAATTAAAACAAGGGTTATTTCCTAACTACGGTACCAAACTTTAAAGAGTGATTTCTTATATCATTTTATGAAGAAAAGTTTCTATAAACATATGTCCGGAGTTGTTTCGTTTCTGAGATACAGGGCGTTAATAATTTTGGAAAAAGTCAGTATATTTTACAAATATCTTAAATACGAAGTCAAATACAAAAAATGTACTAAACTAAAAAGTTATATTTTTAGTTGTTTTGTAGGACCAGAATATAAAAACTGCATAAAAAGCCAACGGCTTACATTTTTCTCTCAATAATATTTGCTTTTGTGCCCACTGTACGCCATAGCCATTGGCTTTTTATGCAGTTTTTATATTTTTTTCTATAAAGCAACTAAAAATATAACTTTTTGGTATACCACATTTTTTTGTATCTGGCTTCGTATTTAGGATATTAAAATAAAATTAACGCCCTGTATCTCAGAAACGAAGCATCTCCGGGCATATGTTTATATAAACTTTTCTTCTTAAAATGATACATGAAATCACCCTTTGAAGTTTGGTACATTAGTTAGGAAGTAACACTTATTTTAATTTGGAAACAAGTCATTTTAAAGCCACCCTGTACATCCGACCTTCAAATATTTATGTGGAAATGTATTTTCTCATTAAGCAGGACTTTTATGAAGCGCCACTTTTTTATGTAAAGTTAATAATTAAAAAGTTTCCCATTTGGTAAGAACCTCCGAAGACCCGCTGTATTGACACAATCAATATGGTTCCAACCATTTATGATTAACAATGTTCGTTAAATAAAGAATATTCCAGAAAAGTTGTGGTTTTTTACTAAGAAATTCTGAAACTCACCGGTGAGAAAACGTGTAAAATTTGAATGATTCTTTAGCACGTTCTGTAATAAAATTACTGGATTTACCCGCAATAGAAAATTATTACGAGTCACCAGATGGACAAACTGCCTACCAGATGTTAAAAAGAAAGGCTTATTATTCTTAAATATTTTCTTAGCTACAAAAAAGGTTTCAAAATAAGTGGGTAATATTTTTAGGTGTCATTTTAACCCTTAAAATACAGTCTGGCGCACCATAGGCGTACAAAAACGATATTATTAAAAAAAATCGTTGCGCAATAGATGAGCTATTCAGTCTTTTGCGTTACATTTTTTAAAGCAAAAAAATATATTTAAAGGTTTTAATCAATATACAGGACATTTCATTTAAAATACGAAAGTTGTCCTATGTCGGAAAATAAGTTTTGTTTTTGTTATAAATTTTTCAAAATCCTAAATAACAGTTGTTACAAACAATTTTGTAACATTTTAGTATAGAAATTACGTAAGAAGCTTATCCTATTTGGTCCCTAAAATCCAAAAATTGCATAATTTACTGGGTGTTCCATAAAAAAAAAGAATTTTTTTTGAGTATCCTGAATAAATCTTCATTATTTTAAATTTTGCTTCCAAAGTACCTGCATATGCTTGTAAAAAAATATATAAAAACGTTTTTGTACTAGAAACTGTTATGACGCGTTAGCCTGTTTAAATAAAGTTTATGTACTGGACGACAGAGGGCGCCCCCCACCCCTCCCAAGTTTGTTAGGTTTTTACAAAAGTCTATTAAAATTTTTACAGTGCAATAAAAGCATAAATTGACATTTCTTTTTATTAAAACAACCCCTTCGTATTTTAAATACAAAGGCCCATTTTCTTTTTATTTGTATTCTGTGGTATCGGTGTTTGTCATCAGAATGATATGGTCTTTTAAGTTATTCAGGATATGACAAAAAGTATGTTTTTTTTTAAATGGCTCAGCCTGTATATTTATTTTTTATTAAAAATATTTTCAAATACCTTTACAAAAATATTACATTTTATATGTCTATTTTTAGATATACAGGGTGTTCCCTAAAACATGCTAATATTAAAGGGGGTGATTTTTGGACTCATTTAAAGAAAAAAATCTATAGACACATGCCCTAAACGTCTTAACTTTTAAGAGTGTTAAATTTTTTCAAAAGAAAAATCAATACTTTTACTTGTCATAACTATCCTTCACCCAATTATGTTTTAATTTGGCAATATTATTAATGGCATTAAGGGGACAATTTATCACTAACTTAACTACATTTAATAAGTCCAGTTCTATCTCGAGAGGCAACTAAAGAAATATATCTAACAAAAAAAAGGTACCTACGCAACTGACTGTGTAAATGTGTAAAATTTTTGTGCTTTTTTAGGAAAAGAAAATCAAAATACAACTTTTAGATCTTTCAATTTTTCCTTATCTTGTTTAGTTTAGAAAAAAAATAAGATTTAATTAATTGCATGCTTTTAGACTATAAAAGAAGCATTGCGAGATCTTTTTCTTTTAAACATTTTGGTTTTTTAACTTTTAATAAGCAATTTTGAAACATAATAAATATTTAAATATGGTTTATACTCAGTATTTCAGTTTTTATTAAAATAAGTGTTTTCAAAATTATTTGGTTTTTTGAAAATTTTAACATCATGTATCTCAAAAGTTAAGACGTTTAGGGCATATGTCCATTGAAAGTTTTTTTCTTTAAATGAGTCCATCACCCCTCTGAATATTAGCATGTATTTAGAGAACACCCCGTATAGGGTGTTCCTTAAGTATTGGGCCAACATTTAACTGGAGAATTGTGATGTTAAAATATTGATATTTAGCTTAACTTACCTCAGTACAAAATGTTATATTAACTGAAATACAGGGTGCCAAAGTTCAAAAAATAGTTTTTAATTAGTTTGATAATATTTGATACATTTTGAATATTGTAATCAAACTCGGTACCTAGCAAGGTTAGTTTATATTTATAAGGTTGCGACACATCCTCAACTTTTAGGCGGTTCGAGGTCAGGGACGCAAGAAAGAGCACTCCACGGAGAAAAGTTGGCAAGACTGGGTAAAATCAAAGCTGATGATCAATCCGGTGGTGTCTAGAATTTGCGCATTTCATTTTGCATTGTTTTGGAAGTGATATTTGTTGAGAGATATAATTCCAAATGTTTTTTTAATGTAAAAAAATTTACAACTTAATAATACGAGTAATTAAAAACTGTTGTGTAAACGGTTGTTCTACTGATACAATAAACTGTATATCTCCGGCACTGAACAACATGGCCGAAAAATGGGAGATGTGACGTCATAACACGTCAAAGCAATATGGCCGAATGTCGCGACCCTATATAGACCGGCTTTGGTACCTAGGGGTTTTTTGACATAAACTTTTCGTATCTTAGGTTGTTTTTTAAGTGTTAACTGGAGGACGCGACCAACACTACTTTAAAGATCTCTAAAACGCCCGAACTTTTATTTGCTACTTTGTATAGACTATCTAAGTAAACTAGTAAAAGTTCGTTTATAAGGAGGCAGTTGTAGTTATGGCTGATAAGCAGTTTTTAAAGGAATTTTTTAATTTTCACTAAATAACTTAAACGCACGGAATATCTAAGAGACCGGTTGCTCAGAGTGGTTCTTACAAGCGTATCCCTTTTTTGTGTAGGAGGCATAGGAGAGTTAAATGTTTTACTCAGATGGTACATACAGAGAAGCGCTCTCTAGTTAACATCTAAAAATTAAACTCAGATCTGCATAAAGAATGTCAGAAAACACCTAGATACCGGGTTTTATTAGAATACTCAAAACATATCAAATATCGAATTAATTTAATAGTTTTTTTCGAACTTCGAACAAATTTTGTACTGAGGTAAGTTTAGATAAATTGCAATATTTTAACTTCACAATTCTTTGGCTGAACTTTGGCCTTACTAAGGGACCACCCAGTATGACTATAATCGATTGCCAACTTATTATCGAATTGTTGGTTAACACAGGTAAGAAACAGGGATTTATGTAAGATTTTCGTAAATAGTAAACAAGGTGATATTTCGATATAATAAAATTTTATTGTTGGGGTTTCCGAGTTACTTTAAATGGGATTTCCGAAAGTAATAGGAGGTAATTTTTTATTGGTATTTAGTGATCATTATTCCACTGTATAATTATTATAATGTAATAAATAATAAATATAGGGGGTAGGTAGGTACTATGGATTATTTTAAAAATTATTTTGATGACATGACTGACGATGTAGTACTTTAAACCGTTAATGGGCAATGTTTGCCACTGGTGGAAAGAAAGCGGTATAAAAAAGACAAAACGACCATTAAAAAGATGTTTACATGCAAGCGCTCTAATCTCTACCTACTAGTGTTTAACTCACAGATACTCAGTGGAACGCATCGAACTGGCACTTAAAAACATATATTTTTGCCATATTTATATAAAGTTGAAAAGTTGGGGCTTTTCAATTTGGGATGCATAAAGAGAGCTTTTCTGTTAACCTGGGATCATTAATAAGCCCTTTCTTTAATGGAATTAGAAATACTAAGAGTAATGGATGACGCTATTTGTCAAATATGAAAATTATACAGCGACCGCCAGACATGTTGAACCATATGGACAACTTTTTTATTTTTGATTTCTCAAAAAATGTTATTTATAATGAAAATCTCTACATACACCGAAAATCACAAAACACTGATCAACATTTTAATAAACCTTAGCGTATAGGAGGTAGGTGCAAATTAACGAATATGACACAAGAGAAAAGTACCTTAATTTTTGTTTGTAATTAAAAGTTATTCCATATTTAAAAAGCAGAACTTCTTAAAAAAAAACTTACTTTTCCAACTTACCCCGTATAGAGATTAGATCGAACTAAATTAACTGTCTTAAATAATTCTTATGGCCCTTAAATTTCGGAAAATTGTCAAAGCTTTGTTATTCTTAAAGCTTTTAAGTACACTTAGCTCACTTAAAAAAAAGGAAAATATTTGCTTTCTTGTGCTCTAATAAGGGTAAAATTTAAAAGCCCTCTTAAGTTAAGGTTCTACAACATTTCTGCCTTAAACAAGCATCTTCATATTTTTAAATGTATATATCTTAAATTTATATATCATCGTTTTTTATTAGGTTAAACCAAAAATATTTTTATACTTCTATGATTTTTTTTACCACATCCCAATAAAGTTAAATTTTTTAACACAGTAAACCCAAGCAGCAAGCTGACGTCATTTTTAGTCATTTTTGGTCATAAGACGTCATCAAACCAAAATTGTGACGTCATTTTTACATCATATAACTGACGTGTGACGTTGAAGCGACGTCTTGTCGACGTCATCTTTTCGTCATACACTAGCTCATAAACTAATGACGTCATGTTTAGTAAAACCGCCGAAAAAATTTGCGACATTATATGATTCGTGTCAAAATCCAACCGAAATATCATATGACAGAAAAATAACACTAATAATTTTACAAAGTTAAAATAGGACAAGACTCTACCGATAGATGGCGTAATGGACAATAAACTACCACGTTTATTCAACATCTTCGCTTCTTATCACCTACACCGTACCGATGAGACCAAAATAGTTTGAGACTGGACTGCGGTTAATGATCCTAATTAGCTTTAAAAGAAATATCTTCGGCTAGTGTAAAAATCTGCATCTCCAGGTTGGACAGTGTCCAGAGAGATGCGACCATGCAGTGCAAGGAAATTTCAAGCAGTAGGGAGTTATTTCCTATTTCAATTTTTTAAATAAAACATAGATTCATTTTAGCTTTTATAAAGTATATGCGTCAATTTTTGTCATCCTAAAGACGTCATTATGTCGTCATAAGGGACGTCTTTTGTCTGTGAACTTAGAGGGTCAATTTAACGTCATTTTGTCGTCATCTTATGACGTCTTTGCTGACCATAGGCGTTTTTTCGTATTAATACGGTTTAAAAGATTTTAAAAACATTTGAATACCTTTCTTTATCTAACTCTCATATTTATATTGTCATTTCAAATGCGGTTTAAACCACTCGGATAAATAAGGTAAACACGAAAAAATGTCTCTAATATGTCCAAAATTACTAAAAAGAGACGTCAATAAGACTCATCAGCTTGCTGCTTGGGAATATAAAATCATCTCAATCCAGTATTCATAAAAATAAATTTACTTTTTTTGAAAAGTGAAGAAGTTTTTATAAGGCAATAACAACGTGGAACATTAATCTAAAGGGGCTTTAAAATTATAGCCTTATTGAACCACAAAAAGCAAAAAATAACTTTTGGTTTTTAAAGTGATCTAAATGTACTTAAATACTTTAGTATGCCAAAGCTTTAACATTTTTTCGAAATAAGAGAGCAATAAAATTTATTTATGGCAGTTAATTTAGTTCGATCTCTCTATACGGGGTAATTTGGAAAATTAGGTTTTTTTCCATTTTTAATAGGAGGTTTTGTTTTTAAAATATAACATAATTCCTAACAAATTTTTAAATAATATTTTTCTTTGGGTTCAAAAATTAAGGTAGTTTTCTCTTATGTCGTATTCGTTAATATGCACCTACCTCGTACACGCTGTGGTTTATTTGAATTTTGATTAGTGTTTTGTGAGTTTCGGTGTATGCAGAGATTTTTATCCATTTTTTTGAGAATTAAAAAAATTGTGGTTCAATATTTCTGGCAGTCACTGTATTCTAAAGATAAATTTGATTTGGGCTGCACATGGAAAAAAAATACACATGAAAAGGAGGGACAATTTTACATGTCATGAAAACAAGAGTGACTTTACTGATACTGAAATCCAAAAAGTAGTGAAATCATCAAAGCAAAATGTTTAAATAGGGTATTAAAAGAAAAGTACAAATTAAAGCTTTAAATGTGGTATACAGACTGTCCACGGATGGGATTTACGAGAGGATAAGTGGATCAAAAATTTCATTTCTTCGAAATAAGCTAATTTTTCATAAATATTTTTGCCTGTAAAAGAATATGATTCACTAAGAGAAAATGTTGATTTTTTTATACAGCGTTTGCAACAACATGATTTCTTACCAAAATAAAAACTTGCCATTATACAGGGTGTGTCAAAAAATTTGAGATTTTTCTTAAACTACCTTTATTTCTGATTTTAAAGCAAAATGTTATTTAGAAAATTTATTTAGAATAGCATTTTAAACGACATTAATAATGTTACAGGGGTATAAAAAGTTTCAAAAAACCAATTTGAAGTTAACAAAAATTCCGTATTTATTTTTTTAGTATAAAATGACGGAAAAAAACTCTCATAATTTTCTTTTAAAACATCTGCTTCTTTAAAATTTCTACACAACATAATTTTAAAGCTTTCAATAAGTGTGATCAAGGCGTCTTTGCAAAATTATGTGATAATCAATAAAATATATATATATTTATTTTTATTGATTACAAATATTATTCTAAATAAATTTTCTCAATGACGTTTTGCTAAAAAATTAAAAATAAAGGTAGTTTACTCTTTAAGAAAAATTATGTTTTATTAGGTTTTTGCCAACCCTGTATTCAAAAATTAACATTTTCTTCGTGAACCATATTTTTTTAAAAGGAAAACATTTTTATGAAGAATGACTTTTTTCAAAAAATAAAAATTTTTGTTCATTTGTCCTCTTGTAAACCCCATTCGTGGACAGTCTGTATATTTTAAACCCCCAAAATTTATTTTATGTTAAACCCTTGCTAAAATCATTTAATAGTGTTAGAAATATTAACATAACCTTAGGTTTAGATAAATAATCGGTGATTATTAGTGTTTACTAATGTTAATCCCAAATCCGGTTATTAAGTGCAGTTTAAGGGCACATGTATTTTGGTTCTTAAATCAAAAATATTAGAAAAATTGGTTCCCAACCTTTTTGGTTGTCCTGACGGCTTATATATAAATTGGTTCCCAACATGTTTACCGTACCTTACTGTCGCCGAATATAGGTACGAATATTGAATAAGTAATAAAATTAGCTTGTGTAAGTGTTTATAAACTTGTTTCTCGAACTAACCAGAAGTGTGAAAATTTACCCCAACTGTTTATTTAAATACGCAACACACAAGTCACTGCAAACATGCAAAATTGCTACTAAGTAAATCAAACCCACCAAACCACACACAAAGTGAGGAAAGGTGACAACTGTCTTGTATATTACGGAACCTAATAAATACTTTAAAACTATTTTAAAACAGCAAAAAAGATAAACTAAATAACCAAAATATCTGTGTAACATTCTTATAAAAAGGTATATGTTCTTTCTTTTCAACATACGGGAAATAATGTTTTTGAGGTTGGGTTTTTGTTGCTGATTTCCTTAATATTTTTAATTGATTAATATTGGTCAGCAATAAATAAAATATTAGTACATTTAAAGAAGATAATATTAAAATGTACTATTTCAGTGAAAGGATGATAAGCAAACGCGTTGTAGCAGGATCATTAAAAGTAAACACTGGGAACATTGGGAAATTGGCAATTACCCCCGTCCATAATTTTCCTCAAGTGCACTTTCGCACTGACATGACGCTCAAAGATGAACCACATATTAGGGAATTATTGGAATTCATATAAGGTCTAGCAGTAATAAATTCAACAGTATTTTGACATTACGCATGCTCAGTAGTGGTTTTAAATAAGGGAAACTTTATTGAAGTTAGTGCTGGACTTTAATTATTATTATTTTTTTCTTTGGACAAACCACGAAGGCTAAAAGCCTAAATACAAACGTACCGTGGGTGTCTTAAGCGAGGTAAGAGGGAGTTTGTTGCCACGGGACTTAAATACTTGAAGATTTGGGGGAAGGAAAGACCTCCGTGGGCAGCGGGTTCCACAACCTAGAAACTCTAGGGATAAAAGAACGAACAAAGTGGGAAGTTTAGGGCCTATCCAATTGGACCGTATAGGGATGCATACGCGCGGAATCACGAGTTTCTCTGTTGGGAACCGTAAGTGGAGGAAGTATACTGGACAATTCTTCAGAGCAGAAGCCATGGAAGTACCTATAAAAAAGCGATAAATCCCCCATAGCCCGACGATGTGCAAGAGAAGGAAGCCTCTCTGTAAGTGAAGGACCATTAATGAGACGAATAGCTCTTCTTTGAATAGAATCAAGAATGCTTAGGGTTGTGGGGGACGCCATGCCCCAGATATGAGAACAATATTCCAAGGGAGGTCGGATTTGGGACACATATAAAGTGCATAAATTAGTGTAAAAATATAGTCGGTCGTTTCCCTTCCTTATTTTGACATTTGAAAACAAAATGAGGTTAAGGGTTAAAGAAATTTTTGTTTATATTTTTAAATTTTGTTTTTAAAATATACTAAAAAAGTTAAAACTTCCCATTTGTAACTATACAAACAAATAAATAAAATAGACTATAAATAAAAACAAATAATATTCCAGTTTTAGGTTAAAAATAATAGCTAGCACTATTTGCCTATTTCAATAATTCCCTATTACTGAAATTTGATATTACTACAGTTACAAGGAAAGTATCCCAGATGTCCCCCGGCGATTTTCATGAAACTGCAATATGTTGTAGTCCTTCAAAAAATATGAGACACGTATTTTTTTTATCGGCCTATAAACACTTTTAAGGGGTGAAATGCACTTTTGAAATCCACCCTCAAATTTATTTTTTTCAAATAACTTGAGAACGAATTTGGATAACTTCACGAAATAAAAACCATAATTTTATTTATCGAATATTCTATCAGCCTCTAATAACTTTTTTACAGATTAAAAAATATATATATTTATCCTAAGGGTAAATTTTAGGGGTGCATTTTACCCCTTAAAAGTGTTTAATGACCTATAAAAAAATGTCTCTTATTTTTTGTAGGACTACAACATATTGCAGTTTCATGAAAATCGGCGGGGGACACCTGGGATACTTTCCTGTTAGTACCTTTGCATTTTATTTATCTACCATTATATCACCTTTTAAAAATGGAAACAACAAATCTTGAATTTTGGCACTTAGCACTTTTCTATATTAGGGTAAACAATTGTAAAAAGACCTATAGAAAGACCCTAACACTCCCAGTCAGATTAGGCAGGCCAAAGTCCCATCTAAACGACGAAGAAAGAAATAGATAATCAAGAAGGCGCTCCTCCTCTTATTGGCAGAGGTATTATATAAGGTACCTCAGCGTTTAGACAGAAGCATGGTTTAAAGAATATTTGCAAAAGTGTCTGCAGCTGCTTTGTTTAGTTTTTCGACCCGAGTGAAAAATAGTTTAAATTTTAAAATTAATGAAAATGTTCGAAACTTGTAGTGATTCTTTGTCCTCGGTATTACCGTTAAAAAATGACAGTTATTCGTCGTTGGATTTAACCGATCTGACCAATTCAAACCAAAAATATTTGCCTTTTTCTTCTTCAAATCAAGATTGTAATCAAAACGCATTTAACTCCATTTGTGGGTGTTTAGATTCCACATTATCACATTTACCATATTCAATGGAAAATGAAAAATTCATTGATGAAAATAAAGACAGTCACTATATAACCGATTTTAGACTTCAAGACTCTCCCAGATTCTCTAATGCAAGATTGACAAGATATGATGCGTTTAATACAATGGAACGAGCCGAAGAATCACAATTGCTTAAATCAAGAAGTCCTTATCGAAAACGAAAAATCCCGACTCTGACGATAAAAATTTCGCGAAATCAAAACGAAAAAGAAAAGTGCCTCAAAATTTTGAAGAAATCAAAAGAACCGCGTTGCTGCTAATGAAAGGGAAAGACGAAGAACCCAAAGTTTTAAAATGGCTTTTGCCAATCTAAGAAAAAGTTTACCATCGCTACCGTCAGATGAGCTGTCTAAAATACAAACTATAAGAATAGCTGTGAGGTATATAGAGTTCTTACGTGATGTGTTGTCGACGTCTTTGACAGAAAACCCTGAACAGAGTGATGTTTTAAAAAGTTCGTATACGTCTCATAAAAATCTTGCAAGGGCATTTAGGCTGTGGAAAACCGAAGTTGAATGGAACAATTCATTGTGAATGGCTACCAAATTGGTAAGAAATAAAATGTTCACTTAAAATTGTAGGTTTTTTTATACACAGAATTATTTTTAAAATTAGCTCTAGGTATGCCTTTACTGAATCTAAGTTTCAACAAAGTAATTCAAAAAATATACTTACCTATAAGAATCAACGTGAAATAATTTTTGAAGTTATTTGTATCGATTTAGCCTAAAACGTAAACACAACGTGTACAAAAAAAAAATCATAAAATAGTTAATGAATTTAAAGTGATAGAACAACAATAAAGACATTTTTAGAATTAGCACTCTAAATTACATAAAAATTAAATACCTTTTAAATATCAAATATTGTCATAACTATGGCAATATTTTATCATTATATGAAAATCTTTTAAAAATACTTATACAGCGTGCCTACTAAAGTTCGCACCATATAGAAAACTTGTTAATTATTGATTTTACGAATAAAAGTTCGGCATGGTCTAAAACCCAAAATGCAATTATCAGATATTAATTTTTTGCAGTGATATACAAGGTATGTCAAAAAATATGAATTTTGCTCAAGAAAAACTACGTATTTATTTAATAATATCGAAAATTTGTTTAAAGAAAATATGTTCAGGATTAAAAATAACATTCAAATATGCAAACTTTATTTTACTTTTATAAAAAAAAAAAAAATTATTATGCATTAATGGTGAAAATTTAAGTTTGTATATTAGTGCATACTTGTTTCGAAATGTAATATGAAAAGAAAGCAAAAAATCACACAAATGCTCGTTGTCATAGAAAAAAATGTAACTAAACTTTTTTGTTTTTTTTTAATAAACCAGTTTGCACATTTAGAAGATATTTTTTTCCTGAACATACTTTCTTTATAAAAATTTTTGATATTAGGATCAATAAAGGTACTTTCCTCTTTAGCAAAATTCATAATTTTTGATATACCGCGTATACCTCTGCAAAAAATTATATTTGATGATTGTATTTTGAGTTTTAGACTATGCAGAACTTTTTATTGGAAAATTAATAATAAAAAGTTTTTCATATGGTGCAAACTTAAGTAGACACGTGTACAGCGTGTCTTTGAATGATTTTACCATATAGAAAACTTCTACAACAACCGTAGAATTCTAATATCAAAATGAAAAAAAAGTAAAAAACATGGATCTGCAAATTTCTCGTTTTCAAGATACAGAGTGTGGAACTTGTAGAAAAGTAGTTCGTTTTGTACTCTCTCTAGATTAAGAAAATAAAAATACAGCTAATATGTTTAAAATTTTTTTGGTATCTCTTTAGTTTAATGAAAAAAAAAATGAAATCCACTTTCATATTTTAAGGCCATAAAAGAAGAAAGCAAAAACCTTTGCTTTTAAAAATTAGGTTTATAATTTTCTATTAGGTTTATGTAACAACAATAAATAGTTATTTAAATGGGGTTTACATCTACTTTAACAATTTTTACTAAAATAAGCGTACTCGAAATTTTTCAGTTTTTTAGAAACACCCTATATCTTGAAAATAAAAATAATTTAAACCCACGTTTATATCTACTTTTTTCTTATGTTAATAGAATTCTACCATGGCAGTATAACACCACTGTCCAAAAACATCTTGTATATTTATTTATATCAAATATCGAAGTATCAAATTTATTTTTAACCTTAGCAAACCAAGTACACCAATAAGAAACACATGGTATAGTTAAATACTGCGAAATGATTTTTTAATAATGTTAATGACTATAAAATAGAAAACCTATTATCTGTATTCAAACTTTAAATTAACTTTTGTTCTCCCTTTTATTTAGGACATGATTGAGCAGTGTTTCCTAAACCTCATTCCAAGAGATGATCGCCAGTAACACACCCAGGTATCTACCAGAACTAGCTAGAATTACCGTTCCATATATTCTTCGGAAAAAAGCAATGCAATGATAAAGTATGCTAGTAAAAGTTATTAGCCCCCTGACGTCATTAAATGTAAAACTATCCATTGGTTCCCGTTAACCTACAAGTCTAACCACTACACGAAGACTAAAATATATTGTAATTTTGTTAGAATTGTTATAGAGGGTGCTCGCTTGGTGCAAGCCTATATTTTAACCCATTTTAATCTCGAATAACTTTTAAAAAAATAAACTCATCAAGATGTGGTTTTCGCAAAAAGCTTTAGATCTTTTTAAAACAATGGTTGCAGTAAGGCTAGATTACTTTCTTTTTAACTTTTTTTTAATAACATTTAGCTTTGTTGAAGTTTTATTTTATGTGACCTTTTCTGTAGCAAATTTTTATTGTAACCAATACTCTTAATTACCGTGCAGTCAAATTTTTAGAGATGAATAAATCCATTATTTTTTAAATAACCATAGCTTCTGTGCATTTTTTTAAAGGGGAAATATTGAATTTTGAAATTGTAAAAAAATGTACATTTAAAATACCAAAGTTGGCCCATATCGGAAAATCGACAGAATGTCAAAACAAAATGACGATAATATGATAATTTTTTTAAGTCAAGGCTTTTTGCCAAAAAACGCATCATGATAATATTATTTGTTATAAAATTATTTGTGATCAAAAGGGAACAAAATAAAGTCGGGCACCTTGTACAGCGGGTATATGTAAGATCGCTACATATGGAAAACTTTTTATTATTAATTTTACGAAAAAAGTTATTCCTAATAAAAAGTTCTGCATGGTCTAAAACCTAAAATGTAATTTTTAGATATTATTTTTTGCAGTAGAATACGAGGTATGTAAAAATATGAATTTTGCGCAAAAGCAAAATACCCTTATTTTTTAATATCGAAAATTTTTATAAAGAAAAGACGTTTGGGATTAAAAAGAACGTTTAAATAGGTAAACTTGTTAATTTTTAAGAAAAACTTCTTTTTCAATTTTTTATGCGTTAAGGGTAGGGTTGCCATAAATTCTCTAGCCAATGTCGGGACACCTTGATTTCTAGCGGAGGCGGGGGGAAGGAGGGAGGCACTATATGTTTCTTTTGGTTATTTATTAATAAAATTCAACAACATTTTAAAGTTAGCAGAACTGCTTCTCTGCCATTAATAAAAAATTTCTCTGAATTGAAGGGAAGGGAATGTAAGGAAATTTATAAGTAGTATTTATTTATTTTGATAAATTTTGTGAAATCGTTTTAACACAAAATTAAATATATTGCATTTTAGGGTTTTAGACTATGCAGAACTTTTTAAAAAGAATAACTTTTTTCGTAAAATTAATAATAAAAATGTTTTCCATATGGTGCGAACTTTAGTAGACACGCTATACATACTTATAATATATTTAATAATTATATTTTTAATTATAATTGAAACCAATAAATAATAAATTATTAATATTTGTTGGAATAAAAATAAATAATAAAATTTATTACTTTACTAATTTTTAATTTTTTGGCCCTTAAAATTTTAAGCAGGTTAATTAGAGTTTCAGCAGATTATTCTGATAAACAATAACTGACTAAGGGTAGCAGTAGGTCATTTTATTTACAGATAGCATTGGTTTAGTTGTTTCTAACATTAAGGGGATTATTTAAGCCCAATGAATGCAAAATCTCACCTTAGTTAAAAATTAATTTCGTTTCAGGCTGGGATCATCTTTAAATTTAAGTTTAAGCGAAAAGAAAAAACATTTTCAAAAATGTACATGGTTCGAATTACGGGACATTATTCATACGGACAATTTTTAATTTTAACACTCAAATTGACTTTTTAAACTGCAGCTTTAATTTACGTTTAGACTATATAAGCAGTATCAAAAGATATATCGGCTAGTAAAGCAACAACAAAGGATTTAGAATGAATCATCCAATACGAAATGTTTACATGCCGGTATTCACGTTAGACTGTCTCCTTTTGTCACATTGCTTTCTCACATTGCCTGTGTGTTATGTTATTTAGTCAATCCGCTATAAAAGTTGTTGCAGTCTGTTACGATATTTATTAAATTAAATTAAATTTTAAAAGATATACAAAGTTTTCTTTACTCTTTTATTTTTTTATTATTTTACATGACCCTACTAATATATCACTCCAATTTCTTAAATAAGGCAGTGCAAATTTTTAATTATATATTATATTATTAATATTAAAAAATTATTACAGTTTTTTGGCACATTCTGTATTATTTAAAAATACTACATATCGCACACCTAGATTCAAAAAGTAGCAACTCAAAAACACTTTTTGCAGAAATGTCGTAAAATTGATAGTCGAAGATCCAAATTATAAGCAACCTTTAAAGTTCTCGCTAGTAGAGAAGATACCACGGCGTCACCATTTCAGTCTCACTTTCAATTAATCTCCTTTTTGTTGCTCGTACACAATGTAAACGACGCGTTAAGACAGCGATAGTTGATTGCCGCCTTTATTTGTATAATGCTTGTGGCATGGTCAAGGCTATCTTAGAGGCGGCGGAGGGCGTGGGCGACGTGGGCGACTACCCACGACCTTGCGGCCCGCTAGCCTCGCGCCATACATTTTGCAGTAATAGTAAAGGGCCTTATCATACCTCATCAGAGAAGGGGCCTCGCAGAAAAGGTAAAGACCTTTTTTTTGGTCTTCAACTTTTGTTTCCACGATACCATTTGGCAAGCAGGAGCCTCGCGGAAATGAGGGCCTCGTAAAATGTATCTTGTCAACATTTTTTTTCCTTATTTTTAAATTTCCTAAATACCTGATTTGGATGGCTATATTTCCAATACTAATAAAGGTAGATTTACTTATGATATTTTCTTAAAGTTTTTTTAATAGTTTACAGTTAAGAAACGGCATAGAGACGTACTGCCACGAAACGTTGTGTGAATAAATTTATATAGACAATGGAAGTCTGAAATGATTCTTTTACTTTTTTAAATATCTTTTGAATGGTAATATAATATACAGGCTGCTTCATAAAAAGATCTTTTAAAGAGCTTTTAGAAAACACCACATTAGGTACATCTAACTTTATTAGTTTCAGAAGTATGGCTATCCAAAATTAGGTATTTAGGTAACTTTTAAAGTACCGGTATTTTGTATTAGGTAAAAGTATTCATCTTATATTTTAGGGTTATAAAGTACTCGTCGGGAGCTTTAAAATGACGTGCCACAAGACCCCCTATCTATTTAACTTTTTTGCAAGATGGCGTCCAGCCTTTATTTTTAAATTTTCATCTGTCAATCTCATACTAAAATATAGTACTTATGCATCAAGTTTATATCCCAAAGTTTTACCTTTTTAAATTGATCTGTTTAAAAAATAAAAGGAGGGAGGGCATTAAAAAAATGCAATGTATAGTTACGTTTATTCGTAGACACACTGTATAATTTTCTGATTTGTTTTCTTATAGGTATTATAGAACGGTTAAAAAATCTGCGTTGGGATGTCACACAAATATGAAATTTATGAACTTCCGTGCAACATAAAACCTCGTCATAAAACGTCTAATAAATGGAAATTCGAAAAACAACAGAACGCAATATGCGTTTGTTTATTTTTATAAAACTGCTACTGACAAACGGAACGCTTTATTATGGTTAAAGAACATAAGTAAATAAAAGCTTTCTAAGAAATATGAAAAGTATAAAACAACCTGTTCTGACAAACATATTACAGAAAAATGGGTCCTATTATATCAAAAATGATTAAAACTAAAAGCTTAAGCATTAACGATAGTAAAGATTTTAAAAACGAAACACAAATACCAATAATGTGAAGAGTTTAATTATGGGTCGTGTAACCATTAACTTTGGGTATACTTTGTAAAGAAAAGATACAGCGATCGGCAAACAAATTCGCAATATTTGTTTTTTTTTTAATTAACATGATTTTTTTTCGGAAGTCGTCTCTGCATGTCCTAATCTTCATTTAGATCCGCAGTGGCAAGAAGCATTTTTCGGATTTTTACGATCTCGACAAACATGCGCACTTAAAAGCTGTGGCAAAATACAAACACCGGTATCCCGTGCCCTTCGTCCGCGTTTTGACCGGGACGCTCATTAGCTACCGTACTCTGAACGAAAACCAGGACGCCGGCGCCGTCGACAAATTCTTTCCGATAATGCGGATAGTCTGTTTGACGCCAGGGTCCTAAGTCTCGAGTATAAGAGAATGGACTCGGTCACATCGCCAAAATGATCGTTCCCTTCCCGGGCTGTTCTCCTTAAAGGGTCCTTATTCTCGAGCATAAGAGAACGGACTCGATCACATCTCCAAAATGATCGTTCACTTTTCGGGCTGTTTTCCTTACAATTGCGTGATGGGAGCAGTCGTTGCGTGAGTTTAAGAATACCTACCTATTTAAGCTTTTCGAAAGAACTCCGCCCACTTTTCTCATGAGAACGCTCTTCCCCAGTTTCGAGAATAAGGACCCAGGCGCGTTCACCCTCGATTTGCTTGCGCACAAACCCATTTTTCTCCCATGAAATTTACCTTTTGTTTCGCGCAGGTAATAATATTGGCATCAGTGGTCCGATAGCCTAAAGGTTGATTTTGACGTTAGGCCGAAAATTGGAATAAACTGAAATGAAAATACAAAATACAAAAAATTAAAAATGCCAAAGTCTTTAAAATTAAATTTTAACTCCAAATGCAAACTGTTTTGACTTAATACACTTTTGAACGTTAAAATTGGCAATAAGGTTATTTGACATGCAGAGATGATTAGCGAAAAAAATCGGATTTGACCATATACTGCGAACTTTTCTCCTGTGACTGTATGTTAGTTGTAAATATAATGAAAAAATTATTTATGAAAAATTAAACGAAAGCATTTCCAACAATAATGCACTTTTTATATGACTGTGAAAGTTTATATTTAATAAATACGTGTTGAAAGTTTTTGATCGGTTAGAAGAAGTAGATACAAAATAAAAAGAGAAACAGTATTTATTGTGATCTAAAAACCTTAAATACATATGTTATCCTATCATAAAATTTTTATTTTCGTCGTTATTAAAACGACAGAAGCAAGGCAAGGAACAAAAAGTATTTTTGTAACATGATTTATTGGTCCCGACCATAGTCGTAAGTAGAGGTAGGTTTACTTTTTTATTGTTAGCCACACCAGGTTTCCAGAAAGGTTATTTTCTTTAGAAAGCCTACAAAATCTTGGGAACCAGACAAGAAAATTGATAAAAACTAATGCCGGCTTTACACGTGTCAAGTGTCTTACGCAAGTTACTAAAGCAATTAACAAAAAAACAGTTCGCCACTGACTGCATAAACTTTCTTTAGAATTGGCAAATAACAATA
Source organism: Listronotus bonariensis (assembly GCA_014170235.1). Lineage (NCBI taxonomy): Eukaryota > Metazoa > Arthropoda > Insecta > Coleoptera > Curculionidae > Listronotus > Listronotus bonariensis. The sequence continues at coordinate 24,804 of JACEGR010001151.1, forward strand.
TAGCTTTTTGTATCTTCTAATTTATTTTATATCGTCTAGTTTTATAAAATAGAGAAAAATAAAATAAAATTTACTGATTGCATATTTCCAGTGTATAAAAGAAACATTACAGAAATGTTTCTATTAAAAATTGGGTGTTATATTTTTTATAGGCAATTATGCAACAACAACAACAAATACTTGGTTTAATATTGTTTATAACTATGCTAACATATTTTACTAAAATAAGGTGTTTCGAAATTTTTTAATTTATTACAAGTTTAATACTCTGTTTTTTAGAACGAAAAATTGGCGGACCCATGTTTGAATGCACGTTTTTTTTTATTATTTGAATAGGATTCTACCCTTGCCGTTTGACACCCTGTATATAATAAATAGTAAACCGTAAGATATTTTTGGAGTTTATGAAAATTTATCATAATATGACAAAACCTTTTTGACCGCCACCTCCTCAATTATTAAAAATAAGATCTTAATTTGATTGTATGGCGTGTCTAATCTCAAGTTTCATTTTTAAATTTAAAAACCCTGAAGGGTAGGAGTCCCTTGGCAAAAGCTTTTAATCTAAGAAATTTGATTTGCCCTGCATAGGTCCGAGACAGCCATAAACTTACAAAATGATGTAATAAGTTATGATTGGTACAGGTAAAATTGAAATGAAGGTTAAAGTCAACGCCATTGGTTTATTAGAAGGTGTTCAACAGGTGTAATAAATTAAAGTTAAACAGGTAGACACGCCTTATTTAAGATGTAGAAGTGGTGTATCGATGGTAGTCACTGAGCCAATAATAAAATTTAATTCATGGTAACATTTTTAAAATCTTTTTAGGCTGAAAATAACAACGAGATTCTTGTCGCGTTACTATGTCCGCATGTATTTGATTATACCAGTTTGATTTAGGCACGATGTCGCGCTGTTTGCTCGTCGCTCCTCTATATTTTCAGCCTTAAGGTGGTTTCTTTTAACGAGTCTAGAGTAAATATCAATAGTAAAAAAGCCAGGTGGTCATTAGTTGTGTCTCACTTTCAATTATTCCCTTTTTTGTTGTTGGCACACTATTTAAACGACGCGTTTAGACATCAATAGTTGATTGCCTGATGACGCTTCTGGCTTTTTACTATTGATGTTTACTCTACCACGAATATTCATAACGGTATATATGGAGACGGCGCTTTAACCCAGCCTGTCAATGTCAAATGTTTCGTGTGTCGGAATGGGCAAAAGCGTCACTTCTTTTGTCGGACAAGTTTACCACGATTTTTACATCCAATTTTTAATCGTTGTGCCCAAAATCGTAAGTGTTACAGTCACAAAACCATAAGACCCATGGACATGTTTTGGGTATCGGATTGGGCACCGTATAATAATAATAATAATAATAAACTAAAAAGAAAAATAAACATTTTTTTAAACTAAACGGACTTCAAAATAAATAAAGTACCTAACTAAAAATTTAAGAATAATGATTTAAAAAAAATCAAAAACAAGTCGGGTAATAACATAGGGTAGTAAAATAAAAAAACATGTGTTTGTTTAGTTGTTAACATTTAGTACTTTGTTATTACATGTTATTACCCGACTTCATGTTTTTGATTTTTTCTAATCATTATTTTTAAATTTTAGTTACTTATTTATTTTGAGGTGGGTTTGGTTAAAAACAAATGTTTATTTTAAGATCATGACTTACAAAACATACCATTTTAAAAATTTTAAAGCTTATTGAAGAGCAATTGGAATATAATAATGCTATCTTGGTTGTTATTTAGGTTGGAATGATATTAGACAGAAGGCAGACCTACTTGATTTTTATCGAATCAGTGAAGATGAGAAGAGCTTTTTGTGTTTTTTCGAAATTGTTATTCAGGTTATTCACTTTATTAATTTATTTTGAATTAAATACCTCTTTATTAGGCCCTATTTTTAAATTTAATTTAAACAGTAATACAATATATTTTAAATTCATAAATGATATCCACAATTTTACAATTCTTGGACCAAACTGATAAGGAAATAGCATGTGATAACGGTTTGTCAGTATTTGTGCTTGCAATAAATAGTATAATAATAAATTATAAATACCTACTTTATTTGTTTTATTGTCTTCTAGTATTTTTGCATCTCGTCGTTGTTCTGGTTAGTTCTTGAATATTTAATATAGTTAAAAAAAACACACGATCAAATAAAACGCAATGTTAATAGGCTTTTTCGTTAAACTGTAAAATTTTAGTTTTAGTACTTACGGGGTTTGCGGAGACTACTGATGATATTTTTAAAAGAGCATTTTGATTAGTGTTTTATCGCTGATATTAAACATTTTGCTAAATTTTCAGTGATAAACTCTTTAAAAGTTACCATTTGAATTTTTCTTGACATACCCCGAAGTCATTTTAGCATATCCTTAAAAATCTTCTTTATCTAAAATTTTCTTATAGAAATGCGATATTTCTATACTTACATGTAATTTGGATTAACTAAGATACCTGAAGCATACTGGGTTGGTAAAAATATGCAACTCTTAAATATCTTTAAAACCGCTAAAGCTACATTTACCAAATTTGGTATCTAAAAGGTATCGGTAATGAAGAATTTAATAGTAGTATTGGCACCGTTGCCAGATGCCCCGGTTTTTGCTACAAGTATCTTTTTTGTGTTTTTAAATAAAATGTCCCAATTATTTTCATTGCACTAAATTGCGCAGGCTTAATTTAATAGGTCCATAAATTTATAAAATTCAAAATTACAAATTTTAACATTTCAAGGTTTCTAGGCAAGTAGAAATGAACAGTGATATTGTCATTGTTGCCAGATTTTCCAGTTTTGTGCTACATGTAATATTTTTGGTATTTTAAATAAAATGCCATATTCCCCTTAATTTAATAAGTTTTTATATTTTTACTAGCTGCTAAAATATGATAACACGATTTCCTCTGACTTTTAAATTCATCTTTATTATGCAGCACAGGTAATCTTATTATTCTACTTGCATGCGAAAATGTTCACTTTTCCGCACTATAAAAATATCGAACCATATATTAGCGAGTCTTAATGAAGGTTTTTCATGAACTTGATGTTTAAAAGAAAATTTTACCTTGGCCAAACCAACTCAAGGGGTGGAAGAAACACATTTCGCAGACACCAATACTTCCACAACAAAAGAAACTTCTTTAATCATTTACCTGCAAAAATAGCGTTCCTAAAACGTGCCGAAAGTGCCTTTTTCGTACTCGGCTGCTCAACTAGGTCAAATGCAGTCGCGTGCGGAAAAGTGGCACATTCAGTACGTAGTACGTAAACTGTTTTTAGAAACACTTTTTTATTATGTATGATTTCAAATTTGAAAAATATTATTTAGGTAAAACAAGTAATTTGATCGATTTTAAACTACAAAAACAATGATTCTAGGTACAGACTACCTACCTTCTTTTTTGTTTCATTATCCTAAAATAAAATTATTATCTTTTCGGTCGTTTACAAGCGAGAAAGACCATTTTTGGAACACCCACCTCTGCGGGTGATGTCAACTTCAAGTGGTGTAAGGTTACACAAATGATTTGGGGCCGCTTAAGGGGTTTAATCGTTAATCATGGTGTCATTTTTAAAATTGTTTTTTTACATTATACGGGGTGACCCACGGATATATAAGAGCACTTTTTCATTGACAAAGTAATATTTTTAAATACAGTTTATTGGATGGTCTTTTTTGTTGAGTACAAGCCAATCGTCAATATTCAAAGAATGGAACTGCTTTTTCGCTTCTGTTCTGGTCCGGGGGTATAGCGAGCTGACCCTATTTAGCCCTATTGATCCCTATAAGTTGGCCGGTCGCCTAAAACAAAAAAAAAAGAAAATTACTCAGAAACCCAAAAAATATAGATAAAAATCGACATTTTGGTGGCAAGCCTACCGCCGTTATAAAAATAAAAAAACTAAATTAAAAATGTAATTAAAAAGTTAACTAATATTTTTCTATTTTTATATTTATATTATTCTTTTTAATTTACTTAGGTTAAAAATGTTTAAAATTTGGGATTTTAAGTTAAATAAACAGGGTGATCAGACTTAAGTCGGCAATATTGCTAACTTCTTAATTATTAAATATAAGATGTCGGTTAAATTAGTGAAGTTGTAGTATTTTTTCCGCTGATTAAAGTGCTGCCAACAGAAAACAATTGAACAACGAGTTTTTGATTTATTACAAAAAAAAATACTTTTTTAAATGGAACACACTGTATATTAGAAGATCTATGTAAAAACTTAAAAAATGCATAATGTGATATAAACATTTTTAATAATTTCTGAAATATGGCCATCCTTCGGAGATTAAATAATAAACTGGCAACCTATATAAGGCCCATTGATATGTATTGGGTGTCGGATTGGGCGGGTTTCGTGACTGTAATCCTTACGATTTTTGGCACAATGTTTTAAAATTGCATGCAAAACATTGTGGTAAACTTGTCCGACAAAAAAGTGACGCGCTTTCCCAGTCCGACACCCGAAACATTTGACTTTGACAGGCATGGTTGAAGCGTCGCTTTCATATAAATGGCCGTATGCGTATTCGTGGTAGACTCATTAAAAGGAACTCCCATAAAAGGTTTAAAAAGAGTGCTCTTATTATGAAGTCCATTTTATTACTGGCCAAGGAACTAAAAAAATTTTAATAAAAAAATATGCATTTATTTTGATTTTAAAAAAACAATAGCAATATTTAGGTCTATTAAAACAAAATACATTTTTTAGTCAACTTTTAATACATACCTAATTTTAAATCTTTTGGTATGCACTTTTTTAATACACTTATTTAAATATAATAAAAAATAAAATTTTGATTATCATTGAAAAGATACAAAAACAGGTCTTAGGGGCGTATACAGTGTGGACATAAATAATAGCCCCGTCCTGCTAACTTTTGTAGGGTAGGGCGGGGCTAGTTGAGCAATTTTTCACTTGATCGGTTGTAGCTCCTCAAAAATAAGTCTTAATGGCTTATAATGCATACTGATGGATTAGCAATTTATCCCTTATTAATAGTGTCCATAGTAATTTCTTTCTAATAAGTCAAATTTAGGGGCTACATCTATTTTAATGTAGATAGTCAAGTACGCCCAACGTACCCCATAGGTGGGGTAAGTTGAGCAAGGGTATGGGGCTAGTGGAGCACTTAGAAAGTATAGTCAAATCATGGCTTGAATGTGAGATACGTTTACAATAAAAATACATTTTGACAATTTGCTTTTTATATTTATAATCTTATAGTGACAAAACAACAAATCTTATTAATAAAACAGCAACGTGCCTAGCTTGAACTATTGAATTTAATACATATCAATTCATCTTCGTTTTTAAACTTTTTAGGCAGTTTTATTTTGCATCTCTTGAAATGCCTTCTGTATCTGTTAAAATTGCAGCTTTTCTCTATCTTCCGTTTGATGTGGCTCCTTTTCTTGGGTATGGTCAAACTATTTCTAGAGAAAATTTATAAGTTAGATAGGTCAGGTCGTTTTCTTTGTTGCTTGTACAAAGTTCGGGTTGCAGCCTCTTTGTAAATCCTGAGGAGACTCTAGTAGTCTTCCTGTTATAAGTCCGTATCCTAAAAAATAATAAAAAAAAACATTTCATACTTAAAACCGTGGGGTTAGTTGAGCAACTGTAGCTCAACTAACCCCAACCTGAAATTTTAAAGGAAAAGTAAATTTATTAGAAAACCGGTTAGAATTATATCCAAAATCTTTATACATAATTAAACTGCAATAAATTTACTTAAGATTAACATTTACCTGATTGAGAACGGAATACATTTAACTACCACAGATACAATTTTCCGGCTTGCAAATATTTTACTTTTTAATCAAAAAATAAACAATGCGCACGGATACTTTTCTCGATCGCCGCGTCACCACTAGTGGTCGCACAATGAGTTCCCCTTGCGCAACCCCTTCTTTATGCTATTTGTTGCTTTCGCGTGTGATCGGTAGTTTTTGAGATATTTTGATTGCCCAACTTACCTCTATGCCCAACTAGCCCCGCCCTACCCTACATCAGTTGAGAGGTCCTGACGTAAACTGTATACCCCAGAATATAAGTCAATATCTTTACAAACAACAAAATGGCGGCTTTCTCTAAATTACCTAAAAGCCTGATTTGATGGCCATGTTATTGAAACTAATAAAGTTATATGTACTTAAGGTTGTATTTTCTTAAAGGTCTTTAAAAGTTCTTTTCAATAGTGATATAATATACAGGATGCTTTTATACAAAAAAAAATATTTAGTTTTTGTCCTACCCTGTATCTTATTATCAATATTCCTATTAAAAAGATCTTTTAAATAGCTTTAAGAAAATACACATTAAGTACATCTAACTCTATTAGGTATTTAGGTATTTTTAAAAGGTACCGTTATTTTGTAGTAGGTAAAGGTATTGACTTTAAATTCTAGAGTTGTTTAGAGCATAAAAAAGAAACAAATAAACATCACACATCCATGAAAATTGAAGAGTTAAACTGTTTTTAAATAAGACACCCGGTATATTATGTCACCATTCAAAAGGTCTTAAAAAAAAAATTACAAAAATATCACATTTGATACTTATATACATCTTTAATAGTTTCATAAATATAGCCTTTTAAATCTTGGTATAATTTCCATTACATCTATGAACAGTCTCACCTTAGACCGCACAGTGCGTTAATAGATACTGATTTTCGGGACAAAAATCGTATCAGTCTTTTGCACTAAAATAGTTTTGTCATTGTGTATAATTTAGTAGCAGTTACAAAGATGCCACAAGCCTCATACAAATAAAGACGGCAATCAACTATCGCTATCTAAACGCGCCGTTTACATCGTGTGCGAGCAATAAAAAGGAGAATAATTGAAAGTGAGACAGAAATAATGACGCCGTGGCATTTTCTCCTACTGGCGAGAACTTTACCATGCTCTGCATATGCAGAATGCAATGCTGTATTATTATTATTATACAGGGTAACTAGAAAATAGGCGTATTTTTACAAACATATACAGGATTGGGGTAAAAATGTAATGAACTTATTATTTATGAGTTACTTTCATGAAAAAAGTTTTTATAAATATAGGTCTTAAATTGCAGGGTTTTTAAGATACAGGGTGTTCAACTTTTTTAAAAGTTGTTTTTTAAATAAAGATCGTAAATATTTCTCATCTAATTTTAATGACGTTTTTTAATCATATTTATAGAACTATGGTGCTAATTTAGCACTAGCTTTATTACATTTTTAAGTCCAGTCGAGCGGTACTTTAACGAATATTTATAACAAAGAAATGTACGCCAGTAACTTTAATACAAATTATATACTTTGTTCATAGTCACTTTAATTGAATATTTAGCCGTGACAGCTGTTTCGTAGTACAACTACATTTTTCAAACGTGTACTACGAAACAGCTGTCACGGCTAAATATTCAATTAAAGTGACTATGAACAAAGTATATAATTTGTTTTATTTTATTAATTTAAAATGTACGGTCACAAAGTAACGGACGAAACCATAAATTCTTTAACTTTAATACAATTCTTGTATTTTCTTTAGAGTGAGCAAATAAAGATACAACTTTTTTTGTGTCCTTATATTTTTCGTATCTTGCTTAGTTTTCAAGAGAAAAAAAAGTCTGTTAGATTGCATATACATAAACAAGTAAATAAAGCAGAAATAATGTTTTCGATCTATTTTTGAAAAACCATATCAAATCTTAAACCTTTTTGCTTTTAAGCTTATTGCAAGATATACGTAAATATAAAAATATTATTTTTCTAAAATACATATCTTCTAGATAATCAGCCATAAAAAACAATTAACACTTTTTCCTTATGGAGAAAAAGGTGGTAATATGGAACCCTGCAGGTAATATGGAGTTTATTCCTAAACTGTTACCGATATCTGCTAATTAGTAGCTTAGTTACAATCTTTATTTATAGGTGTAAGTTATACAGAAATTGTCGCATTAATACAGGGTGTCCCACCGGGAACTGTCGCAATCGATTTCTCGAAAAGTACGTTTTGGAAATTTTTAGAAATTTGGCGACATTATAAATTCAGTGGGGGGCATACAACCAAAATATTTTGACAACTCTCTTACTTACGAGTTATACCGAAAGTTAATGTTAACTTCCTTATTTTAAATAAAATACCTCTATATATTATTTATTTTTCGGATTCTGCGTAAGGTAAACATAATTTATGCATAATGTTCTATACCTAAGTCCAACCATTTTTGACTTATTTCAAATTTTATGTCAAAAATGATGTTTAGTAAGTTATTACATAACCATCAGTTTCTTCTAAACAAAGCCTTAAGTTGGGGTTGGGTTCCTTGTAAAGAAAGAACTTATTTAGTAGACTGTATCGATATTTTTACAATTACTAAATACAGAGTGGTCAGAAATAATCGTTAAAAATTATAACGACAAAAAACTCAAAGACAATTTTTTCAAATGGAAATCCTTATCTTTTATTCTTCTTATCTATTAAGCATTAAAAATAGAAATAAGTTTTTATACAGATATCTATTCCAAAAATTTATAGTTTTTTAAATATTACCGTTTTAATATTTACCTATTCTAACAATGCATTTAAGAACAGGTAGGTACGGGGTAGTTGGCTTGGCCGAATTTTTTGTCAATCAAACTAGGAGCCAAACCAAGCCGTACCTAAAAGCATTGTTATAATAGATAAATATTAAATTCTTAATATTTTAAAAATGATAAATTTTTGGAATGAACATCCTTTTACAAACTTCCTTATTTTTGATGCTTAATAGGACAAGGTAAAAAAGATAGGGGTCTCCCTTTAAAAAAATTGACTTTATAGGTTTCTGTCGAAATAATTTTAAACGAATATTTTTGACCACTCTGTATTCATTATTTTTTAAAATATCAAAACAGTTTGCTAAAGTATTGTTTCTCTACGAGAAACCCAACCCCAATTCATATTATAGGCTTTTGTTTAGAAGAAATTGATGGTTATGTAATGGCTCGCAAACGTCATTTTTGACATAATTTGTGCGACTAACGGCGACAGAAGTTTAATTATGGTTGTTAAAACGCCTGTGGAAAAGGAGTAATTTTAGTAATGTTGTAAACCAAACTACAAGCTGACCACACACCAAACACTTTTTGTGGTCCATATCAACTTCAAAAAGTGGCTTGTGGAAATACGACCTTAGGTATTGAACATTATACATAAATTAAGTTAAGAATTTTACGCAGAATCTAAAAAAGAAATAATATATAGGGTGTTCCATTTAAAATAAGGAAATTGAAATTAACTTTCGGTATAACCAGAAGTGGTAGAGCTGTCAAAATATTTTAGTTGTATGTCCCCCACTGACTTTATAATGTTATCAAATTTTCAAAATTTTTCAAAGCGTACTTTCTGAGAAATCGTTCGCGTCAGTTTCCGGACACCTTGTTTTTAAATTTATTTTGTGTGAAACTTTGTAAAGAGTCCCTATTTTAGTTATCAAATAGAAGGTAATTTAGCATAAAAAAGCCTATTTTTTTGTACTATTTAATTTTTTCCCTATGGCTTGTGTTTTGTTAATATGGAATCCCTAAATGGATGGTAGTATTAAACCGGGTTTCCTTTAAAAATGAAGATCATCTTCTGACTTATCTAACTAACAATAATAAACCAAATAGTATTTTATCCGGTTCTTTAGTTCAAATTGATGCACTTTTCGGAACCAAGTCAAGATGATGACCCCCAGGGGTCCGCGGACCACAGGTTAAGAAACGCTGAATTAGACCATTTTGGGCTGGTTGATTCATTTTTGGTAAAAAAATATATTTAGTCCCTATGGCAAATAGGATTTATTATTGACACAACTACAAAGTTTTATTTTTGCAGTATATAGGTGTCATAAATACCCAAGGATTAAAAGGTGTAACCCCATTAGGATAAGAAGGTGTAACCCCATTAGAATAAGTTGTATTCAAGGTAAATAGTTCATTGTTTGGAACAAGGTAAATGTCCTTTATAATAGGTTTAATGCCGTAAGTTTTTGTGAGATTCCTTTAAGTGAAATTTTATTAAGTTCTTAGGGGATTTTCCTAATATGTTTCAAAAGGCAACGTTTTTAAAGAGTCCCATTTTAGTAAAAATGCAATGTTTCATCTAAAGTCTTTAAGCGAAAGTAAAATCAGTTTTTTGTTCTGGCGTGTGGAGACGAAATCGTCGTATCTTTCGTATCAGGGCGCGCGGCGGCATCATACAATTGGTTGGTTTAAAATGGAAAACATGTTTTTTGTAAATAAAAACCGAAAAATATATTTTTGAAATTACCCCAATTAAATAGTATAAAAGAGTAATTAAAAATGTATACTAGTTTTGTTTCCTATCTATTATGATTTCTAATAAAAAAATATATTTTTAATAATTCGGTGAAATTTTTTTTTTAGAATAAAATAGTTAAAAATAATTGCCTTATGATTTACAGGAAGATTTAAAATTACAAAATGTTATTTTAAAAAATAAAAAAAAATGGCAATAATTGGTTATAAATATTTTTATTATTAAAAAGCATGAAAAAACAACAGAAATTTCAACTTTTGTTAAATCCCTTGTTACCTTTTAGGTTACTACTTACTGACATCCTATCTTAATTTAATATTGTATGCTTTTAAAAAGGAAGGAAAAAGTAATTTATTTTTAGTTCACCCTTAATTTTTTTCAACTAATCATAAGCGATAAAAAGACATGGACATTTTTTTACTTTTTAATGTTTTTAAGCAAGTAGTTTTAAAAATATATTTTTTCAATTTTTTTCATTTGTCAATTCCCCTGTAGGTTTTTTTGTGTATATGTTACGCGATTACTACGGCGTTTGTGAACCGATTTTAATTTTTTTATGAAGAATGACAATATCCGTGGACAGTCTGTATATAACCAACTGCTATAGTTCAGCCAAATTTTAGGCTCTAACCTACAATCGGCAAATAAATCATAATGTTGTATAGTGCCCTTTACCTTAAGCCGTATTTAAATTTTATTTTTGAAAAACGTCCTAAAATTTCAGTAACTTATTTTCCCAGCAAACTGTAAATTTATGAACAGCAAGATGTTGGCCAAATGTTTTTACCTTTTTATTCGTATTTTGATCACGTTTAATAAATAAAACGATGGGATTTACCCGCAATAGAAAAATATAGCTGCACTCCAGATGGTCAAATTTTGACCAGATAGTGACCAGATGTAATCGGAAATAAAATTTTAAGTTTTTTCAAAGACAGTTATAGTTGTATTAACTATAATTGTTTGTGGTATTTTGTGAAATTTTACTTCAGTATTTTTTAAACAATTAAATGTGTAAATTTATCTGCGTTACCATGGCAATCCAAGTATTTTTCGGGATTTTTTTTCCGCTGGGGTAACCTGTCATAAATAATAGTGAATATATTTTAATAAAATCATAAAATTGTTTTTCACGTTACCTCTGTCAATCTCATACATAACTGAATGTAGTAGGTATCTTTGACGTAGAATAATATATGAAATAATATGAGATTTGCCAAGGTAGATTTATACTCCTACCGTTGATTGAGAGAGTACGTACTCTTTCAATCAACCCTCCTACAAAAAACGACTACCTCGTCTTCTAAATACGACTTGTTAGCCAAGGTAACTATAAGTATCAAAATATATAATAGATACCGCAATAAGGGGGCTAGGGAAGGATTGATAAAATGTATTAGTGTTTTCCGGCAAATATAGTCTATAACCTGGCGCTTAAGCCCCCCAAAACCAGTGACTATTTGCGCCACTGAATAGATACCTAAAATTAACTAATAATAAAATCAATCACATTCAATAAAAATTTTGCAGTAGACTATAATGTCGCGTATGTCATGGCTGACAAATATTCTGTCCCAAATCAAGTACATAAAAAGATTGTTTGTATTGATATAAATACACAAGAAAAGTTGTGTCGTAGAAAAAGTATAGTATGCAACTCGCACGGGATATTCATTTCACTCGTATGTAAATTTATACTCGTGGGAAATAAGTAATATTTCGTGCTCGTCCAATAATATACTGTTATTATAAAACTGAAATAAATATCAAAACGTCGTTTAATAACAAAACACCAATAATTCTGTAATTTATTGTATGTAATCTCTTTTAATTTCTACACAATTGTGAAGTTACTAAACACCAATAGCACAGACACACAAAATTAAAAACTCTTCTGAACTGAAACCGGAATTATTAATTCTTGTGTATTTCGATGCTGAATCCGAATCTGAAGCCCGTTTTGGTCCAGCACGTCCCAGTTTTTGTAAATTGCAAATATAACCTTCCACGTGACCAAATTTTAAGGTTATATTTGCAATTTACAGAAAACTGGGACGTGATGGACCAAAACGGGCTTCAGATTCGGATTCAGAGCATCAAAATACACTAGGAAGACCGGTCCCAGTTCGGAATATATATTTTTGTGTGCCTGTGCACAGGCCAGGGATTAGGACCTTTGTTTTTGCTCTTTTAATTTTTTAATCATTGTGTTTTTTTCTAGTATTCGAGTATTTTCTTTTCTTTCTTCCAAGTATTCAAATATTCGGTATTCGAATACTTTCTTTTTCCCGGTATTCGTATTCGTATTCAAATACCAATTTTCATTATTCGACCCAAAGTGGTTGAATTATTGGTCTCAAAAAACGTGCTGCGGCGCAGACCCAAAGGCCCCACAACGTGTAATCGGGGGCGGCGCTCTTAACGAGCGAGATGTAAAACACATGCTTTACACATTGTACTTTTTAGTACACGACTGTATACATATTGCGTGAGGGCACTTTGACAAAATAATAAACCTTTTTGTGCGCCGCACATTGAAAAAGTTTTTACCCAATATAAATAATGTTCAAATTCTCATTTTCGTGCAAAAATAAGTTTTTGCTCAAAACGACAAACAAAATTTTATGTTAAAGCTAAATAAAAAAAAAGGTACGCCAATGCATTTTTCTAAAATAAAAATATTGCCCATTTAGTTTGGACACAAATTTGATCTTTTGATTTTTTTCATTTGATGCAGGGTTTTCGCGTAAATAAATGAACACCATTTCTCGGCATGGTAAAATCCCTATATAATTATAAACTAAATGGGAATTTTAAAAAATATTTTTATTTTAGAAAAATGCAGTGGCGTACAATTTTTTCTTTAAAAATATTTACCTTAAACCTTTATAAACGACAATGGTAAAAATCTATTTTTTTCTTGTATGCCAAAAAATGTCTTTTGGTGAATAGAAGGTGTGTCCCCAAATTTTTTTTTAAATATTTAAATTGGTATAAAAGTTATTATAAAAAATACAATTAAAAAAAAATGTTAAACACCCTGTAGTTCAAAAACTACATATTTCATATAAGATTTTTCTTATTTTTTATTGTAGAATTAGCCCTTAAAGTTTCTCGGATAAGTTGTGAAACACCCTGTATATTAATAAATTTATCTTTTAAACACGTTTTATTTATCTATATTTATTTATTTATTTTAATACAGCCAATAAAACTTTAAATTATGTGTATTTACTTTTTGGAGAAACAGTGCATAAAAAAATATTTTTAATATCTGAGACATCCGAAATCAATATTATTAATAAGTTTTGATAATTTATTTTAAATTTATCCGTTAACTGTAAAATTTTAAATTAAATGACACAAAAAAGTCTTGGCGAGCTTTATGGTAACTAGATGTTTTGATTTAGGTAGTTGAATTCCCTTTAACTGTTAAATTGCAAACATTTCTATTAAAATAAGTTCTAGTAGACACTAAAATCTAACACTAAGTCGAAGAGTAAAAAAGAAAACGCCGAACTGGTAAAAAATGTACTTTTTTATACTTAATGTACTGTACTAAAATCTTTATGATGCGGAAACAAAAACATTATTTTCTTATCGGTCGTTGAAAAACACTATTTTTTTATGGAAATAAAAAGTAAGATGCAAATTTATTATACGTTTTAAAGTGAAAAGTAAAAATATCCTTCAGATTTAGATTGCTATATTTCCAAAACTAATTAAGGTAGATACATATATCAAATGTGTTTCTTTGAAGCTCTTAAAATGACCTTTTTGATAGTAATACAATACAGGGTGTCCGACTATATTTTGACCCAATTAGATCGCGTTTTAGTACTATAAATTTTAACATGTGACGTCGCAAAGCTTTTGATCCCCTCTGCCCCTTGTCACACTATGTTACGTTAGGATGATAACCTTCCTCCCCCATTAATGTGTGACGTGCTTTATGGATGACTTCATGGATTCTTTGGTATATTTTATACGATAAAAAATAGGGTATGTTAATTTAAAAATGACACCCGGTACATTTTAAGAATTCTTTTGGAAAACTAGTCGATTTTTAAAAATTGTTAAGCTTATTTTGTAAGAGAATTTTTAAATGAAGAAAATTCCGGAAATGTTTAGGTTGTTTAAAAATAACATCGTATTACTCATCTTAATGACAAAACGTGTAAAATTTAAATATTTCTTTAGCACGTTCTTCAATAAAATAACAGGATTTACAAGCAATAGGAAATTATGACGAATCACCAGGGAAAAAGTGTCCACCAGATGGTAAAAAGAAAGGCTTGTCATCCTCAGATTGTTTAGCAAGTAAAAAAGGTACCAACGGTTTTTATTAGGCGACTAAATTCAGCATAGAAAAATTAACTTTTTTAAAGTTGACATACAGGGTATCTCCAAAGGTCTGTGCAAACTCCAAACTCCTTAGACCAAAATTAAAGGATGTAGCACAATTTACCGTAGTCAAAAAGTTTATCGTTTCAGAGATGCAGGTTGTCAAAGATTCCATTTTGTTTTAGTTATTTTAAAATACTTTTTTATTATTCGATCTTTTTAACAAAGATTAGAATTAAACTTTTCTTTAGAGTAATAAATCGGAATTGCTTATATTTCTTTTGTAAAATGAAAAAGAAAGGCTTGTCATCCTCAGATTGTTTAGCAAGTAAAAAGGTACCAACGGTTTTTTTATATACTGGATTGAGTTGGTTTTTTATAATTAGGCGACTAAATTCATCATAGAAAAATAAACTTATTTAAAGTTAATATACAGAGTGACTCTCATAGGTATGTGCAAACTCCAAACTCCTCGGGCCAAAATAAAAGGATATAGCACAATTTACCGTAGTTAAAAAGTTTATCGTTTGAGGAATACAGGTTGTCAAAGTTTCCATTTTGTTTTAGATACTTTATTTTTTTTAATTATTAGATTTTCTTTTACAAAGATAAGAATTAAGAGGTTTTAAAGAGTAAGGAATTAGAATTTGTTTACGTTTCTGTTGTAAAATTCAGTGCTTGTCTAATGTCAGGACTCCCCTCCTAACTTTTGTATTGTGTGGTAAATTTTCATGAAAATTTGAGGACTTTAGTAAAACAACATAAACCTAATTCTAGACAAGACATGACAGATATAAATGTCAAACTAGCATATGGGCGCTATTTTGCAAAAAAATTAATGGAGAGGGGTCTTACGGCACATTATTTTAAAGCTCCTGGCAAGTTTTTATAACCCCAGAATATAAACTAAATATCACCCAAAAATGGCGATACTTTAAAAATTACGAATATCTGCTTTGGATGGCCATATTTCCAAAACTAATAAACGTAGATATACCTTATGTGGTATTTTCCCAAAGGTCTTTTAGATATCTTTTTAATGGTGACATAATATACAGGGTGCGTCATTAAAAAATCTATAGGTTTTGTCCTACCCTGTATGGTATTACCAATATTACCATTAAATGAATCCTTAAAAGAGCTTTAAGAAAATACCACATTATGTGTATCTAACTTTAAAAGATTCGGAAATACGGCCCTCCAAATAAGGTATCCTGGTAATTTTTAAAGTAACGCCATTTTGTAGTGGGTAAAGGTATTGACTTAAAATTTTTGAGTTAAAAGTACTCGTCAGGAGCTTTAAAATAATGTGCCACAAGACCGCCCCTTTCATTTTATTTTTTTTCAAAATGGTGCCCAGCTGTCAGATATATGTCATTTTCTGTCTAAAATTTAGTGTATGTTGTCTCACTAAAGTCCTCCAATTTTTAGAAAAAAATACCAAAAAATTTTAAAGTTAGGAGGAGGGGTCCTGAATTTAGACAAGCACTCTATAGTGGAAGCCACCTGCAGCCCTGCAGCTAAATACCAGAGTTAAATAGAGAGTTAGTTGGGTTATTGGATGTTTAACCCATCGTTCCCCCTGTTCCGTCAACGTTGTCCAAGCACTGAAACATGCAGTTATGTATTTCACAGCACCTTTTTAGACTATACGGTAGTGCCACCACGGTCGTTATTTTTAAATAACTACTACCTAAATTTGTCTCCTCGCTAGGAATCGAACTGACGACTTTTGGCATCGAAGATCAAAGCTCTGTCCACTGCGCCACGGGGGAGCTTCTGGTTAATTGTCATAACTTTTTTGCCTCGGTATTTCATGGCTACAGTAAAAAAGTTATTAGGGCTTTAGTAAAATAACAATATTCTCGCATACTTTTGCACAAATAAAGTATAGTTAGTAAATATTGCTACGAGTAACCGTTTTTAAGATATTTTTGATTATTACTTACCTAATTGTTTTATTTAATAAAAAAGGTTCTATTGCATTTCTTTTCGCTTTATCTAAAATACCTGGCTGTCTCTAAAAGGTCTGTCTAAATGCTACCACACATTTTTTGGGTCAAAATACAACGATTTAATGCAGTCAGCCTTAGTCAAAAAATTGATCGTTTGTGAGATACAGGTTTCCATTTCACTTTTTTACTATGACACCCTGAAAATCAACTTTTCAAGTAAGTCAAATTGCATTAGATTATTTTATTTTAAAGCAAAAATTTAGGGTAAAATTTTGTACACATCTTTTAGAAAAACTTTGGTGTACTAAATAAATTTTGAAAGAATACAAAATAAGAAATTTTGTGTGAAATTAAAATTTTATTCTAAAATATCTTAAAAACGGCTACTCGTAGCGATATTAACTAAGTAAATCTTTTTTTTTTAATATGAGAAAATAGAGCTTTTTTACTAGAGCTATAATATACAGAGTCACAAAGAAGTTATGGCATTATGAACATCAGTAAAGGATTGCAGGTGGCTCCCTTTACATTTTACAACAAAAACATGACCAGTCTAAAGAAACCCTCAACACCTAATTTCGGAAAGAAATCTTTATTAATAAAAAACAAAAACTAAAATTAAATGTAAAATTTGGCACCCTGTATATTGCCAACAATTAATTAAATTTTCGATTGGGGCAAATTGAGTTAGATCGTTGTGTTTTGGTCCAAGGAATTTGTGATAACATTTTGTGCAGATCTTTTAGACACCCTGTACATATTATCAAATTGATTTTAATTACCTACTTGTTTTTAAAATATAAAAATTCAGTTTTTGTTAGGTCCATGCGAAAAGAATTTACTTCTAGAAGTTTTGCATATACAACGGATTTCTTAATTGCGGTAAAAAAGTTTGTTAGAGCTTATCCATTAGCAAATTTTAGGAAAAAAGTTTCTTACTGAATATATAAATAAAAAATTTATTTTTTGTTTATGTTTAGACAATGTGTATTTTGGAAACAATGCAATTTCGGATCTATGTTTATACACTTTTTTGTACAGAATTAGCTTAGGAATACGCTCTTTAATTTTTTTACCCCAGTTAGGAAACACCCTGCATATTATTGCCCCTGTCCTCTATTATTTTAAATATTCTTACCCGATTTTGATAAATTTTGCCAGTACTTGGTACTATTTATTAAACTAAAGAGCTGACTCAGCCCTAACTTGAATAAATTTAATAAGTCCAGTGGTGTCATGAGCGGCACCTAAACGAATAATTCTGACAAAAAAATGTACGAGATTGGACATTTTTAAAATTTTATTTAAACAAGAAAAATAAAAGTTTAGCTTTTTTGTGTATCTTGCTTAGTTTTTGAAAAAAAATCAAATTGGTTGCATATCCCTGGACCACCCAAAAATAATAGGAAAAAATTTAAAACACTTCATTTCGTAAAACTCGTTAGATGGTATTGTTATTTCATTTAGTATTTGTTAGCCTTGTTTACATAATTAAAAATTATTATTATATAAACTAATTTTGCAAAAAACATTTTTTCCTATGTTTATTGTGGGGTTTAAGGATGTGTAATATAAAGAATTTTAATTTTTTTCTCAAAAACTAAGCACGCTCCAAAAAATATTAGGACACAAAAATGCTCTTACTTGCTAAGATTACCAAAAATATATAAAAATTGCAGAAGGTCATTGGTTACTAATATTTGTTAAAGTGCCACTCAGACCACCACTGGGCAGTGGCGACGCCAGCTTTTTGGTTAAGGGGTGGTCAAAAACAAGCCAGAAATTCTTACAGGTGACCAAAATGTGTATGGATATGAAAACAAAAATCTTGTATTTTTTACAAAAAAAAGGCCTTATATATTACGTATATAATCACCAATTCTATTGTATGATATTTGTATGGTACCTATGCCAGTTTTAGGCTTTTTTAATTTACTCTGGTTCTGAGCCCGCTTACTGTTTTAAATAACTGTCAAATTTTATCTAAATCAGAGAAGACATTTTTTTAAAATAATAATTAAAAACGAAAGTTTTCAAAAAGTTTAACACTTAGTACAGTAACTTTTTTACTGCAATTTCAAAACACCCTGTATAAAGTGTAATTTTATTTTTAAAACGTTGGTTAGTTCTGGTTAGTAGTATAGTAGCGTGTATAGGGATGTTTTATTGAATCGTTAATGAAAGTGAAACTAAAGACAAAAAAAAACTATTTCAATTAAAGATAAGCAGCGAAAACAAACATATTACAGGAAACAAAATTTTTTAAGAATTAAAAAAAATAAAATTGCCAAAATCGCAAAAATCCATTGGTAAAAAATATTTTTTTTGTTAAAAAGAGTTCTTTTAAATGTGGATTTGCCCACCTGGGTCACCGTAATTGATATCATAATCTGGTTGTTAACTTATTACTTGTTGTTGGTAAACACCGGTAATAAACAAGGATTTAACTAAAGATATTTAAACAGCAAACAACAGTTTTCAAACATTTCGGAATAATTCCGGTTTATTGTTGGGCTTTCCGAGATGGTGTAAAAGAGAGATTTTTACAAGTGACAAAGGTAATAGTAGATGTAATTTCTTGTTCGTGTTTCGTGCTCGTGCCACTGTATATTAATGTAAAAATAAGGGTAGGTAGGAAGGTACCAGGTTTTTCCAAAAGTGTATAGTTTTCAGTATTTACTATAAAATAATAAAATAACGATTTAAAATGATTTTTAAGATAATAATAGTTATTTATGCAAACAGTTAGAAAAGGTTAAATATTGTGTAACGAGTGCAATTTTTGCGGGACCGCAAAGTAGCCCGAGTTTTTAAACTCTGTATTATACATACATGCTGCCTCTAAAAGGCAGTGACGTAGGTACTATGGGGCTAGGCGGGCCCCAAGCTCAGGGGGCCCTCGGACTTTAACTTAATAAGTATAAATGTTAGGAGTAGTGAAAATATTTTCCACATTTGAAAGATAAATAAACCAGAATTGGAAGGAGAAAAAGACCTTTTCTTTTTGGTTGCGGTACGTTGAACTGTGTTCAAACGATTTTCAATAGTGTAGTTGGGGCCCTCCTCTATTTTTTGCCTAAGGGCCTTTGCTTACTTACTTAACTTGTTGATGTGTTTTATTTTAGGGAGGTTAGGACCTTTTTATTGGTTGCTGGAAGGACGTTTAAATTTTAAATACTTCACTTAGAGCCCTACCTCATTTTTTGCTCCAGGGGCTCTGTCTACGTAGTTACGCTACTGCTAAATGGTCTGTACAAAGTGCTTTTACAAATTCCTTGGACCAAAATACAACGATCTAACGATACTTACCTATTCAAGTAGTTAAAATCGTTTTCGAGATACGGGGTGTCAAAGTTTTCATTTTATTTTACGTATTTTTAAATATTTTTTAACTTTTTTTATATATTTTTTTTTTAACAAATTTAGTATTGAAAGTTAAAAAAAATGAAATCTTCTTACGATTTTGTTGTAAATGTATAAAAACCATCCAGTACCTTGCTTATGTTCAAAATGCCCAGGGCCGTGCCTACCGGGTTGTGCAAAAATTTTAAAATATAGGACGAACATTTTGGAAATAGAGGGCAGTATTTAGGAAATAAATTTTATGGAATCGAAAAAGTCTACATTTTCTTGTAGGGGTGGCCAATCATTTTAGGCACCACCGCGCAAGTCATCCGAGGAACGGCCCTGAAAATGCCAGAACTCTTTTTTGTCCCGGAACATTATGGCCCTAATAAAAAAATTCTATTCCTTCAAATTTGTTGAACAAAAAATGGCAAACTTGTTAACTATACGGCTACTGGTAGCGAGTAAGCGTTTTTGAAATATTTAAAATTTAACGATTTATTTTTACAATAATTTTCCGTCTCATTTTTTCCGCTTTATCTAGGCCAGTTTTTAAAATGTCTGTACAAATTGCTATCATACGTTCTTTGGACCAAAATTCAACGATGTATTGCATTTAACATTAGTCGAAAAGTTGATCGTTTTCGAGATACAGGGGGTCAAAATTTCAGTTTATTTTTTTTGCTTTGACAGCCAGTATCTTGCAAATACTCAAATGGGATTAATTGCTTTAGGCTATTGTATTTTGGCGCGTGTGGTAAAATCTTGAACATACTTTTTAGAGACTGGCAGGTTGCTTGGATAAAGTAGAAAAGAATAAAAATACATTTTCTATGTGGAATAAAAAGTTTAATTTAAAATGTTTTAAAAACGGTTGCTCGTAGCGATATTTAAAGTTTGGCAAATAAAAAAAAATAGAAGTTCTTTTGAGGGCTATAATTTACCAGGACAAAAAAGAGTTGACATTTTAAACCTAAACGAGGGACGAGTGAGTTGTCATAAATTTTACAACAAAATCGTGAGCCGATTTCAATTTCTTATCCTGAAAATACTTAAAAACGTAAATTTTGTAAAAAATGTTATGGTAAGATAATTATTTAAAAAAACTAATATAAAATAAACTTTGGTACCCTATATCTTGCAAACGATTACCTTTTTAAATAGGGAAAATTGTGTTAGATAGTTGTATTTTGGCCAATGGTGTTTGTGGTAACAACATTATTACTTAATGTAAAAAAATATTTAATTAAGGAGTCTTTTCGACCCGCTTTGTCTGCAAGCTCTTAAGCAGCTGCCATCCCTTCACTGAGAATAGTTAACTTATGCAGAAATACACATCCGGTCCCAATGATGTCAATGGGTGATGTGACCGTATTTCCCCTAAAAATGAAACAGTTGTCGGTAATATATTATATTGCTTTGACATTAAGGTTTCATCAAGAACATTTCATTAAGGGAGAATCTTACAAGTTGTAAAATTAGGCACCAACTTTAGTTAAAAGTTTTACCCAAATATAAAAATTTATTTTATGAAAAATATATGATGGGTGATATTTTAAAAAGTAATTTTTACCTATCGGGACCGCCTTCGAATTTATTCGTATTTTGTATATGAGGATTTCTTAGGTCACTGTATACGAATCTGAAAGAATTTTTATTGGACACTCCTTATTTTGAGAAATCCATCACCAGAGTTGAAAACTAAACCAACTATTATCTACTATTACTATATTCTACCCTTTTTTTATACACAACTATTGATTAAAGCTAAAGGGGCAGGCAAAACCTGTTTTTCTAATTACTTTACGCTTTTTTTCAATAATTTTAATGTTAGGTCACGTGATTGCACTATATGTATACATGGTTGCTTGGTTTAAGGGTAAAACTTTGCAATTTAATAGAAAAACGGTGTCACATAAATAAAGAAGACGATATAAAGGGCATACATTAATTATTGTGAAGCTTTAAATCTTAAATTGTGTGCAGAAAGTAAAGAGGATATAGTAAAAATTAGGCTAATTTGCTTTTTAAGTCTAATGATGAAGATTTTAAGTACGAAATGTTTTCGACAAGAAAACTTTCTTAGATTCATATTCAGTGCCCCAAAAACCGGTTTGATTCTCTTTGAAAAGTAATGTTTAAATCCAATTAAAAAAATTATGCAAATTAATTATGGTCAAAAATATAAAACAAATTAATTTAGATCTAATTTACTTATTGCAAGAATTTTAGGCTTTTATGTTTTTTTTTTAAATATCCATATCTTGTCTATCTTATTTATGTAAAAAAAATGTTTTTCGGAAACATTGAGGGGGCCCAAGAGGGGATTTCGGGATTTACTATAGTGGGACAGACTAATATACCAAAGGATACCTTGTACCCGGTTAAGTACCTCCACCAAATATGAGTATATAGTGCTGATCGTAAAAAATAAAAATATAGCCATCAGAAATTTCCGAGCGCATCAGAAAGTTAAAACATGCCAAACAGTGTATATTCCACTAATCTGATAATTTAAGAGTGAGGTAAAGAATGCAGAGGGCTACGAAGTTAAAAAAAAATATATTTTGACCTTCTTGAGCGTTGCAATTTTTTTTTAAGAAAATAGTTTAAGGCGAACGAATAATATATAATCCAATACGATCCGAACGACTTTCACAAGATAAAATAATAACAGCATTTTTTTGACATATTTAAAAATCTATAACCGCACTCCTTACCTATGAAAAGATATACATTATACAAAAAACATTTTTTTCTTCTTATTATCAAAGCTTTGCTACCCAATAGGTCTCTTCGACGCTCGAGTAAATCCCCATTTCGCATCGTGGGCTCCCCTACTATCAATAGCAATGTTTAAAACTGATAAAAATCTAAAACAGAAATAATAGCTTTGTTCGCGGGTCTAGTAATGAACTGATTCTGAACCAGAACCGAACTGGTTTAGAATTGTTTTAAAGTGCATGTCTAGTTATTTATTAGTTCGGAATTTTTATTTACCGCGAACGATTTTCTATACAGCTGAATATGTATTCTAACCTAGCCTTTTGGTTAGGATTTTTCATGGTTAAATTGGATACTACACAAAAAAAATAAATTCAAACAAAAAGGTAAATTGTTATACTGTCGAAAGCCACTCGAGGTCTCTCGGCGGAAGACGAGGGATTCCCTGCCT
The DNA here is from genome assembly GCA_014170235.1 of Listronotus bonariensis. NCBI lineage: Eukaryota > Metazoa > Arthropoda > Insecta > Coleoptera > Curculionidae > Listronotus > Listronotus bonariensis. Next base: position 47,952 of record JACEGR010001151.1, read on the forward strand.
CCTCTCGTTTTTAACACAGGTATGTGTATTTAACTAAAGATAAAATTCAAACAACAAGAAATGGTAAAATCTTGTAATATTGTCTATATTTTTTAATTAAATCTTTATATATTTTATTGCATACATACATTCATACGGAATACAATTAAAAATCCGTTGTGTATATACGCTCAGAATCACAAAAATATAAAAAAATATTCAACAGGTATATTAACCCGCATAAAAAGTGGCAGAAACAAATAAACTGTAATACAACAGTCTATTTCTGTACCACAAAAACAGAAAACAGCTGACCATGTCGACAATGCGCATGCAATTCCGAACTGAACTTTTAGTTCCAACAAAAATCCCAGGACTGCTAATCAGGTTACGAACCGGTAACGAACTGATTCCATTGTAACCCGCGAACATAGAACTGTTACTAAAAATTCAGGATTTTACTAACCGCGAACGCTGCTTTTTCACTGCGCATGTGAATAGTCCCAGAACCGGTTCATAATTGAACCCGCGAACAAAGCTAATGTTTATTGATTGTCAGTAAACCAACGCAAAACGTATGAAATATTGTTTGTTGATTATCAGAGCACAGAGCAGTTCCATTGTCTATTCATTCTTTTCAGTTTCATTCATTTTATTAAATAACCTAGTGGCGCCATTGTTAATATTACAGATAGCAACCAATTTTTGAAAATCATTTACTTTGTGTGTATTATCAATAATTCTTTTTGATTTCCACAGTTTCTGATTCGTACTTTTTAATATTGTTTATTAGCTAAAATACAAGCTAAGAAATTATTTAATAACAGATATTAAACAATAATTGTTTAATACCTGTTTAACTATTAATAATGTTGCCAAAAAAATGCTACTTGCCTAAATTGATATAACAAAAAAAGGCCTATTAGCAGACACCAATTTTAAAAGAAGTAGCTTTAGCACTAATGCACCAATCAAGTCAATTAAAAAACTGGTAACCTATTTGTTGGGGCTTGCAAATTTTGGTTGTTAATTATGAAAATAAAGAAACATGGTGTTTCATTAAAGAAAACAAACAATGACTAATATTTTAAAAATAACACAAACAAATTTTTGAAAAAATCTGTGCATTTTACATAAAAAGTTAAGTAAGAATCAAGTTTTTACCTTTTTAATAAGTAGGGACTTAACAGAAAAATATCGAGAACCTGGAAACAAAATATTTTCAATATCTCCCTGTGGCTCGAAAAGTAAGAGGCTATGATGGCTTGGTTTGTGGCATCTTTTGTTTGACAAAAATTTAGCTCAGGTTCGCAAAAATCACAAGGTTCTATCTTTATTAATGACTAGCGGACTCGTGCATACATCGTTGAGCCTTATTATATGAACTTTTGTTGTTTAAACATAGTTAAATAGAGCCTATAACACTCCTGAGTTAGTGTGGCTTTCTGATTGTGAAGGAATTTTTATGAAAAGTTTAGTACTTCCGAAGATTAGCGACTACAAATAAACAAACATACAAACGAAGTTACAAACTTTACCTCTTTATATACTAGTATAGACTGAGATAGCCCACTAAATGCAACTAAAATGGAAATTCTTTGCAGCCTTTTACTTGGGTAAATAAAAATATATCTAGGTGTGAAAAAGAGATCTACCCTTTTCGACAGTTAGGAGAAAAACTTCTGCTTTTCGAGTCATTCACCTGGACTCTCTTCGCTGACTAGTTTCGCCTGTCTTACAGGCAGGAACGCAATTAAGGGTGGCTCCCATGACCGCGATAAGCGCTTTTAAAATTATTCAGCATTTAAAATATATTATTCTTCTTCAGCAGACATTCTCTATAAACTGGAGCTTCGCCCCCAAAAACCAGCGGCTAGTTGCGCCACTGTTCACAGGACTTGTCAAAGTGGCTGCACCGGGTCTATGATGAATAACACGAAAAGCAAGAGTCTTATATGAACAAGTTAGTAGTTTGACGGTAAGATTTATTCCTTCCATTAATACCGTACTAAAAATAATCACTAAGGCAATCCGCACAAGGACGGACTGAGCTTTCGACAGTATGTACACATATATTCGTGTTTGAAGTTTCGACAACTGTATAAAGACGAGCATACGGGGCAAAAACTGCCCCTTTGGTTAATCCCACCGGGTCAAACAGTGCCGTAGTAGAGCTATCTAAGACAAGTTCCCCTTAAAAACTAAATCCTACCGAATATTATTTTAAAGACAAAATATAAAATATTTTCCTACATGACAGGTTGACTTGTTTTGCAATTACAATATGAATCACACACTGTAAACAAAATACAAAACGGTTCTGTATTGCATTTTTTACTAAAGCAAGTGGATTGCTGAGATCGGACACGCTAATATGCCTACGTGCTGTTGATGCCTGTAAAAATCGCGTCTCGTCGCTACTTTACCGACCCGTGTGCGGAGACCCTAAGTGATCGGCATCAAGTTTTACCGGGAGTCGGCGAAACTAGTCAGTGGAAAGGGTCCAGGGTCCTAATTTTCGAGCATAAGAGAACGGACTCGATTACATCGCCAAAATGACCGTTCACTTCCCGGGCTGTTTTCTGTGTTACAGTCACGTGATGGGAGCAGTAGTTTTGTGTCAAGAATACCTGTTTAAGCTTTTCGAGAGAACTCGGCCCACTTTTCTCATAAGCACGCTGTTCCCCAGTTTCAAGAATAACACGTTCGCTACCGAGGGTCATTTTGTGTTTCGACCCCATAAAACACTTTATTATTTTTTGTAAAATTACTTTATTTTGATGTTTATTGAAGTGCTAATTAGTTGTAGTGTTGGAATTCAACATATTTGAGTGTTTATTTAACCCGACTCATATATGAGTCGGTGGTCCATTTTATTACATTTTTTTAAAATAGACCTGGCTCACATACGAGTCGTAAATAAAAGTTACTTTCACTAGATATAGGTATTTACTAACAGTATATAGGTACATTTTTGATATCAAAAATCGTTAATAAAAAAAATAATTCTAAGAATCTAAAAAACTAATCTAAAAAAAAATATATTTCTTGTACAAAATTTTTGGCAAAGACTACATAATTTTTTTTTCTAAATATCTAAAAAAAATAACTAAAAAAAATTGCTTCTATGATATCTTTGACATAAAAAAACTAAACAAAAATATATTCTAAATATCCAAAAATTGAACTAAAATAAATACTATACTTATACTAAATGCTACACCCAGACCACCTGACACACATACGAGCCGAAGCATTACACAGACCGTGTTTTAAAACAAAACCTCTACAGGAAACCCCGAATTTTTAAACTCGCATTTAGTATTATAATGTAGCCGGCTCACATTTGAGCCGGCGCGGCGGTCTATTTCAAAATTGTACTGGCTCATATATGAGCCGCTTGGTAGCGAACGTGATAAGGTACCCAGTGGATGACACGAATAGCAGGAGTTTTTCTCTTAACTATCGAAAAAGGGGGATCTCTTTTTCATAATGTATTACGGCAATAGAGAATAATTATTTCCGTTTATTTTCTTTTACATATCTAGCTTTTCGATTTATCTATATTTCTCCTGACTGTTTAAATACAAATAAATACATTACAGATGTAAGTGGTAAATATTATATTACAAGCCATTGATTTAAACTTAAGGTAAAAGTTGACATTAGAGAAATATTGCACAGTAAAATAAGGCCAGGCACTAATAATACCGGCCTTATTTTGACATTTGAGCTTGCGCAGATGCATGGTGATATAAGGACTCTCTTAATAGGGATAGTGCCTTGCTTTATTTATGTCGGTTTTAGGTCGTGCCTTATTTTGGTCTTATGTTAACTTCGGAACTGTTCGTTTAAACCGAACGGCTGCCAAGCGCAAAATCGAAAAGTTTTTAGAAGTAAAAATACTTAAAACCTTGCTTTTTTAAATGTATTTCTCTAATTGTGTTAAACAAAACCCTATAACACAAAACAATAAAGAAAAACAACTAAAAATGATTCCCCGTTTTTAAGGTTAATGGTAGATACTGTCAAGCATGATTTGTAATAACTCTAAATTATAGAGTACAAGCACTATTTAAATAAGGCCGGCATTAATAATTCCCGAGCTTAATAAGGCAACTTGCAATAATTCTCTATTATATTCTACAAGCGGCTTTAAGTAATTTTAAAATTTTAAAAATAAAAAAATGTAGATTTTATTTGATTTCCTCAATTTGTGAGTTATTCTAAACGAATTCATAATTATGTTAAATGGTAAAGTAATCTTGGTTTTAGAAAAATAATCTGTAATTATTAATGTTTACTAATGCTAATCCCAAATCCGGTAGTTAAGTACACATCAGTTCTTGTGAAATAAATTATTCATACGCCTGTCGTTAACAACAATGAACTCTTAGTTTATTTTTCTAATAAATTAGTACACGCATTAACTGTCAAGTTTTTTGGTATCATTGGTGTTGATGTCTTGACGTCACGAACAGGGGCGCCGTTGTATGTTTGTTTTATGCATGGGAATATTGAATATGGTCTATATTTAGAAATAGCTAAAAGAACATTTTACGGTTTTTAAAAACTATAAGATATCTAGACAAAGTTTGTAGACAATAATACTGTTCTGGATTTTAAAATTTAATATCTGCTCCTTGATATTTTTCAGATTTTTGTATAACTACAAAGTGAACCAAAAAATTCAAACGTGCATAAATGTTGGGCTTACCTATTTAAGTATTAAAAGAAGAAGAGTATTTTCTTGTAACTGCATTTATACTGTTAAAAAAGAACCTAATGCAAATAAAAAAGCAGCTTGACATATCGATGGGTTTTTGACAAAACATCGTAAGTGACTTTCGTTAATTTTACGGAAAACGATTTCTTTCCATTGCGTAATTTTTAAACAAAAACCAAAAACTTAGATAAAGCTGTAAACTTATGTATATATAAAAATTTAACAGCTTTATTTTCAAAATAATGTAATGAGAAAAATCGTTTTCTCTAAAATTTGAGGAATGTCGCTTACGATGTTTTGTCAAAAACCCATCGATATTGCAGCCTATACCGTCTTTTATGATGGGATTTTTTACCTAGGAACTTGCAACATTTATTTTTAACCGCAGTTTACGCCCTATTTTTTGCCAAAGAGTTATTTCAAGTTTTTGTGCTATATTTATTCGGGAAAAAAATAAACCTGACAACAAAATAACCTATTATCTTAAACACGGTATCTTACTCGTTACCAAAATGTTAATAGGTTTTTTTTTTTATTTTAGGATTTTTAATTTAAAGTTCTTTTTTATGCTAGATTATGTTGATGTCGAACAAATATTTAAGATTGAAGAATCGCTGCCCTGATAATCTAGCTCTCTTAATAAACAACATTTCTCTATTCGTTATGCAAGCCTTCCTAGGCTGTTCCAACAAATAAATAACATAGGGAATTATCGAAAAGTCAACAATAATACTAACAGGTTCGTTGAAACAACCCAAAAGCAACTTAAAATGACCTGAGTAAAAATTCGTTAGTATTCGATATATTTAAAACTCATCAAAATTGTTCTCTTGGATAAGGTTTTTGATTGTGACTAAAATTCCTTTAATAAATTAAATAAACATAGTTGATTAATAACTAAATATACCAATATATATTTTTTTTTGAAGTAAGACAAAAATTTAATGACCTTTTCGACTTTTTGCCTCTAGCATCTTCTTAGGGTTTTACACTTATCAACAATAATGATAATCCGCCTCTGCCTATGTTTTTAATTTAAATAACTCTTCATCTTAAACAAGAATATAAATAGTTTATAAACATCTCTCTCTAAGAGAGGGAAATGGTATAAAGCAGGTGTCTTCACGGCTGCGGTATATCTCTATATCAAAAAAATATTATTAATAAGATGGCTAAAGGTTATTAAAATATATATATATAAAAATAAATTGAAGCCCCACTTAAAAAGTGTCAAATTAATTAGGTTTTATCTTTTACTTACATAGTTAGTGTGTGTTAAAAGCACTCTTGCTGATAATTAAAGTTTTAGTTAAAAGGATTTAACATCAAAATATATTATGCAGACTGTCCATGGATCGTATTTACAAGACGACAATTGGATCAACATTTTCATTTTTCGAAAAAAATCATTCTTGGTAAATATTTTTGGTTGTGTAAAAAATATGATTTACGAAGAATAAAATATTGGTTTGGTATACAGGGTACACAAAAATTTCTATGAGTTAAATATTTGTCCAGCAACCACCAAGTGTCCAAAGAGATGCTGTTTTTACGACAACAAATAAAAATAGCAAATAGCACACTGTTTTCATGCATAGAACACGCCATATATCACACTAGTGCTCCAAAGTACTTTTTTACCATATTAAAAAGATCTAGGTAGGTGATTTTTAATATAAAAATATTGTCAAACAGTATAACATACCGCAGTGAGGAAAAGTAGATAATATCACCCTAGTGCTGCAAAGTTATCAATTGTCAAACTAATAATTTTTGGTCGTGGAAAAAATACTTAAAGCCGGCTACTTATTACGCGGCACTTGGCGAGTAACTTGTTTCGGAATATACTTGGCAAGTATTTGTCGAGTTCCAAGAAAGCTATCTACATTACTCGTCTACTTATAGAATTGCGAGTTTTTGGAAAGTAATAAACAACAAGTAGTTGAACGAAAGTAAAACGACAGTTTCAGCTGCTTTTGTAACAATCAGTTGTGGTTATATTTTATTAAAAAATAGAAAAAGAAGTGCAAACGTAGAAGGTGGTGAATTACATCTTTTAACAATATTAAAGATAGGTAGGTATTTTTTAAAATTTAAAGTGGGGTTGCTACCTGCGCCACTCGACTAAAGCTAGCTCTTTTGCATATGGCACCATCAAAAAGCTAGTACCCAATATAATACCACTATTGCTAATTACACCAAAAAATTTCGAAGTCCTCGAAAAAAAAACGTTTAAAGATACAACCACAGCTTAACAACGTACCGCTTAACAATATTCAACTTAAAAGATTAAAACGCAAATACTGACAAAATATGCCAATCTGACTTTGATAGTTATTCCCCGCGACCCTTCAATTCGACTTGCCAAGTTAACGCGTAATGTAGCGCCGTTATAGTATATTACATTACAAGTGTGGAAAATGACTAATTTCACACGAGTGGGAATATTGTAGCACGAGGCGTTAGCCGAGTGCGACAAACCCACGAGTGTAAGAAAGTCATTTTCACACGAGTACTGTACACTATTTTTCCTACGACCACAAATTATTCACCAAAAAATAAATAAATTAAAGTTTGTCTGTTCAGAAAAAATAAAAAACAATTGAGAACTTTGCAACACTAGGGTGATATTTACTTTGCAACACTAGTGTGATATATACTTTTCCTTACTGCTATATTATACTGTTTTGACAATATTTTTCCATCGAAAATCACCTACCTAGAAGCATTATATAACTTTTATCATTTTGGAATTTAAAAAGGCCCTCACTTAATAAAAATTGTATGGTTTTGTTAGGTAATAACGCGGTGATGGTACAATATAACGGACTTTTAACTACAGCTTTTACAGTTACCATTTTGATATAATTGCATTCTAGGCTTGCCAAAGAAACATTTCAGGTACGGATGAATTCAAAAATATAAACTTTTTTATTAAATTTTTAATTTTCACCATTTACGATTTATTTGCCGACATTATCTCATTTTTTTAGTACCAAATTTACTAATAGATGGCACCACCAAATAACAAACCGATTTTTCTTACCGTATTCTTAATTTCTAGAAATCCGGCAGGTCATTAATACAATTATTAATATTATCTATTTCCTTCTTTACAGCCATATAATAGTAAAAGAAAGAGTGATGTTTTATTTTTTCTACCTGTTACGGGGTTTTACCCAGAAAATATTAGGTGTTCCCGTAATTTTCTTAATTCAAATTTAGAGTAATTTATGAATCATCCGCATTTTTTTTTTTTTAGTCACTAAAATACAGTAAATTATCTATTTAAATTAAAAAAAATCAAAAATTCGGAGGTCGGTATATTGCACCAGACCCAATAACGCTAATAGAGACATTTTGCACCCCTTATTTTGCAATTCCGTTGTGGTTAACTTTATTCTGAGACTGCGCAGTAACGCAAACATGATCCGTTATCGTTATTAACCATACCGGACTCCTTTAATTACGGATGAATACCGAAGAGCTTATCGTTATCTTTATCGTTATTGGTAAACTGCGTGGTTGCCAAATTGTAAAATTTTTAATATCGATTATTTAAGAAGGTTGAAATTTTAATACCGTATTAATTAAAATATTATTGATACATAACGAATAATTAGCGAAAAATTCATAGCAGTAAGAAAAATAAAATAGTGTAAAGAAATTAAAACGGACTTGCATTTTTAAGGATGTTTTAAATCAGTAATTAATTTACATGTTACAATCTGGCACACTTGCTTTTTGCTTATACTGTATTGTTTACATCTACTTTAAAAAACAAAATCAAGGGAACTGTTTGCATATATTAAAAAATCAATATATAACTTATGGAGAATAAAAGTAAATACTGATTTTTCGCAAACTTTAAAATCGCCGAACCACAGGCAAAAATAAGGTTATGGGTCAAAAGCGCAGACGCAAAATATATTTCTTAAAAGAGGCTGCAAAATCTCTGTCTTAAACTGCTGCCGTAATCGTTATGTTTAATAACGATAACCATAAGGAGGCCAAAAATAGTCTGTTATTTTAAGAGGTGCAAAATGTCTCTAATAGTTTAATACGGTGTTCTGCTATTATAAGGGTTTTTTAAAAATTATCGATTCTTACATATTTTAGACACTCTTCTAAATAAAACGTAAGTGGTGCATATCCAAAATATTCCGTTTTTTAAAAAATATCAGTAAATGAACTTACGGGATCGGGGAGTGAAAAGGGGTGCTGGGTGGGGTAAAATTGGTAAAACGAGTTTACTGAACATCACATGTAAAACTAAGTAAAAATAACAGTTTTTCCTCATATTTTTAAGAAAAAATATGTATTATTGTTGTGCTAACAATAAAAAGCCATTAATGCACTTTTAAGAACTATATTTCATAAATGTAAACTATTCAAAAATACACAAAGTACAATTTAGCCATCTTAACATTCTTAACAGAACTGTACCACCACGGCTAATTACCGCGCCAATAGTCGAATGCCTGAGTCACTAGATTTATTAATTTATGACAATCATGCTTAGGCAACCAACTATACATTATAATACAAAATATAATAAATATAAAAATTGTAAATGCACAACACTGTGCCAGTCAGTGAAAGTTGTTTTTTGTGGTTATGTCTATTTTTGTTTATGTTTTTATTTTTTCGTAAATTTTAATAAATATAAAATAAGATGATTTTCGCTAATTTGGGTTCTACCGTTTAAGGTAAATAAAAGTTTTTTTTTACTGTCACTACAATAAATATGTCACTTGCAAAACCAATAGCAGTTTTTAGAATGACATCATAATATGTATCACACCAGTGTTGTAAAGTACTTTGCAACACTAGTGCTGTAAAGTACTTTGCAACACTAGTGTGATATAACGCATTTTCTATGCATGAAATCAGTGTGCTATTTGCTATTTTCACAAGTGGTCGTAGGAAAAATAAATTGCCAAGTCAAGTACTTGGCTCCTTTGACTTGTGATTGTTTTCCGCTACAGCTCGGGAAGTGCAAGTAACTTGCCAAGTCTAAACGAGTCGTCGTATACACTACTTGCTACTTACCAAGTACTTGTCAAGTACCGCGTAGTGAGTAGCCGGATTTATAAATAAGGAATAAATATTACTTGTGTAAAAAGACTTTCTTACAGGTTTGTCGCACTTAATGGCTAATGCCTTGTGCAACAATATTCCCACTTGTCTGAACTTAATCCGTTTCCACATTCGTTATGTAATATACTATTACAACACTAGTGTTGCAAAGTATAAAAAGCTGTAATCGCTGTCATTTAAAATAATGTTGGAATTATTAAGTAGTTTATTAGAATTATATTGAAAAACCATAAAATATGTTTTAAATGAGGACCTTTTTCATTATAAAAGATGAAAGCTACTAGGTAGGTGATTTTTGATATAAGAATAATATTGTCAAAAAGTATAACATACCGCTGTAAGGAGAAGTATATAGAATCAGCTAAATGAACTTGTTCATAGGCAATGTGTAGAAGAGAAACGATCTGATGCGAATGAAGGCATGTAAACATTTCGTATATGATGACTAATCATACTTTCTTTGTTGTTGCTTTACTGGCCGAAATACCTTTAAATATTGCTTATATAGTATATCACCCTAGTGTTGCAAAATTATAATATAATAATTGTTTTCATATTTTTTCTGTAAAAACACAAAACTTTTTTTGGTGAATAATTTGTGGTCGTAGAAAAAATAGTGTAAATTACTTGTGTGAAAACACCTTCTTATACTCGTGGGTTTGTCGCAATCGGCTGACACCTACTGCAACAATATTTCCACTCGTGTGAAATTAGTCAGTTTCCACACTTGTAATGTAATATACCATTTCTTATGACTTGCACACACTATTTCTCCTCCGATCGAAATTAGTTCTTAGTTTTTATTTTAAGTATCATGAAATATTTTTTTAGTCTAATATAAAGATTATAATAATTATTGTTTGATCTCTACTCTATTATACTACTATGGTATCACATTGTCATGTATTGTTGATTGACTTTTACAAACGTCATTAGAACTGAAAGCATAGGAAAAAGTAATCATTAGAAGAAAAATATTTCGGCCATAGCCGAAAAGGTTCATTACCTTAGCAACGCCTGCTATCTACAGAAATAATGCATTTTGCGTATTGAAATTTTTGTCCGATCTCTCTGAACTTCTCTGATCAGAGAAATTGTGAACAAATTAAAATTAATGTTTCTTACTGGCCCAAAAAAAAATGAAAAAGAATAGGGTTTTCAACATAATTAGTGTTTGTTTCAGTATTTTGATAAAACTATAAAATATCTCAGTAAGGGTAATAGGCTATTGATTGGGTACTTTAAAAAGGAAGTACAGCGTTAAAGGGGTTTTATTATTTCATACGCTTAATGGTCCCCCAACTATTAAAAAACGGCGAGTGCTACCATTTGAAGGTGTTCGTTTTTGAGAACGGGGTAAAAACAGCCACTTTTCAATAACCTCAAAGGTTAGTTCAAAAACAACGAACTTTTTCTAGGTAGTAGTCAACAAAAAATTTGTAGGAAATTAAGATTCCTATCAAATAACGCTTTTTACCAAAAAAAAGTTATTTTTGAAAAAATATGCGTAAAAAACAAAGTTTTGTTTTTTAGCATATTTTGTCAAAAATAACTTTCCTCTTTTAATTCGGCAAGCGTTATTGTATGAAAAATTTAATTTTCTACAACTTTTCTGTTGACTATACCCGAAAAAAATGCTTTGTTTTTAAGCTAACCTCAAAAAACTGAAAAATGGGATGTTTTAACCCCGTTCTCAAAAACGCACCCCTCTAAATGGTAGTACTCCGCGGTTTTTTAATATTTGGGGGTCCATTGACAATATGAAATAATAAAACCCCTTTGACGTTGTTGTTTCTTATTACCCCCTTTTTTGTACATAATCAATAACCTCTAAAACACACAACTAAAATACTTAAAAAACTTATTTTTTATAATTTTACGTAGGCTTTAAATAATTTATGTTTTTCTCATCATCGTTTTTTATAAAGACAAAAACAAGAGAGGTATGTATAACTTAGCATCTGTACACACCTGTTTAATACCACATGACGCCTTTATATCGAAGTATACAAACTTATACATGTATTCGTTGACGTAACATAAATATGGGTAAGTTCTGCGGGTTACACTTGATAAGTCTATGGCCTATGATTCCAAAGAATAAGAAAATTTCAAATAATTTAACACAAACGGAGAATAGTAATCTTAGTTACTGATTTTTAAATTATAGTCGAGTCAATGAAGCTGTAAAATAGGCAATCGCTGATGATGAGTCCCCAGAAATAAGTTCCGATTTTAATATGTATTTTTAAACTTTTATCGTTTTATGTTATTTAAAGTCAGAAACCTTTTAGAGGGAAAAAATAGTTATTTATATTTTTAAGAGCGGCTTTTACAATGTCGAGTCAATTTTTGAGTTATAATAGTATATTTTAGGTCTCCTTAGTATACTCAAAGATTAAGGTATACTCTTACCCTAGAAGCAAACCATATTTGGTAAATTTAGGTGACAATGCATTTGACAGTTTTTAAAATTTAAGTAGGACTTCAACCATATAATTATTACTTTTAGGTCTATAGGGAATTCAAATTAAGGAGCAGCAGTATTGCAATTCGGCCATTCAGCTGATAAAATGGTTTGAATTTTACTTTATTTTTTAAATTTTGTTTTAAAATATACACAAAAAATGCCCAGTTACAGTTTAGTAAAATCTTTCAAACTATACAATATTTTAGGTCATTCAGCAAACATACCGGATCAGCTAAATAACTTAACACATAGGCATTGTGAGGAAAAGAGACAGTCTAACGTGAATACCCGCATATAAACATTTCTGATTTTATGAGTCACATATGTACATCCTTTGATGTTGCTTTACTGGTCGATATCCCAATACCTATGCTTATGCAGTGTACCTATTTACATCTTAGGTATTTTGTTTTTTAACGGCAACTTTTAAACTCATAATTTATGACCTGAAAACCGCGAGGGCAACCTTTTAATAATTCAAGTCACCCTCTGGGCTTAAGAATATTGGGGATTTTATGCAGACAAGTTTATCTTTTCTGTGTCAGAAATAAGTATCTTAGCGGTGGTTAAAAGCACACTTTTAATAATTTCTTTTTATCATGGGACAATCCATGAGGGCTTGAAGACTAACGTATCGTTAGGGCCTTAAGAGCGGTAGAAGGTAATTTATTACCACGAGATTTGGAGGGAAAAGGAAAAATACTGAAGGATGAAAAGGTCGAGGCCTATGTAGTTAGAACGAGATAAACTTCGTATTACTTTATTGGGTGTTAATAAAGGCAAAATAAAATTGGTTCAATTTTTAAAAACAAGAGCTTTAGAACACCCATAAAAAAACAAAACAAATTTAAGGCGACCAAGAAAAGAAAGCAAAAGCAAACCAATATTTTTCCCAGTGTCCAGTTTTTTCATTTTTCAGTACCTTTTATACAACGCGGTATTGCCTATATTACCTAAAAATATTTTCCCTGCTTAAGATTGCAATCAACTGCAATCAAGGTTGCCTGGGTAAAAAACAGAGACTTCGTGAATCTTTGAGACGACAAAGGTTAAAGACAATTTTCTTGTCATGAAAACACATTTCTAGACATAGAAACTGTTTTTATCCAGTGTCCAAGTTTATCATTTTACAATACCTTTTAGACAATACGGTACTGCCTATATTGAAATCATATCAGAAAGTAGGTCGCCTGGATAAAAAAACAGAGATTTCGTGAATATTTGAGAATGAAAAAAGTTAAAGACAATTTTCTTGTCATGAAAATACATTTCTAGACATAGAAACTGTTTTTATTCAGTGTCCAGGTTTATCATTTTACAATACCTTTTAGACAATGCGGTACTGCCTATATTGAAATCATATCAGAAACTAGGTCGCCTGGGTAAAAAACAGAGACTTCGTGAATCTTTGAGAATGAAAAAGTTAAAGACAATTTTCTTTAGTGTCCGGGTTTTTCATTTTACAGTACCTTTTACACAACGCGCGGTACTGCCTATATTACCTAAAAATATTTTCCCTGCTTAAGATTGAAATTATATCAAAAACTAGGTCACCTGGGTTAAAAAACAATTTGCTCGTTATGAAAACACATTTCCAGACACAGAATCTGATTTTATCCATTGTCCAGGTTTTTTATTTTACAGTACCTTTTAGACAACGCGGTACTGCCTATATTACCTAAAAATATTTTCCCGTTTATTGGAATCATATCAGAAACTAGGTCGCCTGGGTAAAAAACACAAACTTTGTGAATCTTTGAGACTGGAAAGAATTGAAATAGAAAACAATTTTCTCATCGTGAAAATACATTTCTTGACACAAAATCTGATTTTACATCCACATTAAAGCTGCTGTGGTTATGAATTTAATATGTTTATTCATTTACCAGCGTTCTCGAAGGATCCGATTAATTGAATCCTCACAAATAAATCAAAACTAAGTATTGAATCATTAAGGTCCAGTTGTACAAAGCAGGTTAAAACTCAGTTCTACTGAACTGAGGTCAGACCTTTGAACTTTCCGTAAAATCTCAATATTTCTGTCAGTGTCAAGAATTTGAGATTTACGGAAACTTCAAAGGCTTGACCTCAGTTCCGTAGAACTAAGTTTAAAGCTGCTTTGTACAACTGGGCCTAAAGTCTTCTTATATCCCACAACATAATTTTGAGAAAACTCATTTGTTCGGATTTAGTGTCTTATTACCACAAATCAAAACAAAAGATATCTGCATCACCGGAAAAAACATATGTAAACACCTGCTTTATGGTTTACCACAATATAGTGAATCCTAATAATTTTTTTTAATAGGACCTTTAAAAGAATATTTTTTTGATCGTTACCATGGAGATAAATTACATTTTAGTACACTACAAAATTTGCTTAAAAAAGTAAGTAAGTAAGTTTTAACAGTTCGGTGCTTTTTTACACTATGAGTTGGTGATTTGTTTTTGATGCCTACTACAATTTATTTTATTATTAATTTATGCAATATAAGAGCAAACTCGAGATTAACTGAACTAAAGATTAGGTAACCGTAGACTTTGGCATGTTTTTTTTACTTCATATGCCACTAAATTTCAAATTAGTTATTCTGCCGAAAATATTATTACTGATCAATACTAAATAATTTGGATTATTTAAAACTTGATAATAAGTAAATACTATTTAGGTATTATGTCTAGAAAAAGTAAGTAGGTACTTACTCAAATTTATCTAGAAATTCTTAAATGCATAAGTGCATACCGGGTGAAAATTACTCTCCATCATTTTATTTCTTCGATAATAATGTATACCTTGTAAATTTTAGTTTGTTATATTGTGTCACTAAATTCCAATTTTGTTATTTTAAATGGAACACCCAGTATATTTTTTAAGCTTTAAATTCTACAAGTCATGCCTAATATAAAACCTGTAATAACTCTAACCTATCTTTTTTGTTAAAAAAAGTGTCCAGACTGACCACACAATATTCCAGTTTATTAAAAAACTAGCTTTTGCCCGCTGCTTCGCGTATACCGTGAAGATTTTGAATATTATTATATACATATAAACCTTCCTCTTGAATCACTCTATCTATTAAAAAACCGCATCTAAATTCGTTGAATAGTGATAAGAAACTTAATAGAAAAAATTTGGTACTTCCTGTATAATATATTTTAATATAATTTTAAATAATAATAATTATTTTGCAAATCTTTATATATAAGAAATTTTGCAAACCTCTAGATGATATAATAACATAGTTAGAATGCATTTTAGTTTTAAGAATGTTTTAATACTTTTTAATACAACATCTTTTTAACCCACCCTGTGTGTCAATTCTATATGTTTTTTATAAACCATAAATACCTGTACAATGCCTTCCTCTTGAATCACTCTATCTATTTAAAAAATACCGCATCAAAACCCGCTGAGAATAGTAATGTCAATAAGTATCGAATTTTAAATGTAAACTATTTTTTTAACACTCTGTATATGTTTTTTTTTAAATATTATTATACATATAAACCTTTCTGTTGAACCACTTTATCTATTTAAAAAACCGCATCAAAAACCGTTGAGTAATATCGAATTTTAAATGTAAACTATTTTTTTAAAACTCTGTATAAGTCTTGTTTTTTAATATTATTATACATATAGACCTTTTTCTTCAATCACTCTATCTATTAAAAAAAAAAACACATCAAAATCCGTTGAGTAATATCGAATTTTAAATGTAAATTATTTTTTTAAACAATCTGTTCATGTTTTTTTTATGTTATTATACACATACACCTCCCTCTTGAATGACTCTATCTATTTAAAAAAACCGCATTAACATCCGCTGAGAATAGGAACGTCAATAAGTATTGAATTTTAAATGTAAACTATTTTTTTAACAATCTGTTTATGTTTTTTTGACATTATTATAGATATAAACTTTCCTCTTTAATCACTCCATCTATAAAAAACCGAATCAAAAATCGTTAAGTAATATCGAATTTTAAATATAAACTATTTTTTTAAACACTCTGTATATGTTATTTTTCAAATATTTTTCCATTGACTGCTAGACAATAATCCAGACGTTCATTAAATTGTCTTCTTACAGTGGCTAACTGGTAAATTGAAATTTTATTGCATTCTGCAGAAGTACCATTTTTAAATCATCTAGATTAGAGTAGTTTTTATCCTTGTATATCATGCTTTTTAAATGGCCCCAGAGGAAGAAGTCATTTGGCGAAATATCAGGAGACCTGGCTGGCCAATTTATGGTGTGATGTAGGCCAATAACATTTCCATTAAAAATATTCCCGAACAGCCAGGGTATTATGTGCCGGGCAGCCATCCATTAAGTTCTTTATTTAGCATCAAATACTAATTATAAAATTTAAATACAAATTAAATATAATGAATAAAGTTATAAAAAACACCAAACATTTTTCTTTAACAAACATAACATAAACAATAAATATGAAATAAAAGTCAAGGTGTAAAAACAAATTAGTCACACAATAAAATAACAAATACCTAGACAAGTAAGAATTAAATAAATACCAAACACTTATACATATATAAAAAAAAAAAACGTATTAATATAATTTTAGCCCTCTAAAAGGAAAAATTTTAATTTTCTTTTAAAAATATTAACTGAATTTGACGATTTGATTTCATTTGGTAAACTATTAAATTTTATCAGACCCTTATGGAAAACAGAATTTTCTCCCATTTTTTTATTCTTTGGGAGAACAAAAAAATCGTCCTGCCTTCTTGTATTATACTGATGCACTTCCCTCGCACGAACCAATTTATTGCTTAAATATGTGGGCGCCTCACCAACTTTAATCTTAAAAATAAAAATCAATGTAAGGTATTCAAAATAAAGCCTAACAGGCAACCATCTTAAGGAGTCTAGCATGAATTTGATTGGAGTGCTTTTTGGACATGATAAAATCAATCTCATGGCTCGGTTTTGCAATTTTTGAATTCTAGATAATTCATTTTGGTTCAGCAGATACAAGATGGTAGAACAGTAAGTTAAATGAGGAAGAACCAACGTATTATAAATAGTTATTTTTGTCCACATGGATAAATATGGAGCACACCTTGAAAGATAGTTAATGCTATAACTTAATTTAGATATGATATAGTTGGCATGTTCTTTAAACTTTAAATCTTTATCTATTATCACTCCTAAATACTTAATTTTTTTGACACATTCAATACTAGAACCATTTATATGCACATTATAATTACCATTTACAAATTCACTATACATCCTTTCATTTCCTATTATCATACATTTACTCTTGTTAGCATTCACCTTCAATGAGTTTTCACAAGTATAATTATATATTTTTTGAAGAACATTGTTTATTTTAATTACACTGCTCTCCAGATTTTTAATTGGTACATAAATTAGTGTATCATCAGCAAAGAGGTGAATGCTAACATCATCCACTACATCCACAATATCATTTATATATAAAACAAACAGTAATGGTCCTAAGATACTTCCCTGAGGTACTCCGTGACCATTATCAATTTCATTTGATAACTCACCATTCAACCTTACTCTTTGCTTTCGGTTATCCAAATAACTCATAAACCATTTCAATACAGTACCCCTTATCCCATTTTTTGTAATTTTGAAATTAAAATTTCTCGGTCTATGGTTTCAAAAGCTCTTTTTAAGTCTAGAAAAACCGCCAACGTTCCTACACCCTCATCCGAACAACACTTCCACTCATCAAGCAGTAATACTTATTAAGTAAATCAGGTAATTTATTGGTGTCAGTTTCTACAATATTATTATTAAATTCTATTTCATTAAAATAGGTTTGTTTTTTATTTTGTGGCATGAATTCTTTGAGAGTCCTCCACATTTCAGTAGAATTATCTTTACAATTATCTATTCTGCTTTCAAAAAAACTCTTTTTTCATTACGTATCGTTCTGACTACCTTGTTCCTATTTTTTTATAAAGTTGCTTGTTTTCTTCACTTTTATGTTGCATATATTGTTTGTAACTTTGATCTCTATCAAAAACAGCCCTTTCAACCCTTTCATTCCACCATACTTTATATCGAGGTAAAATCTTGACTTGTTTTTTTGGGGCAACTTCATCCAAAACCCTTAAAATTGAAGTAAAAAAATGTGTAAATTTTACATTAATATCCCTTATATGATAATCCCAATGCACTAATGATAGCCGTTCTTTGATCAATGTATAATTTAAGTTTTTACCACGGGTTTCTAAAAAAATGGGAGAAATCTTTTGGTTATAAAAAATATCTATATCTACTTGAACAATATAATGGTCACTAATCCTAGGGGTTTTAAGAACTTTACACTGCTGCATATTTACATTTTTCACAAAAACAAGATCTATAATTGAACCACCATGAATTGTTTCTCTAGTAAAATCAGTAACACATTGATTTAAAGCAACCTCACTTGTATATTTTTTTAATCTATTTGCATATATAGAATCACCTAACCAATTAATATTAAAATCTCCTACAATAATTACTGGTACATTAATATCACAGATATATTCATCACAATATTGTTCAAAAAAATTTAAAAACTCTGCATCACTACTGCTAGGAGAATGATAAACACAAACTATGATAAGTTTTTTTCATTCCATCTAACTACGACACTTAAAAGCCAGTAGTTTTTTAAATATTCAAATTTCGTTATTTTTGAAACAACTAAATCTTTTCTAACATACATCTGTACCCCTCCAGTATGTCTACTACAGCTATCTTGTCTAATATCTAAATAATCATCTATGTTTACTTCACACTCATTGATATCATCAGTCAAGTGAGTCTCAGAAATACATGCAATACAAGGTTTAGTCTTTATTACTAGAGAATTTATTTCATTAAAATGTGCAAATGTACTTCCAGAATTAAAATATAAAATACTACCTGAACTACTGCGTAATAATTGTACATTCCTTAATAAAGGTGATGAATTGGATTTGCCTAACCTAAAAAACACTCTCTTCACTATTTTATTTGGTACCAAATTTCCTGATTTTGATGATTAGGTTCATTGTTTAACGTAAATGTGCACTCATCAGTAAAACAAATATTTCTTAAAAATTCCCTGTCCATGTTTGCCCTTTCCAGCATGTCAAAACAAAATTCCTGCCGTCGTATTTCATCCCCATCCCTTAGCTCTTGATGTCTTTCATATTTGTATAAAATGTATTTATGCCTTTTCAAAATCCGGAGCACTGTTGATTGATCTTTTCCTATGATATCCTGAAATTTCCTTGTACTCACCTTCCCTTCATTTTCTTCCACGTGCAATAAAATTTCTTATCTCTTACATTTTCTTCTCTTTGATACTCCCTAGCTTCACACCTGCAGTTATTTATCACTGTGCCTTTGGTCTCAAATTTTTTGATAGTCCTATCGACTGTTGATTTTCCGGGTATCGGTCTATTCGGATACTGAGCAGCGAACATGTCTGACACCTTTTGGTAACTGGTTCCTTGATAGTACCATTTAATCATCAATACTTTTTCTTCAGTAGTATAACTCCTGGTTAATCTTTTCGCTCTACGATTTTTTGGTAATAATAATGCACTAAATTTCAAAATAACAACGTTATGTCACGCTAACTGGTATTTTTATTGTTGTTCATAAATATGAGGCGATAATAATGTAACAATTTTTAAAAATATATTAGCATCTAACTAGCAAACGGGCTAACCGAAAAAATCTAAAGTTTTTACCATGGACGTAGATTTGCATGCTCTTCAATAAACTTCAATAGAATTTTTCTCTAAAATAATTAGGGGAGCCAATAATTTACCCCATTAAAAATTTCAATTTTTCATCAAGATTTCTTATGTCCCGCCCGGCGATGCATCACCCGGTATGTTTTTTTATTATTTTACATATGAATCTTCCTCTTGAATTACTCTATCTACTTAAAAACCGCATTAAATTCGGTTAAGAATACGTTAAGAAAACTTTAGTTATAGTTGATCCAAGATAGCTTACCCGTGCCCACTTCGTTGGGCATTATTATCTGAACTTTTGTTTAATAATTGTAAAATATAGCCTATAACACTCCTAAATAGTGTAACTTTCTAATTAATATAACTATAACCTATCCTTTATAGTTTTCAAGAAAATTGCGTTTAAACATTTTCAGACGATCGCCCCATATGCAGTGTTTATGGGAAAACAAATAAATATATAATTTATTAAAATACTTAACTTTCTTGGAAATTTTATGTTATAAGGTAATATTTATGGTACTCTTTACTTTACCGGAAGTCCTAAGAAAATTAAAAAACCTAATAAACCTTAATAAACCTTTTGGTAATTTGAAGAAACTAAAGAAACAATTTAAAAAAAAATTGTTATAAGATACGAGGAAAAATCAAGAAATTGCAGGATTTCTTGAAAATTTTGTCAAGAACTCTTGATCTTGACATGTTCTTTTTTGTTTTAAAACTAATAAGTTACTTTCTACTATTATCTTTCCTTGAAATTAAGACAAGATTTAGACAAGATCTTGTAAATTAAAAAAAATTAAATCGCCTAGTCTAAATCCTAAACCTTTAAATAAACGGGAATAAGCAGTACTTATTTATAGTACTTAAACAGAACCCAAACATTTCTTAGAATTATATTGGTAATGAGGACGCCTAAATTTTTTCTTTTAACCATTTCTAGACATGAAATAATTGATCATGACCTGACTTCAGGCTATTTTTTGCTGTCGAGTGTCAGAAATAATAATTAAACGTTAAAACGGAAATTCATAAAAAGGGCCTGTCAGGCATCAAAATAACTTATGAAATATGAAGTTGGAATTTTAGACGAATGAAATGTTTTAAAATGTCGAGCCTGACGATAAAATGAAAGTTTTTAAATGTGGACTATTTTTGTCTACGAAATATATGGAAGATTAAAATTAAGTTGGGAGAAAGTAAGGAAAAAGTATTTCCCTAGAAATTATGCAGCAATGGGCTTTTATAGCGTAAAAATATTAAGTTTTTATTTCTTTCGGACCTAACAGCTTTATAAGAGGATCCGTACTGCCCTTTTTCTACATTTAGAAGTGTGACCTTGTCAGTTAGTATAGGTACAGTGCATTTCTTTTATGCCCTACCTCCTTTTATATTCTAAACGGATCAATATAAAAAATGTAAACTTTGGGATATACGTATAAAACCTATGAATAAATACTATAATTTGGAGTGAAATTAACAAATAAAAATTTCAGGATGGCTGCTGGAGCCATTTTGGGATGTGCCACAAGATCCCTCTTGTGACACATCATTTTAAACCTTTTGACGAGTACTTTATATTCCTAGAATAAAAAGTTATTGCCTTTACTAACTACAAAATGACGGGACTTTAAAAATACTGGTTTAAACAGTCATAGTTCCGAAAGTAATAAAGTAAGATGTATAGTTTTTTTCGCCCAAAGAAGCTTAGTCGGCATGATCTACTAATAAAAATAAAATGATTAACGGTAGTCGGGAGGCCACGGTTGTATTGTGAAGGTATATTAAGTCCGTACTCTCCCGACTATCGTTTTATTGCAGGCAATTGACTTTTTAAGTATTTTTTTTATTAGAGGATCATGCTGACGGAGCTTATTTGGGCGAAAAACTATACCTAATGTGGTATTTTCGTAAAGATGTTTTTAATGGTGATATAATATACATAAAAAATATAAATACGTTTGGCTCTACCCTGTATACTATCACCAGTATCACAATTAAAACATTCTATAAAAAATGATTAAGAAAATACCACATTAAGTACATCTAACGTTATTACTTTCGCAAATATGGCCACTTAAATTAGGAGCGGCTAAAGACCGCAATGAAATCCTCGACTTGTTCTCGACTTGGCAACGTTGCGATCTGAAGGGAGGTTAATTAGTTTTCTTTTGGTTTTTAGCGCCAATTTGTTAAATACTTTTTCTTTAGTGTTCTGGTTTTTTTATTTGAATGTGAAAAATTATTTTCCATCCGATAAAATTTATGATTACCGTATCTGACCGTTTTTTTATTTTGATTATCTTCCCATATGAATGTTGGCTTATAAGTTTTTTTCCCTTCTTACCAATAAAATGTTAATTATAGGTACAAAAGTATTGGTTTAATTTGTCTTTTTACTAAGTACACCTATAAATGAATTGCAGTTTTATTTTTTTATTGTCCTATCTCAACATTTTTTAATTTAAATTGCACAATATGGGTGGTCCAATATTATAAAAGTTAATATTATTAGATAATAAATATGTATTTATATCATTAACTCTATTTTTTTACCTAACTCAATGTTAAAAAAGTATGTTCTGTAGTCATATGTAAATAAACATTAAACATTTTACTCGGTTCATATTTTTTTATTATAAAGTAACGTACATTTCCTTACTCTATGGTAAAACTAACACTGGACCTCAAGACTTAGGAAAAGAGAATAAATATTTGTACAAAGTAGCTTACACAGTCCGGACACTCTGGGGATGAAGAAACATAAAAATGTGGGATGTTCGGGTTCTTTAAAATTGGACTATAAAAGGATGCATAAAAGTGACACTATGTGCTACTTTGTTTTTTAACTCCCAAAGAAAAAATTATTTGGCTAATATACCTATACATCATCGTTATCACTAATAAGTTAAAAAGCTCTTTAATAAAGTGAATAATGGTACAAGTTTTGTGAGACGCCAAGGTAGCATGATTTGAAATACATAAAGAGTATTTACAAAGGGCTAGTGTCAAAATTAACGCATAATAGGTTAAATCACGTTGTTTTACGGAACATGCTGGTCTATATGTAAATGGGGAGCAATATGACTCTTTTCGTGACAGCCAACATGACTGTGTTTTAAAAATATACCTTTGTCAAAAATGATAATGTCATAAAGATTTATTATTATTTTTAAAAGCATGCGCACTTTCTTTACAGCGTGTCCCAGGATAGGTGTTACAAGAGGACAAATGAACCAAAAATGTTTGGACTGTTAAACGTCCTTTGGGGAAAACTGCTCGCAAGGTCCAAAACTAATAAATACAAAATATTACTTGAATATTATTAATACAGGGCGAGTTATACCTAAAAATATGTATATAAAATGGCCAAGGGTAAAGTACCTTTATTTTAAAAAATAGGACAAAATTGAATTAGGAAATGTTTTAAAGAATTAAAATTTATGTTAAAATTTAAAGTTAAAGAATTAAGAAAAGAAAATATTTCTTACATTTTGCAATAATAGTTTTAAAAATACTTGGCTTTAGGCATCAAATTTTAAAAAAATATTTTAAATAATTAATTCTAATATTTTGCTCCCTCTTGCCCATTATTTAATCTGTAATGCGTAATGTAAAAAATTGATATTTACATTTTTTTACTCTCATGCTTTAACTTCAAATTTTGACATAAAATTATACTCTCTACAACATCCACTTATACGATTTAATTGCGGTCTGCATCCGCTCGTCTTAAATAAAGTATTTGGGATATTTTTAAAGTACCGCCATTTTGTAGTAGATGAGGTTTTGAAATGATGTACCACAAGACCCCTCTTTCCATTTATTTTTTTTCCGGGATGGCGCTCAGCAAAATTTGAGCTGTTAATTTGACTCCACAATATAGTATTTATACATTAATTTTTTAAGTTTAAGATTTTTAAGATGATCTGTTCAAAAAATAGAAAAGGGAGGGGCATTTAAGAAATGCACAGTATAAGATAAACTTAGGTACTACCGGGCCAGCTAAAAAAAAAATAGGGTTACCACCTAAGATAAGTGTAAACGTTTTTTATTCTGTGTAAATTTATTATTTTACAGGGTATATGGAGATGTAATTAACGATTTGAATAAAGAAATAATTAAAAAATTGTTTATTCACATCAAAAAAAAAAAATAATGTGTTATTTTTAAATAATATTTTACTTTTTGCCATTATCGGCCTATCCAAAATCATCTAAAACCGGCCTAAACTTAATCTAATACCGGCTTTTAAAAACTGTTAAATTTTACGGCGAAAAAGTAAAAGAAATAATTGAAAAGGTGTTTTATTAACGTATATTTTTAAAAACCTATAAAAAAATATAAATATATTATCGTTGTTTGAGACAACAATATTATGTATACATTGGTATGAAATTAAAAAGTTTTAGATGCGTGATAATTTAAACTCAAATCTAAATATGTATTTTTCCTTGTAATTGGACACTTTATTTAAACCATCCCAAATCACATCTTCATGATAAGGCCAATTCAATTTTTTTTTTCATGGGTTTTATATATAACAAGTTTAAGTTCTTTTTAACTTGGAAAATATTTTTGACATACTCGAAGATAACATAGTCTCCTTTTAAAATCACTTTTTTAAGTACTTAAAGAATGTTATTATCATTCGTTTTTCCATTTATTTTTTAAAAATTGTTTCATCTTCAGTCACTTCTATATAAGTATTTATCTGTCTTATTTTTGAAGGTTGTTTTCTTTTTTTTTCAGAGTATCTTTTTTTTGGTCTTTTTTTTCTCCCTGGCGATATTGTTTTTGTTTTGTTTTGCTATTTAGATAAACTTTGCCTTTCTTAGAAAAAGAAAAGGTTTTTAAATGATGTTGGAATGTTACAATATAGATAAGTAATAATTTAAAATGTCTAATCTCCCACACTTAAAATGCATTCTTCGTAACAATTTTGAGAAAAAGTGAAAATGTAATCAAGTATAAATTAAGTATGTTTATTATATTTCTTGCATCTTTGTTAAAAATATGCAAATTATATAAAAAATAACTTTATTTTACTATTGGCTGGTAATTATATAGGAGAGGTCCGAGAAGCCCTGCCCACCAAAGCATATTTGAATATTGTAAAATGTCAGTCTAGGTCTTTATTTAACACGGCGTTAATTACTTAAATCTATTGTTTATATTAGGGTATGCTTAATGTTTGAAAAAGTCAACGTTCTGAGTAAAAATGCTTTACCTTCTTAAGACCCTACCAATGTGCGGAAATGCGCAAAAAGTTAGATAACCCGGTTCACCTAGGGAAGACAAGGCCGCCCAGCAATTTATAATTTTTTACCATAGAGTAAAACATTTTTAAATAATTTCAAGTATATAACTTGATATCTAACATTTATTATAAGTCCTACACTTTCAGATTCTTTTAAATAATAAAATTATGGACATACTACTTAAAGGTAAAACCCAACATAAAAAAATAAATAGTTTTATTATACAGGGTGTCTCTAAAAGGTGCAGAAAAAAGCTACCACAGATTCCTGAAACTAAAATATGACAATCTAAGCCAACTTACCTTAATCCAAAAGTGAATGATTTCGAAAATCGGGGTGATTTTATTTTCTGGTTTTAGTTTTTAAAAAAAAAATTTGGTAATAATAGGTGTATTGTTACAATATTTGGCTAGAAGGGATTTTAAAAGGTGAAAAATAGGAATCTGCTATCAATTTGATTGTTTACTTTAAGAGGCGCCACCTGTGGTATCTTAAACAAATTTAAAACGAAATACCTTCTTTTGAACTACTCTGTATATAACGTTTAAAGAAAAATTATAATTCTTCAACATATTTACGTTACATAATAAAAGTATACCTAATAAAAGTTGATTTAGGCAATTGTTTTTGAGATATCTGGATTTAAAGACATCACTTTCTGTACGGCCAGTTCTAAGCTATACAGAGTGTTTTAGAATTAGATGTTAATCTTTTACAGTGTGAAACCTATGTCCTAAATGGCTTACTTTTTGAGATACAACGTGGTAAAGTTTAAAAAAACTTTGTTACCACTCTGTTTCTCAAAAGGTAAGCCATTTGAGACATAAGTTTATAAAAACTTTTCTTCTTAAAATCATGTAAGGATTCATACTCTAAAAGATTAGCATCTAATTTTAAAACACACTGTATACCTTAGACCTTGCCATACAGAAAGTGATTTTTTAAAATCCAGAAATCTTAGAAACGACTGCCTAAATCAACATTTACCAGGTATATCTTTTTTATGTGAAACATGTTGAAGAAAAATATTTCTTAAAAAAGTTACATACAAAGTGGCTTAAAAAATTATTACGTTTTTAATTTGTGCAAGACACCGTAGGTGGCGCCCTTTAAAGTAAACAAGTAAATTAATAGCAAATTCTTATTTGCTATTTTTAGTCAAATATTGTGACAATAGACCTAATATTAACAAAGATATTTAAAAAAACAAAAACCAGAATAAACTTTTGACACCCTGTATATCCGCAACCATCCACTTTTGACTAAGGTAAGTTGAGTTAGATCGTCATATTTTAGATTTAGAAATCTGTGGTAGCTTTTTTTCTGCACCTTTCAGGGTGCAGTATGCACTATATTTAAAAACAAATATTTTAAATAAATTACATTGTTGTTTTTCCTAACAAAATTTTCAAATATCTACACAGCTAAATGGCAAATATATGGTTTGGTGCCACCGTGGCCACTGCTTTTTTCTTTAAGAACCGTACTAAACATAATATTTTAATAATGCATTATAAAATACAATCAATCAGCTACATTTTAATATAGAGATTAATGAAAAAAAGAAAAAATACATCAACCTGCATTTAAAACGTTTTTTGGCGACTGAAGAATTAAAAGTGGTTCCGCGGAGCGCAAATCAGTTAAGTTAGCATTGTAGCTTTATTGTTTGTATTGGGTGATAAATATCGGACCGATTAGAGGTGGTGTTTAGAAATTTTGACGGTGGACAGCGTTACCCTCTGGGCGGACCTTCCCTAAATTAAAAATGAAAATTTTAAAGCATTATTGGCTTATTTTATTTTTTTGATTTAGTCAACTTTTTCTTATAATTTCTTTTTTTTTTGTTTAAAAATATGTTTACCTTATTCTATTATTCAAAATAAAAAAAATCTAAAGATTGTTAAATCTTGTCTTACCAGAGTAATAATTATAATGGTATATTATTTTCTAAGCATGTTATTTTCGGCAATGTCACAATGTCAAATAAGAAACATATTTTACCCTTTTTTATCAAAGCACTTATAGGCCGGTAATAGATTATTATCAATTTTTTTAATTACCATCACAAATTGTTTTTATTTGTAATTTTAAGTATTAAAAAGGTTATTGAAAATAGTTGCTCTTATTTGCAATTCCGGCTCAATGAGCCGGAATTAGATCGAGTTAGAAAATATTGATCTATTAGCGGCCTATTTTATTTTTGAAATTTTATTATATATTTTTTAAAATATGCTGTAATTAATGCCAAAAATATATTTACTAAACTTATGTAAAACAGCTAAACCCGAAAATATATCTAAACATCCATATTTCTACTAAATATTGGTCATATATCCTTGATAAATAAAGTCAAACTACTTACCAAAACAAAAGCAAATTGCAAAAAACTTCACTTCTGTTTCAACACCAAACTCTTTAAAAATGGTTCTTGCTTTGGTGGGTGCCAGCATCCCATTTTTTTATGCATATTCAAATTGGATAAAAATAATGGTATCATAGACTTGTCGCTGTTCTAAGATTTTTTTGCGAAAAATATAAATTTAAAGTTAAAGTATCTATTTAGGCCGGAATTACCTTACGATTATGCATGAGCCGGTGATCACCCATTTTACTTTAATATATATTTTGTAATAGAACGGGGCCCCTAACAAAAACCTGTTAAAGCGTACCCCAAAATATTTGATTTGTATTTTTTTAAACAAAACTTTAACAAATACATTTTTAGTTGTATTAAGCTGTTTTCCAGAAAACTAAGCAAAACCTGCTTAAAGCCAGTATAAACTTTAGCCAGTAAGGTATATTCATATTTTTACAAATTTTTGCTTTTTTCTTTGGCTTAGAAGCTTAGAAAAAAAACTCTTTTGGTTTTTGAAATATGGCCATGCAAATCTTATGAATAATTCCCATTAGAAAGTTAATAAGCTTACATCCCCTAACTTTTTATTTTTGAACGTATAAGAAAAAAAACACCATTTTGTTAGGATGATGTTGTAGTATTTATTTCTTTTTTCTCTTAAGATATACAGGGTACGACAAAAGTATGATTTTTATAAATGGAACACCCTGTATATTAAATGATCATTTAAAGAGCGTTACAAAAATATCATATTTTATGGGTCTATTTTTAATGGTTTTGGAAATATGACCATAAATAAAATTATTGGGCAATTATTTCCATAATATAATCTACTTACATATTGAAATTTACACTTATTCTTTAGATTTGGATGGCCATATTTCTGAAACTGATGAAGATAGATATATCAAATGTAGTATTTTTTCAAAGCTCCTTTAAAGATCTTTTGTTAGTGATGTAATATACAGGGTGTTCTATTTAAAAAATCATACTTTTGTCTTACCCTGTACTATTTAAGAGATATTAAAAATCTAATTATTGATTCAGAAACTACATAATTAACTCAACAAACTCATGTAATTATTTTTTTGTACGATAAAAAATAAAAAGTTAAGGTGGGTGTAAATTTATAACTGGACACCAGGTACATGGTCCCTTAATTAGCTGATTTTAGAAGTGGCCAAGAAGAAAACTGACGTTATTTTTTACGCTTAATTTGCATATTATTTGTTTATACACAAAGCTGACTTTTGGTTTTAGAAAAATATTTTAAAGAAGTATAAGGGTTAGTATTGAGGACTGTAATAGTAAAAGTTTTAAATTTTTGATTTTTTCAATAAAAACGTTCCATTTTCT
This sequence comes from Listronotus bonariensis, assembly GCA_014170235.1. Lineage (NCBI taxonomy): Eukaryota > Metazoa > Arthropoda > Insecta > Coleoptera > Curculionidae > Listronotus > Listronotus bonariensis. The sequence continues at coordinate 76,944 of JACEGR010001151.1, forward strand.
TTTGTTGCTTATAAGCAACATTATGCGTTCGGATAACAATTTTAGATATTTTTTTTTTATTAAAAATGTTATGATTTTCTAAAAGACATTAAATTTCATAGATGGTATTCCTTTTTAAAAAACAAATAAAAATTTTTTGTTCTTGCTTTTTCTTAAAAATGACGAAACCCTCTCTATAATTAGAATAGCGGGTACTTTTAAGGGTTGCTGGCCGAGCAGTTTGAAACAAGGAAATGCAGAAAAAAAGATGATGTGCCTCTAAAGAAAATCAGACCTAATCAAAAGGGCACTGCTCGTTACTTTGGGGCAACAAAGCAGTTTTTTTTTTAAATAAAGAAAAACCTAACATGAGATTTTTTAAAATATTTTTCCCCTCTTTAGAACTTAAAATATAAACGAAAATCCCTAATCGGTCACAAAAGAAAAAATCATGCTAAATCTGGTAGGCTTTTATAAACAAATATCGGTAATATTGTTCTATACCTACTAGTACAATCGCAAATATATTTTGCAAGTTTGTTTTATATACACTACTCAAAAGAATTATCGCATATGCTCGATTAACTTTAAATCGCCCCGTATGATGTGCTGTTGAAAGGGAGTAGTCAAATTTGTGATTATAAAATATCAGAAATGGGTAAAGCTATAAATTATTAACAAATGAGATTTCTCCCTTTTAACAGCACATTATACAGGGCGATCAAAAATTATTCATTTTTTCAATTTTTTTATCACCCCGTAGGATTTATTGCTTACAGTAAAAAACAACGGTTAATATAAAGTTACAGCTTCACGTTTTCTTAACATTTTATTTTTTAATTGTCTTAATAACTTAATTATTAAAAGAGATTTGGCCATTTAAATCAACGCATTTTTGTATTAAAGCTTATGAAAGAAATCGAGCATATGCGATAATCCCTTTTAAAACAAAATAAAAACACATTTAACACATTATAATAACCAACCATATACAGTGTGGGACAGTTACATGTGTTCAATGTGTTTTTTATTTTATTTTAAAAAGGGATAGGTACACTGCTCAAGGGAATTATCGCATATGCTCGATTTCTTTCATAAGCTTTAATACAAAAATGCTTTTATTTAAATGGCCAAATCTCTTTTAATAATTAAGTTATTAAGACAATTAAAAAAAGAAAATGTTAAGAAAACGTGAAGCTGTAACTTTATATTAACCGTTGTTTTTTACTGTAAGCAATAAATCCTACGGGGTAATAAAAAAAATTGAAAAAATGAATAATTTTTGATCGCCCTGTATAATGTGCTGTTAAAAGGGGGAAATCTCATTTGTTAATAATTTATACCCTTACCCATTTCTGATATTTTATAATCACAAATTTGACTACTCCCTTTCAACAGCACATCATACGGGGCGATTTAAAGTTAATCGAGCATATGCGATAATTCTTTTGAGTAGTGTAGAACATATTTTGAAAATGGTTTTTATTTCGTTTTTTTCCATTTATTTTTTGCGATACGATTTAATTATAGCCTTGGTGAAAGAAATATAACCCAAAGATTTGTTAAAGTCAAGCTTTCTTAATATACTTTTTCTATCAGTGGCATGATTATAAAAGAAATATTTTTTATTTTTCTTAGCACCGCTCTCCAAGATTAGACTTCCTTTGATATATCCTATGCCAATAAATTTTCAGCTGTTTTAGTTATACTGTGGAGTCAAAATTAATTTTAACAGTTAGATATTCTGGACAGAAAAAAACATTAATTATAAATACCTAATTAGGGTTGGTCAAATACCGTAATTCACAATAGGTAAAAGTTGTATAAATGTATAATGTAATGCATGTACCAATCTTAAGTTGCTCATGTTTATAGATTTCCCGCCCTAACAATCAGAAGTCTTACTTCAGTTGCCCATTAATTTCTGTAATTTAAATAGGCCACTTGTAAAACATCTTTATTGATATCCGCAATATTTTGGTCAATAAATATTACAACATTTTTAAGGCAATTGTTTATTATTTATATATATATATATATATATATATATATATATATATATATATATAACATCATCAATTTAATACTCTAGGCGTCATTGAGAAACTGGTGAAACTGCCCGCCTGTACCGTCACAATTTATTCATGGTTGTAAAATTTAGGTTAAGACGAATGACATACACAAAAGAAACCGATGGGAAGACCCTAAAAATGCAAAGATGACTGAGACAGGCAAAAGTACTACCCGACGACGACAAAGAAAGAAATAGATAATCAAGAAGGCTGGGACGATCCCGCATCCGATTGGCAGAGATCTCATCCGAGGTATCTTAGGTTTTAGACGGAATATCGGGATACAGACAGTGGCGCATCCAGTGTTAAAGCAGCTCCGTTCAGTTTCCCGTGTCGAGTGAAATATAGTTTTAATTTTAGAATCAGTGAAAATGTTTGAAACTCGTAGCGAGCCTTTGTCCCCGGCATCTTCGTCGGATTATGAGCAGTATTCGTCGTCAAAATTGACTGATCTGACGAATTCAAATGAAAAATATTTACCTACTACCCTTCCTAATCAAGATGAACATCAAAGTGCATTTAATCTCTATTGTGGCCATCCTAATTCCATATCGTCACATTCACCATACTCGACGGAAAATATGAAATACTACGATTATAAAAACGGTCATTACATCAACGATTTACGCCTTCAAGAATCGCCTATATATTCCGATTCTAGATTTATACAGTACCAGACATTTATTAAAGTGGAACCGGACGAGGAACCACAGTTACTTAAGACAAGAACCCTCGGACGAAAACGAAAAACCTTGACTCGGACGATGAAAATTCATTTAACGGAAAAACAAAATCAAGGAGAAAAATGTCACAAAGTTTCGAGGAAATTCAAAACCAACGCGTTATGGCGAACGTAAGGGAGAGACAAAGGACCCAGAGCTTAAATGAAGCTTTTACAAGTCTTAGGAAAAGTATTCCAACGTTACCGTCGGATAAACTCTCTAAAATTCAAACATTAAAATTGGCAGCAAGGTATATAGACTTTTTGTATCACGTGTTGTCGACTTCGTCACCAGAAAACCCTGGGGACAGTGACGTTTTGGGAAATGTGTGTTCGTATACTGCACACGAAAAACTTTCAAGGGCTTTTAGTATGTGGAGAATGGAAGGTGATTGGAATAATACGTTGTAAATGGAATCAAAAGTGATAAGAAACCAACTGTTTTATTTGTTAAAGTGAGGTATTGTTCACAAAGGTAACTTATTAGACTATTGACTATGTTATAAGTAAATAAATCGGTTAATAACCAACAAATTTCTAACCAATCTTTTGGCTGACTATGTATTTTGCAATATGAAAAAATACGAAATGATAGTAAATTTGGGCTTACGTTTTCTAAAATAATAGTAACTTGTCATTGTTGTACGACATTAAATTTTTATTAAAATGGAACTCCCTAATATTTAAGAAAAAAATATTGCAAAATAAATCTAAAAACGAATTAAAAGTAATGAAAAATTTGCGTTTTTAGTTCTTTTTATTTTTTGTCAAGAACAACTTATGTAGGTATCGTTTCACAAAAAGAAAGCTAAGGTCAAAACCTTTAAATGAGCTTTTCTAAAAGCATTTTTATTGAAATTTAAGAAATATGATTTTATATAGTTTTACAGGTTTTTATTAATCATTGCCAATTTTTCCTCTTTACCAGTTTCATAAAATTTTTAATCAAAAACAGTTTTTTACTTTATTAAGTTGTTTAATAACGTTATTTTATTATAATAATGAATTCTAATAATGTAATATTTAGATTTTTTTTTGCTACATTATCATGTTAAATAAGGTTGAAACTTCACAAAAAAGGGCTACTGTTTACACACATTTTTGGTTTAAAATCTAGTTTTATTAGATTTAAAACGCTGTGGTGCACGAAATTTTGTATTAATTGTTATACATATTTTTGTAAAAGTGCACAGAAGCAAACTGCGAAAATGCAAGCAATCTTCAAATATCTAAGGAGGATCTGAATGACGATATAAACCATGAAATATATATTGTACCTGCACAATGGTTTTTAACTAATTTTATTAAATTCTTATAATTTATTTTATTTTATATTTTTGTATGTGTACAGTCCATTTTTTAAATAACTATTTTTATATAAAATGTATTTTTTATAACAGATAAAAGTAATCTGGTTATAAAAGAAAAATTGGCAAAAATGATTGATAAGTTTTAAAGTTTAAGAAATGTATCTTTGTAAAATTTTATTATTTTTAAAAATTAACTCACCATTTTATGACGTATAACTATTTTGTCTCAGACGAAAGTTGTCGATAAAAATCTAAACAAGAAAAAAAAAGAACGTTAGTTTTTTAGATTAATTTTTTCACTTTAGAAATTATCGATGGATTTTTTTCAGCTTTATATTTTTGTTAAAATACACATAATTCGAGATAAATAAGAACCTATAGAATAATTGCAATTTTCTCGAAAACGCAAGCCTAAATTTCCCAACCCTTCATAATTTATTAATTTTTATAAACCCAAAAATTATCACCAATTATAAAATTATTTAATAAAGTTTCGTATTTAAAGTGATAGTCAATAGTCCATAATAAGATGTATACTTCCACACTCTAACTCTTAGTTTACGATTTTTGTATAGTTACCATAGGACTTAAAATGCGGGGAAATAAACCAAAGAACTTTTTAAGCGGTTGCACTAGTATCAATTGCTATTTGTAGCCTAAATTTACTTTTGTAACTATTTTATTTATAACGTAGCTGGTTAAAACACATTTTTTAATTCTCTATTAAATCTTTCCTTAATAATATGCAAACAACATAAGGCTTACTTTTAAAGAAAAAAATACTAAAGCCTTTATTTCTTTTATGCTTAGTAGGCCGTGGAAATAAAAAATATGATCAACTATTTAAAAAAAAACGTTCGGAAACCAGAATGAACTTTTACTTCAACTAACCAACGCTGTGGTATTCTTTTGAAAAATTATCAGTTTCATTTTTATGAGTTCTATCACTTGCAAGTGATCATTATCATTTAATCTCATGACATTCTTTACAGGGTGTTTCTAAATAAATGCAAACATTTTTAGGAGGTGATTTCTGGTTCAAAATAAAGGGTAGTTTGCTTTATAAATATGGGGTCGAAACTCAACTGTTAGGGAGATAACGCGAAAAAATTTAACAAAAAAATATCTTTATGTTGTTGCTTAGAAACAAAAAAAACATTGTTTTCAAACTACCAAGTAATGTCAAATAGAGACATAGGTATTACAAATGCCTTAATGGGTGACAGCAGAAAAATATATTTTTTATTAAATAATTTTTTCCGCCCCGGTACGTTATGAATTATATTTTATTTTTTTATTTGAAGTTTACCGAAAAAATACAGGATTTAAAAAAGTTTTTAAATAAACAAATCTATCCAAATTTTAATTTCTTGAGGTTATTGCGTAAAGTGTTTCTTTAAATTTGGTTAGCAAGAACGATAGGAGTAGTATATTTCCATCACTTCCATTAATTCTAAAAAGTAGAAAAATATTTAAAGTGTATTTTTATAAAAGCAATATATTCGTAAAATTTTTATTTAATCTAGCGTTTTTCGTTTTTGAGATAAAAAATAACAACGTTATTTTTTGCCATATTGATACTGCGGTGTTTCCCTAATAGTTGACTTTTGACCTTATGTTTATCGAGCAAACTACCCATTATTTCAAAAAAGTAATCATCCCCATTCCTCAAAATTACTTTAGAAACAACCTGTATAGATATGTTTTATCCACGGCAACATTTATTATACCTGTGAATGTCAACATTTACTGAATTTCAGACACATATTATGTACATTGACATGCCTATTTTTTAAAATTCTAATAACGCAAAAATCTAGCCACTTTTAAACATTGTAAAGAGCACCCGTATAAAAATCCATTTAGCTAAAATTCCTTTCTAAAGGTAGAAATCCATATGTCATGAAATTTTTATTTTCTGAAAATTTTGTTTCATGATGGTTTTTCACAATATTGTGTCATGACATTTTTACAATAATTCAAGAATATTAAGAATGTTTTAATGGTAATTCTTAAAACTTTTCTCGCGATACAAATATTTTATGAAAAACTTTTGAGATATAATGGTTTAATGTCGCGGTCATAGATCATTCTTACACAAAATGCGAAAACAAATTTCTTGCTTAGTAGGCCATAATACTACTTTAATATTTTTTAAATAAAATATCAATGTTAGTATTGGAATTTACAAAGTACAGAGCCATGCCTAACGGGTGGTACAAGTGGTGCAAGGCACCAGGGCACAATGTTGCAGGGGCGGTAGTTTCGAAAAAAGTGCAAAAATGCTTAAAATGAAGGGGCGGTAATTTAGTAAAATTTTAAAAAACAATGTAATTTAGTAAAGAGAATCTTTTTTTTGCCTTCAAAAATATTTGATAGAAAGAAGACAGTATTTTTTAAAGTGAGGCTCTTTTGTTTGCTCTTAACATTTTTTTGCTTTAAACAATTTAAATTTCTCAATTTACCAAAAGACATTTTCTTCTAAGGGAGGACAAAACTTTTTGCACCAGGGCGCAAGTCATCTTAGTTATCTATAGATTTAAAACGCTTGAAAATGTTAAACTGATGTTTTTCTTTGTAGCTCTCGGTTTCTTTACCGTCACTCTCAAATTGTCAGATTAGTGGAATATACACTGTTTAGTTTGTACTTACCCTATCTTAATCTGACGCGCTCGAAATTTCTGATGGATCTATTTTTGTTTTTTATGATCGGCCCTGTATACGGGGCTCATATTTGCTGGAGGTACTTAACCGGGTACAAGGTATCCTCCGGTATATTAATCTACCGCGCTCTAGTAAATCCCGAAATCCTCTCTTGGACTCCCCTACCAAAACCTTTCCAATTTGGCGAAAACGTATGCCCTGGTGTCAATTTAGGGTTTCATTACCTTAAACTTTTTTAAAACGTTTATTATAAGAACAACAAAAAAGTTAACATCTTATTTCATTCGTTTTTATTTAAAGACTTTTATTATTTTTTGGCATTAGACTGCTTAGCAACATATTTGCCAGTTGCAGTGACACTTGAACAAAAAATATTTAGTACGAAAATTTGCTTTTAAATAATTATTAATACATTCTTTAAAACAAACTTTACCCTGTTATAAATAAGGAGATATGGTTTTTTAATATTACTACTGAGACTTCCATTGTCATTTATTTTTAACTGATACACGACGTTTTGGATTTAACTGTTTTTAAGTGATAAGTAAGTTTTTTTAGTTATCATCTAAAAACGGTTAGAGATAGACACCATCCGAGTGTGACAGGTAAAAATAAAAAACAATGAAAATCCAAGAAACTATTATTATTAAAATCAGAACATTGCCTACCACCTTTAAGGTGGGTTTACACGATGCCAGTGACTTCAACAAGTTACTAAAACCCAGTACTAAAAGCAAGATAGTTGTTGTCTAGACAGTGCCAGTTATTTGATCAAGTAACCTGCATTTAATCCATTTTTAATCTTTATTTTAAGTTGTTGTAGTGTTAAGTTACAGGCAAGAGATGAAGACGACTTTTTAATTTTTGCTACCTCTTGTACATACGTCGAGCTAAGAGTTCCTATTTTGTTTTTTACATCTATTGGACCCAAATTCTCGGTTTCCCTTGCTTCCACAATTCTTTTTATAGCCGCCACACGGGCTTGTTTATATCTATAGATAACTAACTGAGTATTCCAAAGGCACTCTACCTCCCTATATAATTCTACAAACTTTACTGTAGTATCTTCAGTCCATTTTGCGCACATTTTAAATAATAATAACCCCTTTACTTCAAAAAACAAAAAATTGAAAATATGTACTGATTAATTTACTAAAATCAAACGCTGGAATCATATCAAAAATCGTGTCTACACAGGTTAAGTTAGGAGGATAGTGGAAGTGGGGGTAACCACTTGCTCCAGTAAATAGAAATGTTTTCTATTCACTGGATTGAAATCGTTACTAACACCAGTACTGGAATTTAGTACTGGAATATATGTTTACACAAAGCAAGCACTAATATCTAGTGCTGGATTTTAGTAACTTGTTCAAGTCAACGGCATCGTGTAAACCCACCTTTAAGGAAACATGTGGCTTAGTATTTCAAAGTAAAGTTGTGTTGTTGCTGATACCTATAAAATTTTAATATGTAAAAATATTTCAAAATTCGGTTTTTAATTAAATCGATAGTTAATTAAAAATTTGATTACTTATCCTTAAAAGTTTCTACAACGTTTCTGGACTTTATTAACTCAATACATTTATGAATTATTTCTTGTCCCGTTTTTCTGTCGGGCCAGGGTTTAACCGTTGAATGAAAAGTGGTATGTCACCATATTTATTCACCTTAAGCAATTTCTTATAAAAGAACCGAAAAAGTTACCAAAACAGATAAAAATGCCCGGCTATCTTTTTTGGGCTTTATTTATTTTTTTAATTTAAAATATAAGAAACCATTTAAGAATTAATTTTCAAAATGGGTTAACGCATATTTCATTATACAATTTTGTAAACACGCCATTGGCCAGTATATGTATATTTGTTTTAACCACTACGGCACTAAGTGTCATAATATACTATTTTATTCGAATGAAGTGTTCGGCATTAGTAACTTTTTTAATCCAAGTACAAAAATATTTAAATTGGAAAATTAGTAGCATTTTTACGCTCTTTAAAACAAATAATTTAAAGAGCAATTAAAAATCATGTTTTTGATACAAAAATTAAATTTTTTATATACGACACCCTGTATATTGTATCATTAGTAAAAAAATATTTTTAAAATGGCCTTAAAAAGTTATCACATTTGCTTAGTTCCACAAAACTAAGTGTTAGTGGTCAAGAGATTAAAAAATAAAGGAAATTAAAAATTAGTTTCATAATATGTATGCCCAATGGCCATAATTCCAAAAGTAATAAAGATACTAAATGTATTTTTTTTATAAATGTCTGTGAAATATATATTTAATGGCGATACAATATTTTAATAAAATAAAACAAAAATTTCACAAAAGGGGTTTTTAAAGCAGCAAGGAGTTAATTTTTTAAAAATTTACCACGCTGTATCTTAAATGTAAACAAAGTTGTGACATGGGCTTATATAACTTTTTTTTCCTTATAATAAACCCAGTATTTCCCTTCTTTAATATTCTACCTAGCTTTTAAAATACCCTGTACATTGGGTGTTGCGTTGAAAAAATAATATTTTACCATAAAAGTCATGTCGATTTTGAAACTATTTAAAATAAATATTTATAATGTGGTACTTTTTAAGGCATTTTAAAAGATTGTTTTACTCATATTATAATATACAGTGCTTGTCTAAATTTAGGATCTACCTTCTAAATTTTAAATCGTATTGTATTATTTTACGAAAATTTGAGGTAAGGTATAAATAAGGCAACATAAACCAAAATTTTAGGGTGAAAATAAGAAATATAAATGTCAAACTGAGAGTTTGGCGCATCATTTTAAAGCTCCTGACGAGTGCTTTATAACCCCAGAATATAAAGATCAGCACATTAATCTACTACAAAATGGCTGTTATTTTAAAATTACCTGAATACCTAATTTGGAAGGCCATATTTCTAAAAATAATAAACTAAGATATTCTTAATGTGGAATTTTCTTAAAGCTTTTTTGAAGATCCATTTAATGGTGATATTGGTTATAATAAACAGAGTATAATTTTTTTATGTCGCACCCCGTATATTATATTTAATTACGATTGAAAAGATATATTAAGAAAATACTATATTAGGTACATGTTACTTTATTACTTTTGGAAATATGGCCATCCAAATCAGGTATTCAGAAAATTTTCAAAGTACCGCCATTTTAAAGTAGGTAATATTATTGACTTAATATTTTGATGTCATAGAGTACCATCCAGGAGTTTTAAAATAATGTGCCATAAGACCTCCTAGTCATTATTTTTTTTCAAAATGGCGCCCAGCTCTTAGTTTGACATTTATATCTGTCATTTCTTGCCTAAAATTTGGTTATGTTGTCGTACTAAAATTCTCAAATTTGTATGTAAAAATTACCAGATAATTTAGACAAGCACTGTATAGAAGGTTCCATTAAAAACAGCTATTTTATTGTCAAACTCGAGAAGTAATTTTTCAATATATTTTTGGCAGTCATTAAAAAAGTTAAAAAACTAATTCTTTTCTAACCTAACTTTATTAATTTTGTATTTCAAATGTTAATATTGCCGAGCACTTAATTTGGATGACCCTGTATTACCAAAACATTAAAGCTGAATTTATGGATTTACGTTTCCGTTACGGATCGCCGTTTGACGTATGGTATATGAAAACGGTGAACAGAAACTATAAATTGACAAATGCAAAGTTGTTGTTTCATCTTTTACCTGAAAACGAAAACAGAAACGTCAATTAATAAATGCAGCTTTACTTTTTAATCGAAATGAATGTCTTATAATAGGATTTTTTAGTACTTAAGAAGCATTTAACTTTATTCTTAGTAGGAGATATTATTTTTTACCTCCTTTCAGTTGTGATCTAGATATAAAAACTAACTTTTATAAAAAACTATTTCGAGTAATGTCATAAGTCATAAAAACGTAAATATGATACGTTGAGAACGGTTTGTCGCAGCTGTTGATTTTTTATTTTCATATTCTGTTAATGACTAATTTTTTCGGGAGCATCTCCAGTTTCATGGTTTCATATTCCATATAGATTTTTAAATGTTTTAGGTTTTATTTTATACGAAGTATTATTTAATTCGTACATTTTTAGTTAGGTATGAGTTAATTTTGAGTTAAACTTGATATTGGGTTTTAACACCATTTTTTAATGTACAATTTATAATAGTATTTCGTATGAAAAAAAGTATGTAAATATTTTTAGTTTAGTCCTAGCATAGAGCACTGTATTTAATTTTTTTACTGAATTATTATTTTATTACTTTTGAAATATGTACCTATTTATTTTTGTTAAAATTAAATATTTTTATATAAACATGATGTGTCTTATTTATTTTGTTAAACAAAATTGGTTATTTGTTATCCTGTTACTATGTAATAGGCTCCTTGCATTAAATTTGTTTTTAACAACTTATTTCTTTTTATACAGGGTGTCTCTAAAAGGTCTGTACAAAATGTTGCCACAAATTCTTTAGACCATGGTACAACGATCTTATGCAATTAACCTTAAGCTGCGCTCAGACTTGCAACAATTCGACGCGCCGCTTCACGCCGCATACCCCGCCACTTAGCGCGGACGTGGACGTGGACGGAATTCACGTCGTTTTAAGGGCTTGGCAAATGATTTGCCGGTCATTCAGAGCTTGTTGGTTTTTTGACTTTAAAGGAGTACGTAAACAGGTTGGTTAGTTTGGACGAATGTTTGACGAATTGTTGCAAGTTTGGAAGTGGCTTTAGACGAAAAGTTAATCGTTTGCAAGATACGGGGTTTCAAATTTTTATTTTATTACAGTTATTTTTCAATATTTTGTTGACTACAATTTTTCTCACATTAAATATTATAAGGTTTTTCAGTGTAAGGAATCAAAATATGCTAATATTTTTGTCGTAAAATGTACAGGGGGCCACCAGCAGTCCTTTGCTTAAGTTCAAAGTGTCATAACTTTTTTGGCTTCGGTATATTATAATTCTAATGAAAATTTTTTATTTACACACATTTTTTGCACAAAATACGTATAAGTACTTGATAAATATCGCTACGAGCAACATTTTTTAAAATAATTTAGATTATCCATTTATTACCATTTAAATTTTTCTCATTGCATTTCCTCACGCTTTCTCTAGGCCACCTGGTAATGTTTAAAGTTTATACCAATTACCACAAATGCTTTGGAACGGTCTATTGCAATTTTCCTTAGTCGAAAAGCCGCTGGTTTGCAAGATACGGGGTGTCAAATTTTCCATTTTTTTACTTTTAGACCACGCTAATCTTAAAATATCTCAGAAACGGTTGCTCGTAGCAATATTTATCAAATATACCTTTTCTGTGCAAAAATATGGGAGAATAATCATCCACTATAATACCGAAATGGTGAATGATTATATTTTTTCGGTTCGAAACGTCGCAGAAATGTAAATTGTAATATATCATTGGATAATTAAAATACAAGTTTGTTAAGCCCAAAACCAAAAAAAAATAATCCGAATAATTGCTAAGCGGATGCAATATTTTAAATTTTTAAAACAGAATATTGTTAAGCAACTTTGCCCCAACTTAACCAACTAACTCTCTATCTCTTATAATTAATAAGATAGCCATGCTAATGCATCGCATTTGTAACACCCTGTATATGACAAACGTTTTCTACTGTAGATTTTAAAGGAAATGATTGAAGATTGTGATTTTTAAAAGAGACGTCCTGTATATAATTTTTCTTCGGATTCTCCAGATTATATTGTGTCCGAATTCCTAAACAATTTTCAAATTAAGTTTAATCCAAATTTGAATTTTAAATTAAATTATATATTTTTATGTAGTGCCATAATCATTGATCAACCTAAAATGACTACACATAATTTTAATAAAATACATATATAGAGAATTCAAAATTTCCGATGCATGTCATCAATCAGCTGTTTAATTACATAAACTTAACAGAATTAAAATGTCGACAATTTTTTTTATTAATTTTGGCCCTTTAATTAGTGTACTGAACACATATTAACGTCGTTATTTAACAAATCCAATAAAAGAAAAATTTTCCTTCGATAAAAATCATCAAACGCCATTTAATTAAAATTTTATTATCGACAGTTTGGCCGATTTGCTTTTTATCTTGCAACGTTGCCTTGCTTTATTCGACTTTCTCTCTAAATGTTCTGTCGTTTTGTTGTTGTCTTTTCGTGTATTAATATTGTTACGGACTTTAAAAATAAGTTTTTAGTTTAAATAATAGTATAAAATTAGATTAATAGTTTTTTCATCACTTTCGTAGGTTTCCTAAAACACTCGAGTTATCCACTTAACAGTTTTATTTCATCATGTACTAAAAAAATTGCTATATTTTTTCACATTACTATATAACGGCGATGGAAGACCTGGGAGTAGTATTATAGTTTCCACTTTTGTAGTGTTTACTTCGAGCCATTCAAATCAAAACATTTTGTAGTAGTTGTAACCATAGTTACGTTTCATTGGTTATAAAAGGTATAAAAACGAAGACACGAGTTTTTATACGAGGTGTTTTGAAACAATAATATTATTTTTTCTGTCATTTTGATCATAAAAAAATAACATAATATTTTTGTATTATTATCACAAGCTGACAACCATGTCGCCATTTTATGTCACTCAAGAGGTATGACGTGCATCGGAAATGATTTTGAATTCTCTATACTTACTTTGGTTTGTGTGTGTATCTACATTATAGATAATTTTACCTTTCAAAACTTTTTAACAGAAGACTGTAGTATTTTAGTATGACAGATAGTATTAAGAATTTAAGCCCTAGCTTACAAACTAAAATAGAAATACATTGTGTCCAGGGATGGACTTAATTGCACCGAAAATTTATTTTATTTTTAGTATTAAAAAAAAACAATTTTTGACATAAAATTTGCTTTACCTGAAATGATATAATACAAATTTTACCCCAGTGGAATAACCAAATGAGAATCAGAATTTCTAGTTACCCAACGTAGGTGTATTAGAATTCGGAAAATTTGCATTTTATAGGCTAAAATCACCACCTTCTAGATGTTTTGAATAATAATTGTACTATATGAGCCGTTAGTACAATTCTAACATTTAGAAGGCGATGGCTAAAATATTTGGAAATTGTCATTTTTCTAACCTGAATTTTCTTTAAAAGACGTTTTTATACATACAGGGTTTATTTTTGAGTATTCTGATCTTTAAAATAAGTTTAAAGTAATCCTTTCAAATTTTTGAATCTGCAATATATTTTTTTCCCTATATGGAAGAAAAAATGTACTATTAATTTAATGCACTTAATTAAACTGCACACGCTATACATATTAAAAATTTTTGATTTAAATATTATTTTTTAAATAACTGAATCTAAAAAATTTAAAGTGGCTATTTTTAAATAAAATATATCTTTTCCTGCATAAATAAGAACCAATTGTTGCTCGTTTCCCGACTTCTTGCACTGCGTTAATTTAAACTCATTTTGCCAAACTCAACTATTACTGTTTTTCTGCTTTACTTTGGTATATTTATCGATTGTGATTAATTACTAGGGGTTTAATTTTAATATTAACTAAAGCTAACTTTGTAGTGACATAATTGTTATAATTTGCGTCCAAAGCTTCCTAAATTACATGTTGTACCTACTTTCTACAATAATTTTTAATGCTTTACATGCTTTCCTTATTGCTTTATGGCAGCTATTATCGTTTTAAAAGTATTCTTCAACATTAACAACAAGTTTTTTTGGCCAAATTGGGAATTTTCATCATTATGATAAAAAATTCGGTCACATAAAAAATGACGTTAACTTACTTTGGATGTGCCATGGTAGGGTTCGCGCGTTTAGTAAAGAAGCCACCGACGTCATCATTATCTGCGCAAAATCTCCTGTTATTCTCTCAATCCGTATTTAAAATGATATATATTTTTTTGAATCAAAACTTTAAAATGCCTCCTTTCTAGGTAACGATACGAAGATCACGAAATCGCGATTGAAAGAGAGATATAGGAGATTTCGCATAGATAATGATGACGTCGGTGGCTTTTTACCAAACGCGCGGACTTAACGACGGCACTTTTTCTAGTAATTTCTTGTTTCATTTTGTTTGCTTATGTTAGCAAAGATAAAAGTTTCCGCCGGGGTAATATTTCTACTATAAAATCTATTCTAAAAATGGTGCTATGATATACTGAGTGATTTAAATCGCGAAAATATTAGTTAGCGAAAGTTGCGGTAGAAAAAAAAACGAAGGTGACTGTTCCACGCCATTATATTCGCATTAAAATACTGCATTTATAAAAATGACATATTGTTCCTAATTTAGTTTAAAAGCAATGGCAATAATAGTATACCAATAAAGTTTATTGAAATTATGACATTATTGAAAAAGTTTAAAAACCTTTTTGTTAATCCTGACAACCTAAAAACTTGGATTCGTGTTAAGATCCGATATTAATTTATACATTTAATATCAATTTCTTTTCCAAAAAAAACAATGTAAAAATGTTTAAATAGCTACCGGTGGCTATACAAACCTTGGATGCGTTTATGTTGGAGCAGCGTTAAACTATAAGAGCTGCGTTCTAATATTTATTGATGTTTATTAAAATAATTAAAAACCAATATGAAATTAGGGTAAAGGCGACCGGTGCTGCCATCTTTGATATAATACTAGTTTTACTTTAACTTGAAGCTGACCACCTGTACATACCGTTTTATTTGACGGACGAATGACATTTCATTTTGCGGAAGGTCTTCAAAACACGAAGTACTAAAGTTTATAAAATAACTTTTCATCCAGTTTCATCTGCATTTCCAAAAGAAGTTTTTAATTTGTTTTTTTGTTAAATGGTAATGTCTTTGGTTATAAAGATACATACATTATGTATTTATAACACATCTTCTTTATATTGCATGATACGGCTGTTATTACATTTGTCCCAGAATTTTGCTGGCTTGGGGCAATTGCAATATGGGCATTATTACATGTACTCATACTTAAAAATACTTATCCCTTCCGGATGGTGCGTAATTATGTTAAAAAAACAGGCCTCCAATATTCTGAGGAAAAATTAAACTTAGCTAGTAAAAGAGGAAACATTAGTTGTATTACTAAAGTTGATAACTTTTGATATAATTGTCTGATCTCGTTAAAATAAAAATCACTAGACAAATCATTTTTTTCTTTCATTACTATTGCCCCGGTCCTCAGTCTATGTACACTTTAACAAAATTAGACATGATTATTACATTTGCCTCTTTTAACGGAACAATTGTAATAATCAGACATGGTATATAGTTTCGAGCCTCATAATTATGAAAATTTACTTTACCCTTTTTTTAATACTTAAAATAATAATAGTCTAATATTTGCTTTAGGGTATAAGTGTATGTTAATTCTTGTTGATTTAAAAGTAATTTAACTATATGAGTTTGAATTTATAAATTAAGTTATCATACTCGGAATTACCCCACTTGACCCTAGTTTTTTCTAAACTCATCTTTTTCAAATTCATCTTTAATTTAAATAAAATTATTCTAAAGGATGTATTAGTTAAACGACTAGAAGGAACCTAAATATGAGAAAAAATATATTGTTTACAGCCTTAAAAGTATTAGTTTACTCATAAAGAAAAAAACCTCATAAGCCTTACAAAGATAAAATATTTACAATTTTTGTCTTCAAAGAAATAAAAAGAGACATTTAAAAACACTTAAAACAGACAAGTCATAAAAATCGAGTGCATTCAGTCGCAGTAACTAAATTTTGCGGTAGATTGAACGCCTTGTATAAAGAACTGTTTGAAGTCAGTGAGGACACATAATAGAAGCTATGTTTGTGCTCATAAAGTTGGCTGTGGCAAGGAAGATATAAATCGACCCACTGACTTTTACTGTTCTAAAACTTTATAACTAATAGCATGGATTACGTACTAGTCAATAAACAGAATTTATATACTTTTTATTTTTGCTTTAAACTTTATACAGGATGTCAAATATTAAATATTCCTTATTCCAATATAATATAAGTTATCTAAATATAAAATCTGATTATTAAAAAACTCAGGAAATCAACTCTTTAATGCTTGTAATTGCGAACGCACTGTCCGATTTGGAGACGTAGATTTTTACACTAGCCAAAGGTGTTGATTTCTATTAAATGTGTTAATTAAAAGTCAGCTTTTAATTTAAAAAATAAATAAATAAAAACCTAAACAAATGAAACAAAGCAAAAATGAATGAAATAACGCCAGTGAATCGGGAACCGAGGAGGACTCGGCCTGATTTAGCTCGGTGGCGCCCCGGAGCTGCCGCCTTTCCAAACAGGCGGAAGACCCTGTCGCCACGACCACCTCAGACCGCGGGGCCCCCGTCGGTCTTGGTTCGGTGTCCCCAAAGAGACGCCGCCCTACTGATACCAGTAATTACTATTTATTAGAAAATTAACAGGTCCCCGTACCATATGGAGCCAGACGCCACAGACGTCCCGTCAGCCTGGAGCTTCCCTTCCAATATGTGAAATCCCCAACAATCAAGCGATGCCTACAGTGGCGCCGCCGAGACCTAGAGACTGCAGTTTGTCACCTGCCTTCATACGACGCCGCCGGACAGCCACAATATTTTACGGCCGCCGGAGCGACAGCCTTCCGCCGGCAGATGCTTGCAACCTATTACCTAACCAAAGAACCGCTGTATTCCCGAATAGGGACACTGACCCCTAATTCTGATTGTGGGACGGGACATTACAGGATTCATGCTATCCAACAAGGCTAAGAAGGTAAAATTCCAGTAAGGCTCAATCTGGAAAATCTGGCTCCAAACATACCGATACCAGAAAGTGACGTCATCCCGATGAAGTCCGACTTTGACGACGGCTCCGGCCCGAACCGGGTGCTGACCCCTATATGTGCCAATGCAACATGCGAGGGCAATCCATCGCACGTCGAAGAAGCCATAAAGGATGAAAATCGGACGGAGATCACCTTGACGAAAACCCATTTTCCCAAGGAACCACTGTCGGAGGCCGCCGCTTCTACTTCAGTAAATCAATTACATTTTCTCCATGACGCTAACGCCACAACTTACACAACCGCCGCCGACCCTGGTGGTTTGTTGGGGCCTCTTCAACACACCCGCAGACAACCGCCAAGCCAAAGATCATCGTGCATAGTGTTTAAATAATCAAGGCCCCGGAAGTAACGCCAAATGAAGACAGCGCCGGCCAATATACTCCGACATGGTTTTCCAAGGGGTATGTCACCGACTTTATTGTGTGAAACCGTTCAAGCCCAGTTACAAGGAAGAAGGAGCGTCCGGGAGGACGCCCTGGACGCTTACAGAAGACGTTACTTAGTCCGAACCACCAATAGAGACATGGATCTACCAACCAACTTTTAATTACACCCTGGAAATGGGGCCTAGTTCGGTCCAAATCCTGGAAGACCACCAAGAACCTGAGGTTGAGTCCCCGGTAGATACTGCCCCGCCCCAGCAACATCATTATATTCAGTTAGAAGACCGATAAAAGCACATTTTTCAAGACTTTGTTCTAAAAAGCCCTTCTAAACTTATTAATTTGAAATTTTGTACATATATTCTGTATACTTTTTGCAATATCCTGAAATATTTAATTTTTCAAAAATAATATTTTGAAACCCTTTGTAGACGATGTTCGGGCGGTCCTCTAAAAAAAGACGTTTTGCGGTGACCACTATATTTCTGGACTGGATCATCTAAAATAAAAAACAAACGTATCTAGTTTTAAAAATGTATAGTTTATAAACTAATAAAAGGAATAGGAACAAAAATTTTTTTGACAAAATGGCGGTTTCTCAAACACAAAAGTTTAGTAGAGGAGCCTTTAGACTGCGCTTTGTTTTAATTAAAATTTTTAAGTTAAGCATATGGAAAATACATTTTTACATTTTTCTTGTACTTTGTTTTATTTTTAATAAAAATACATTTATTATTATTATTACAAATCGAGTTCAGTCCCCCAATTATTTGTTAAAAAACAAATATTTATTGCAAAAGAAAAACCTTTGATTAATTGCTTAAAAATGTATCTAAAAACCTTGTGTCAAAATTTAAGAGCGATCGGTTTAGTAGTTTTTAAGAAATCGTTTCCACCGTCTTCGAATACACTATTTTGAAAAAACCTATACACCTACTTAGTTGATTTTTTTTTTAATACGCGGATTTCTCCGTAACTATTTGATGGATTAATTTCAAATTTTCAGATTTTCGATCATATTAACACATAGACATACATATATCAAAGGCCAATGCTTGCTTTAAAATAAGGTTTTATAAACTCCTAATTTAATAAATGGGTTATTTAACCATTTTCTGTAGGTCTAACTGTTGAATTTATATGACTTCCGCTTTTTTTTTTAAATATACTTTTTTCACCGCTTTGTACCAAAATATTTCTTTGATTTTCTTTAAAACCAATATTTATTTCTTCCGTCTAATTTTTTTAATTGATGCCGTTATATTTAGCTTCTCGGGCAATCTATTAAGCGACTGTGTTTTTCTTTTATCGAAATTATTTGCTGTTGGAGAAATTAATTAGTGATTTTATTTTCAGCATATGATAAAAATACACATTCAAGAAATTTCGGAGTGTAGTAAAATGCTATTAAAATCTGCTGTTTTATATTACTATATTGTTTTAAAGATATGTTTTGTATTGGTCCAGCGGATTAATTTAATTGATTATATATATTTGGGTACAAGTATTTTAGCAAAGGAAACTTGTTCTAAAAAGGCAAAATTAAAGAAGGGGTATACATATTATTAAATAAAAATAAATATATAGCATCAATATTTGTTAATGTAAATAACACATGATACTTTTGATTGATGCTGAAGTGTATTTAGGAAAACTCAAAATCAACTAACTTATGCTTATCACCTTTTTTGTATTAGGTGTAATTGTTAAATACACCAAATTATGTATGCAACTATGACAACTTGACACAAGACATTTAATGTCAAACATTTTTTCAGAATATCCTAACACTAAAGCCTATTGGGAATTCTAATTAAGGAGTGTTGCAATTCGGTCAACCAGCTGTTAAAAATGTATTAAATATAAATAATATTTACGTAAATTACTCAAATAGTTATTAAATTTCACGAAAAATGTTAGCGTTTCGAGAAACTTTATATATAGTCATAAAGCGTAAGTTTTTCGTTACTTAGACTTGAACTGCAGATAAACCAAAACTGACTTTGCACGTTTTGCTTCATTGCTGAATTTTTAATGAAATCCATGATGACAATCACTTAAACGCTTAACACTAGTTGTAACTATTTTCTTATTTTTTATTACATCCATCCTATAAATCATAAAAATTCTTTAATAAATAGATTATTAACTGAAACAACAGGAAGCAAAACTTGAATATGAAATGTCATTATGTTCTAAATTTTCAACTGCAACGTTACCAAGTCGCTTAATTTTAGTTTTTAATACCCTGTTCACTATAAATTAAAATTAATTAACTTTCTTTTTTTTTTATTCAATTCTATCTTCACAATGTTGGCAGACTTGCCACAGAAACGTCGATTTTTAGTTTTCTAGTTAATTTAATTTTCTTGGGTTTTCTGGCGGGTTTTTCTTTGTTTTGTTTAGAATAAACGATCCGTTTTTGGTGTGTACCCAAATAAATACCATTAATTAAATTGTTTTAATAATAATAGGTTTTAAAACTAATTTAAAAATTGTTTTTAATTATTGGAAAAATAACACATCAAGCTTTATTTGAAAAAAATGTCCTAAAGGTTGAAGGGCATGTTTTTGCTAAAAAGTTATGTATAAATGTATTTTTTACTACCTTTATTAAAAACAGACTTTCTCGCTCCCGTATGGAATTGTGGGATTGTAAACCTTAGGGTAAACATCAATAGTAAAGAAGCCACGCGGTCATCAGTTCTGACTCACTTTCAAATTATTTCCCTTTTTGTTGCTAGCACAATTTTTAAATGAAGCGTTTAGAAAGAAAGAGTTGATTGCCGTCCTTATTTGTATAAAGCTTGTGGCTTCTTTATAACAAAACTGGTTTTTACTTTACTTGCAAAATAAGTTTTTTAAACATATACTTTTATCAAGGGCAAAATTTCCTAATAAAATAAAAATCAAAAATATTGTCATAAATTTTCTGGTGCTCACTTAATAATTTATTCCGGTACCACATGTTTCATTTCTTTTTATTTTCGAACGCCGAACATTTTATAATAAATGTGACATAAGTAAACGGTTTTATACAGAAAAATACATTTCAACTGTCAAATGAAGGAAAATATTGGAACAACTTATGACTACTAAAAGTTATTATACAATTTTTTAAATTATTAAAACCAATACTAGTCAAATTTTCTTGCTAACCGTATTCGTCTCATTGGTTCAAACCGTATTTGAAAATGACAATATAAATATGAGAATCAAGAAAATGTACGTTTTCAAACCGTTGCATCACAGCCCAATAAACTTTTAGGTTATGATGGCTGAGAATGTTCATGATTAATGAACTTGTTTTTTTTTCTCTCTCGTAATCGTGCAGTCTATCTTTGACTTAAATCCAGAGGCTTGCCTCCTCAGAAAGGCTACCAGTTTAGGAAATTAAATGTCTACATTTTCTTTAATATTTAAGCATAAACGTAACATACTAGGTTTGTTTCAGTATAATGTTCAAAACATGTTAGCAACAATCGTAAAACGCAGAAATTGTTACAAACATTAGTCAAAAATGTTGGCAACAGTTTTCTGCTGGAACGAAAAATAAACAAAGCGTGCATACTGCTTATACGTAAATACAAGAAAGGGTATTTTAAAAATTGTCAGTAATGTTTAAAGAAAGTTTGCAAACTTTTTAAACAGTTTCCAAAATGTTTTCAACATCTTTAAACTACTGCTGGAACAAGAAACAATTTTGTTTTTTTGTCAGAAACATGGGACTGCCGGAACGACAAATTTGACGTGCGCAGAATCCGAACGGTTGCAAACATTTCTGATAGCCTGCTGGAACAAACCTACTGTATTTTCTTCAGAGCGTAGTTTCTGGTTTCTTAAGTTTAGTTCATAAGCTTGCGAAATGCGATTTGCGAATCGCGAAACGTGTTCTGATTGGTTAATTTCTAACGACTTTTGAATGTTTTGTTACAAATGGACCAATCAGAATACGATTCGCAATTCGCAAATCGCATTTCGCAAGCTTATGAACTAGGCTTTAGAAATATATACAAGAATGGAATTTTTGGTAATTCTTTTGACATGTTTTTTTTTCCATACACCTATTACTTTATTCTGGGAAAGAGCCAAATACTATTTCAATTAAACTTGCAATTTTATGACAAAAGGTTTAAAAGCAATAAAAAACTGATTTTTAGAGCTGGAAATAAAATTATGAGTGCTGGTTTAGCCTTAAAGCAAGATTTTTTGCAAAAAGAAGGGGAAATAATAATATAGTGAAAATAAGACAAGTTTGCTTTTCAAGTTTGATGATGGATATTTAAAAAATGAAACGTTGCCAACTAAAAATTCTTTTAGATTCGTTCAGCACTCCAAAACACCTAGTATGCCAAAAATCGATGTTGTGTCCGAAAAGTAGCAAAACAATTACCGTTTTTCTTTTAAATAACCCAAATTGCATATTTGAAAGTTTTTATAATTTTAGATAATTTTCGATATTAGCAAATTAGCCAAATTTATTATTGAGCAAAAATTAAGTTTTTCGTCAAGCGTCGTAAATATCTGGTGGTTATCTTTTAGGTTTCGGACTATATAGAACTTTTTATATGGATTTTTTTTCTAAAATTAAAAGGAAATAAAAAAGTTTCCTTATGCCGCCAACTTACGTAGATACACTGTATATATATTTGCAGAACTTCGGTTTAATGTACTTAACCTAATTAGTTGTATAAATACACATATTTAGTTGCAGTTTGGCTTTAAAGCTCGGTCATGAAACGAAATTGCTAAATTGTATGTAAATGATCAATGGGCGATTGATTAACCCGTTTAGTTAGGTAAGTTATAGTGCTTAATTAAACCTGATAGAGCCCTAGCAGCCAATGTGCCAAAAAAACCGTACCTTCATTGTTAGGAGTTCTAAACTTTGGTTTAAAAGTATATAATTTATATTTAATCATAATTTAGCTCATAATCCTACTTATTCCTACCACGACTTATCGGTACTTGTATAAATGGATATATCAAAGGTGGTATTTCTTATAGCTTTTAAGGAGACCTTTTAACTGATGATAACATATTCAGGGTGTTCCATTAAAAAACAAATTTGTGTTATAACTAACTATAACTAACAAAATAGAAGTCCATTGAAAAAAATATAGGTATGCCATTGAATTTTACTTAAAAATCCCTAAAACTTTTTATTTACATTTTGTTATATCTCTAATATGCACCGAGCTACAAGTGCCTGGCCAAATTGACAACATTTAAAAAATACTCTGTATCTCCAAAACAAATCAAGTTAGCCATGATTTACTTTTACCACTGAATTTGTTTAAAAAATCAAAACCAAGGTTGTGCAATCACATTTGTTCTATCTTTCACTTTACCCTGCAAGATCAACAAAAACGCCCCATCCTGTACAGATTGTTCTTCTTTTTTCTTTTTTTTATTGTGATTATAGGGTACAGGGTAAACGGTAAGAGATACAAAAAAACTAGGATACATTTAGCGTCTTCTTTTTGAGTGTTTAGTTTAATGGCGAAATCAGATCCACGCCAACTTGATTAGTTTTGAAGATACACAGTGATTCTCAAATTTTTTCAATTTGTACTGTCTTAATACTGACAATCAAATCTTTGTGCAAATAGAAACAAACTTCAAATACAAAAGTTTTTAAACTTTTTTCGTAGAATACACTGGCGTACCTAAAATAAATATGAATGTTTTAGTTTTTAAAACATTGTACAAACTTGCTCTTTTTTAATAAGTACAAAAAATGAAGCTCTAAAATAGGTAAAACTTGGAAATTCTTTGGTCCTGCATGGATTGCCTTCAAATTTTAACAGGTGGTAGGGAATAGCCCAATGATCAAAAACTATATTAAACCGGAGGGCGCCAAAACCCTGGGGGTGGATGCCACCCTCCTAGGGGGTTATTTTTTTAACCAAAGATATCAATCAAAAAGTGATTCTTAGCAAAAAATGTTTTATACATTGTTTTTATAAAACTAATAGTTTTCAAGTTATTTGCGATTGAAAGTGACAATTTTTTGACGAAAAAATTGGTTTAATGGGTTTTCGCGAATAACTCGACAAGTAGGCAGTTATTCAAAAAAACTGTAGAACGCAAAATTGTAGGTTTAAAAAAAACAAACAAAATTATTTTGTCATAATTTTTCAACGACTAATACAGACTAAGATAAAATGCTGCATAATTCAAAAACTAGTATTAAACCTTTTTTAAACTACATAATCATACTTTTTTTTGTTTAAAGCGTAAAAATTGAGTGAGTTATAATAAAAATAAAGTCAGTAACTATTTTTTCCTACGAAAAAATCAATGAAACAACCCCTTTACTACCCTTCCAATTAAAACTGACTGACTCAAAGTGACCAAATCGAAACGAAAATTGATTGTTTTTTTTAACGCATCTCCTCTATTTTTAATGATAGAAAGTTTTTTTAAACGTTTTTTTGTAGGGTTTTTTAAGAGCTACAAGGTTCTGTAAGTAAAATAGTGGGTTTTAAACGACTACATCCCACCAAATATTCACTGTACAGAAAACCTGCGCACAGAAAAATTTTAGTATTTAAAAAACCTTTAGTATAAGACCTTATCATTTTTTCTTATCTCCAGTATTTTCGGAGTTATTAAAAAAAAGGATGAAAAATATGAAATTTAAATAATAGTTTTTTCACTTTGAGCTTTAATTTTTCTGAAATCAGGCATTTAAAATTGATCAAACTTCTTGAATGTAATATTAATACATGTATAAAGAGAACTGCAAAAGGGGTAAAGGTTAATTTTAATTAGGGGGTAGTTAGGGGCTTGTCTTTAAAAAATTTATTTTTTTGTAAAAAAATAGATACTGACCTTATTTTTATCAAAACTAACTTATTTTTTTTGCTAGTAACTTTTTCTTTTTAAAAGAAAAGGTCTGCAGCCGATTTAAAAAG
Source organism: Listronotus bonariensis (assembly GCA_014170235.1). Classification (NCBI taxonomy): domain Eukaryota; kingdom Metazoa; phylum Arthropoda; class Insecta; order Coleoptera; family Curculionidae; genus Listronotus; species Listronotus bonariensis. The sequence goes on from JACEGR010001151.1 coordinate 101,830, forward strand.
ATTCTATGAGTTTATTTTGAAATATGCAGCATTTTCCCGTTATTTCACTTTAAATCTATCAAATTTTACATTTAAGGAAAAAAGGTAACACGCCATATCTTTGTTCGCATTGATCGTAGAGGAATGACAATAAAACAATTTTGTTTGTCTTTTTAAAGCCGAAATTTTGATTTTTGCTATATATATTACTCATTTTGGAAACATTTTTATTAGTCATTATTTTTGGTCAACCTTGTCTATTTTATTAAATTAAATTTACATTTGTTGGCTTTTTTTTGTACCTATTCCAAAAGTCAGCACCATATGGTGAAAAATTGATCTTATTTACCAACGTCAGACATTTCGCTGTAGCCCGAGACAAATTTATTTGAATGCTAATATTAATTTGGAGTAATTTGACAAATAAAGTAAAAAAACAGCGCAGCACATTTGTTTAAAGGTTAAATTGCAATGTTTTAATACCAACCTAATAAATTATTATAATTTTTTTAAATTTAAAAAAATTATTTGCAAAATTACTAAATTGTTGCTTATGTCTAAAAAGTATGTAATGTGCGATAAAAAATACTTTTAAAAAACACATCAAAAATATTTTTTTTTTAATAATTTATAATTTGTAATAAATATAAAAATAAATGTATTGTTTTACTAAGTCTTCTATTAAACCAAAATGAAGATTTACGGTTTAAGTCGGCGCTATTGCTTACTTGCTTACTATATGAGAAACGACTTTGGTTAAATTCATAATTATTGTATTTTTTTAACTATTAACTTAATAATGTAATATAAATAATTGTTTTTGCTAAAAAAATTATAGCTTACTAGAGCTTAGAAAAATCTGTTTTTTTCTAAAAAATAAAAAAACAAAAATATTTGTATGTTGGATATACAGGGTGGCTTGAAAAGCAACCTGTTGTCAAATATAAACTACTTCGGCTATATTTTTAAATGTTAGAGAAGAGAGAGTGAAGAAGGGAAATTTTATTTCTTTTTTAAAAATATTTATTTATTTGAAACTTTTGTAAATATATCAAAAATGCCAAAATTTGGCCGCTCTCAGTTCGTTACTATTATTTAGAGTGCAGATATATAAAATATCATAGAACAGTTCCTGTTTGTAACGATAATTAACGTCATCAAGGGTTATCTTAAAATATACAGGGTTCTTTTTTAGAATTTTAAAATTTAAACATGCGGGATCGACTAGGGAGGAAAGTTTTAAAATTTTCATGAAAAATTACCAAACAATTCAAAAGTTAGGAGGGGGTCCTGACTTTAGACAAGCACTGTATAACGAGGGTGGCTCGACAGCACTCTATTTCAAACATTTAAGTACCACATCAAAGGCGCTTTTTAGGGAAGATATCTGTTAAATGTCAAAAAAAAAAAATCATAATTATGTTAGTATAGTCCTTTAGGAACACGTCACTAAAATTTTAGAACATAATTTTTAGTATTACTTGCATTACAGAGTCGGTAAGTCACTAAAATCAATTAATTTTTATATACCTATTCAAAGTTTTAACGCGATTTTCTCAAATTTTATTTTGAAAGTGGCGGGCACAATAACTTAAAAAGTTATTGACCGATCTTTCTGAAATTGTGAATAAATATTTTCAACAACAGTACTTTCTATGAGATGCTCTAAAATTTTAAAATTTGTTTGAATTTTTTTAAGCAAAAACGATTACGTTTTCTCTACCTGCCCCCCAAAAGGAATCCTGGCTACGCCCATGGTATCTCATAATTGAAGTACTTAATCTGTAGTGCCTATTATTTTATAAAATATAAATAAACTTGTCATAAAGGATAATTGTTAATGGTCACTTTGGCCTTTTTAGTAATATTTTGGCCTTACAAAGAACGGACCCACAAGAAGGTCATTATAGGTGTTTTTATTATTATTATAATTTTGTTCTAAAACGCATTGGCAACTTATTCTTGATTGATATAAAATTTCTTACTATAATTTTTAAACAATTTTCATTAATATATTCTTAGCTATACGATGGTGTTCAACAAATGTTCGTTGGGTTTTTTTTAAGAAGTTTATATTACGTTAAGCATTTAAGGTTTCTTTTAAATGAAAGAGCTATTTACCTAGTATTATTAAAAGCAAATATTTTGATTATTACTACTTTAGTTTTAAGTTAAATGACTGATTTATAATATAGGCCTTGTATGGAGCCCTGTTCCTTGCAAGGCAATTTGGAAGAGCTTAAGAAAAGTTAAGTTTATTAAATGGAAATTAAATCTAAAATTAGAAAAAAATAAATTTTAACTTGTACAATTCAACAAAGCGTTAATAAAAGATGTGTTTATTTTATTTTATTTCCTAAATAAACTAAAAAAAACTTTTTATTCATTACAGTGACCTTTCATGGTCCACCCACCTTATGTTATTCATACACATTTTCAACCCCACAATAATCCAACTGTAAACAAATATGATCTAGAACATTTTAAATTTTAAATTAAGATATTTTAACCAACCTTACTCCCTTGTCATTAGCAGAAGACGGAAATACGGGCGACGGACCAACGCTATCGAAGTGTATGGAGTCTTATGAGACCTTTCATACGTAAAGAACGCGGAAAGTCGGCAAACTCAAAGGCTTCTATAATTTTGTGTGTCACTCTATCCGTCGAAACCGGCTTAGTGTGAAAAGGCGCTCGTGGCGCAGTGAACAGAGCTTTGATCTTCGAGTCGGAGCCTTGTTAAGGTACGCCGACATATAAGCAAAAGCAAGTAATGGTACTACCGCGTTGTCTAAAAGGTGCTGTGAAATGCAAAATTGCATGTTTCAGTGCTTGGACAACGTTGACGGAACAGGAAATCGATGGGTTAAACATCTAATAATCCGACACCCACGATACTCTGGTATTTAGGCATAGACCTTCGTGGGATGTCAAAAGATAAAAAAACCTGTGAGGTTCAATAAAATTGTTCTTACGTACTATTTTATGGTCTTATTCAAATTAAATTTTTTAAATATAATTTTGCTTAAAAATAAAAAAATTAAGGTAGTGTATTCTTGAAGAAAAATATTGTTTTTAAACTTTTTGCGAACCCTTAATACAACACCAACTTTTTCTCTTCATTAATCATATTTCTTTACTATATACCAAACATTTTTATAAATAATTATTGTTCATTCAAAAAACGAAACGTTTTATTCGTTTGTTCTTTTCTAAACCCCATCCGTAGACAGACCGTCTGTATAAAACACATCAAGTTTTTTTCATTTAAAAACGTAATGGCATATACTATTTAACAACTAAGGTTGTATATCGTTATACCTTTCTGCTGCACCCTGTATAATTGGCATAGGTGTGAAAAAACGCAATTTAAAAAAGCTAGGGGTGTGGAAATATCGTTTGAATCGAATATTATTATTTGATTTAAAATTAAAGTAAAAAATAATTAATATTTCAATAATTTTTTTAACTATTTGATTATTAATTTTATTAACATACATTTTATTTAAGCCCTTAATTTAATAATGACTTTAAAAAAACGTATATTAATTGTTAATTTTATATTTGAATATCAAATATAAAAAGCTCTTAATTTAAAATACTTAAAACTTTGCGAATTAAAAAATAAAAATATTCCAATAATTATTCGAATTCTTTTTGAATAACTGGGAAACTTTCAAATAATTTGAATATTCAAATTATTCCATTCAAGTTTCGAACCAAATAATAATATTCGATTCGGAGTACAGCAACGCTCGTACGACGCCTTCAGCCGCCTCCCCGGGAAGTCTATGTAGACTTCTACGTAAACGTGAACCGCACTACTCGAAGACCGCGGAAAGAGTGCGATTTGGAGTAAATATTTTTTGTTAAAATTATTTACACGCACCTCTACAAAAAGATTGTTGTGGGTTGGCCGTTTGTCCAAAAATGATTACCTAAATTTTACTTTAATTTGTGTAAGACTGTATGGACCCAGTGTATATCACTGATGTGTAGCGTGTATACTTATTAAAAACCCTGTATTTAAAATATAACCAATACTTCGCCTGAATAATAAAATGCGGTAAACGGATTTAGAAACTCATAAACACTACGTAATTGGGCCATTTGCGTGTTAAAGAAGACATTTACGGGTCTGCTTTGACAATCGTCTCAAAATAAGCTCGTCGTTGCTCGTATTTTACGAACTAAGAAGTTTTAAATTTTGGTTAATTGAGTTTATGTAGCCTTTGATTAAATCAAAAGTAAACGAAGGTTAAAAAATATTTGACTAGTAGCAGAAAAGACAAATATTGTGGTTAACACTATAATTATTGTCTTTGGTAGCAGGGAAAATGTATATGTGGTATATTATAATTTTGTATATGTATGTAATGTATGTATGTAATTAATAAAAATTTGTATAAAGTAAATTCTATTATAAACGAAATAAAAATCTGTAAATTCCTAAAAGACAATGTGTTTTGGATCTAAAATATTGTAAAACAGAATTAAGCAAAATTAAATACAAAACTTCATTTTTTTTAATTTTTAGTTAGTGCAGGGTATCTAGTGCATTCCAATTCAAATGGGTCACCCCGTATAATTTCTTATTTGTACACTTATAAAAAAATCCTAAAACACTGCAACTTTTCTTTTTATGGGGGCACATTTAAGTTTCAAAGATTTAATTGTGCAGAGTTATTTGCTCCCTTCACTAGTAGAAAACCCCAAAAAGTTTATATGAAAAGGAGGTCTTGATCTTATCCTAAAGCAGTGCTGGATTTACCAGCAGGCTGAGTAGGCTGGAGCCTAGGGCGGAAATTTTTAGGATCGGAAAATTTAGTTCATAAATTTCTTACTTCGATTTACAAATTGCTACATATGCTTTATTAGTATGAAGGTTGTTAGTAATAGTCGAGGCAATGAAGCAAAAAGTTTTGATTTTTTTAGGACAGAACGGATTGAAATGCTGTTTTTTGCATTCAACTCCAAAAATTATTTGTAATATTTGTACCCAATTTCTTCTTTATACAACCCGTAAATTGCACTGCTGTATATCAAAATGCATTTAAAAATTGCATTTTTTAAAAAAATTTAATAACTTTATAAATAAGAGTCAGAACTGGCCCAAATCGTGTACCCGGAAGTTTTTGAGGTCGCTGATCATAATTATAATGTTAAAATTGACCCACTAAATACCTAAAGCTCAGGTACTGGGACTCGCCCAAAACTTATGCGGAGAAGGCGAGATACTTTGCGCCCGGGACCTGTGGCGCCCTAATCTGGACGCGGACGTCATATCCTAGAATGTTGCCAAAAGCAAACCGAAAATAATTTTGGGGGCGCTTTCCAAGGCTCTGAGTCCAAATTTCATGCAGAAAACGAGCCCGCCGAACACCTGGTGCACCGGAATCTAGCCCTGAACGTTATCCCTGTTGTTTTTCCAGTTTTTCTGACAGAACCTGACTGAAAATGATTAGGAGGGTTTTTGGGTTACTTTTCCAGACACATTCGAAAAAGACAAACCAAAACTCGTTATGGGTTTTTTTGGGGCGCTTTATATCCAAATTTTCTGTCGAAAACCACACTTCTAACACCTGGTGCAGTGCAACTATTAGGTCGGTTCGTAGAGAAATACGTCTGGTGACCAGTTGGCAGTCGGTCACCTGACTAAATAAGAATACCCAATTGGCGCTGACTAGTTTGTGATTTCTCTACTAACAGGGCATTTATCTCGACATAGATGTCATTTCCAAGAACGTCAACGAAAGGTTTGTCTTAGATACCCTCGTCAATAGAGCAATAAATTCGGATTTAGCGCCTCCAAAAACCCCCTTTACGATTTTCGGTTTGTCTTTTAGATTTTGTCAGGAAAAACCACGAGGATGACATTAAGAGCTAGGTTTCGGTGCATCAAGTGTTTGGGAGTCGTTTTTGACATGAAATTCGAATTTAGCGCCCCACAAAACGCGCCCACAATGATTTTCTGGTCCAAGTAAGGGCGCATCAGGTGTCCGTGAGGTGTCCGCAGATGCAGATTTTAGTATGTAGGTATAACACCTACATTATTATCTATGAATTATTGTTGCTATACAGATCCGTATTGTTTATGTTTATATTTACAAACTCCACACGGATAATTTTTTTCTGAATATATATATATATATTTTTTTTTTTGAGCGGATTAGGAATCTGCAAACAGACGCCTAAGAGTAGGAGATATAAGTGCTCAGGTCTTGTGCTTAGGCAAATGTCGGGATGGCTCTACTGCCGACCGACTAATCCGCTTCCGCATTACTTCAATACGACACGTCATTGTTTGTTCCCAGGTAAGATTTAGTTTTCTCCTATGTATATGTCCAAAGTCACTTTACTTCAAGGACGTGCTGGTGTTCGCTGGGTGTTTATCGCAGGCACATAAGTAATTATTACAGAGTTGTAGAGTTTATCACAGGTAGTCGTATCCATAGTACACATGCAAGACATCACATAGTTTATCACAGGTTGGCCTTAGAAATAAAGTAAAAATATCGTAAAAAAATATCACAGGGCGTTTATCACAAAAATTGCTTGTATCACAGATGGAGGAAACAATTAACGAACTTGTCTTTGATCTTTTTCTTTGGTTTCAATTATCTTTCTAATCACCTCATATGCATCATTCCAACTTCCTTCAGATTCCATTAGACCTTCCATCATATTAAATGGCGTGAACAGTACGCCGCTCTTTAGCAGGTACATTTCTCTAACTGCTTGCCATCTTGGGCACTCAAACAGGGTATGTCGGACGTCATCTTCGCCTTGGCAGTATCTGCAGCGGTCTGTATCAGATTTTCTTCTTGAATGTAGGTATTTATTAAAGCAACCATGTCCAGAAAGTGCTTGTGTCAAGAAGTAGTCTATTACGCCATGTGTTCTTTCTGTCCATCTTTCAATGCTTGGAATAAGGCTATATGTCCACCGTCCATACTGGCCGTTTTCCCATTCTTCCTGCCATCTTTCATATAAATGTGCTTTTGCTAACTGTTCTGGTACGCCATGGTACCGTTCGTATCTCTCCTCTATTTGTAAGTTTATTGGAGGTATTCCTGATATAACCCCAACTCCTTGTGTCGAAATTGTTCTGTAAGCGCTGCAGACCCTTATGCACCTTGCTCTTTGAATTCGTAAAAGTTTAGTGGTAAGAGCTTTATTCTTAGAGGATGCCATGCTGGGCATCCGTACAAGAGTTGGGAGTGTACAACACTTGATAGCAGTATCCGTTTGGTAGCATTTGGTCCACCTACATTGGGCATGAGTTTTGATGGTGCTTATTATATATATATATATATATATATATATATATATATATATATATATATATTATATATATATATATATATATATATATAATAGTGGAAGGGTAGTCTTGACCGACTAGTTGAATACAAAGATTCTAAATTCTTGGGGATTCGGTCTAGGGCTGAAGTAAAACTCTTTTTTTACTAAACGCCGAGCTTTCGGAAATTTATTTTTCCTTTTTCAAGGCTACAATATAAAGAAAAATCTTTTACAATCAAAAAATTAATCTACAAAAGCAACCTATTGTTTCAAAAACGGTAATATTTAACAATAAAACTTACGTGCAAAGTGAGTTTTCTTTAGGCTAGAGTTGTAATAAGAAACATAATCAATTTATTGTTTTACATATTTCTTCTGACAATTTTTGAAATTAAACTTTTAAAAATTTTTACATTTTAGTGTTTTCTAGAACATCTTAATAAATACTGTTAAGTTAATACATATTGAAATCAATATCGGTAGCAGTGTTATCAGGACAACATTCCTTTGCAGGGTTTTTTTCTCTTTTTTTGGTTGTTGATCGAAAAAGATGTTATACAGTATGGATTTTGGAACTTTACAAACAAATTTTTTGAAAAACTATTTTGAATTTTCTTCTTTATATATTTTATACATTATTATAGTGATAAGGCAGGATACAAAAACTTATTTTGACTAAATTAATTATCGTTTTGTTTTAAGTTTTCTAAGAGGCTAGAATAAATTATGCTTAGATCATCAATATCTTTTCTTTTATTTATGCAACTACTATCCAGGAAAATCTCCACCATTTCCAAAAACTGTCTTTTGTTTTTGTTTTTTCTGTGTTAAGTACCTTTGCGTTGGCAAAATCAATGTTATGATTAGTCGTAAGGACATGTTCAGATAGGGTACAAGTTTTTTTATTGAGCCTGCAATCGCTTTTATGTCTGGTAATTCGTTGCTGTAAAACAGTGGAAGTCTGTCCTATATAGTTACTGTTGCATTCTATGCATTGAAGAGAGTAAACAACATTCGATTTTTTCAAAACACTGTCTTTATCTTTCAGCCTGGAAAAAGTGGTTCCAATTTTTAAAATTTGTTTGCCACTTATTTTGAGGCTCGTAAGTTTAGTTAAAATCTTTGCTAATTTGTGAAAAGTTTCACCGCAATATGGTAGTGAAAAAAATTAGAAGCTTGATTTTCAGTTGATAAGGCACTACTATTTTGAGGAGTGCTTGTTGGTTGGTTATTATTAAATATTGAATTGAATTGAAGGCGGAATTTCTGGAGAAATAGCTAAACTTTGTTCATTGTTAGAAAGATTGTTTCCTGGATAGTAGTTGCATAAATAAAAGAAAATATATTGATGATCCAAGCATAATTTATTCTAGCCTCTTAGAAAACTTAAATCAAAACGATAATTAATTTAGTCAAAATAGGTTTTTGTATCCTACCTTATCACTATTATAATGTATAAAATATATAAAGAAGAAAATTTAAAATAGATTTTCAAAAAATTTGTTTGTAAAGTTCCAAAATCCATACTGTATACATCTTTTTCGATCAACAACCAAAAAAAAGGAAAAAACCCTGCAAAGGAATGTTGTCCTGATAACACTGCTACCGATATTGATTTTAATATGTATTAACTTAACAGTATTTATTAAGATGTTCTAGAAAACACAAAAATTTAAAAATTTTTAAAAGTTTAATTTCAAAAATTGTCCGAAGAAATATGTAAAACAATAAATTGATTATGTTTCTTATTACAACTCTAACCCAAAGAAAACTCACTTTGCACGTAAGTTTTATTGTTAAATATTACCGTTTTTGAAAGAATAGGTTGCTTTTGTAGATTAATTTTAGTGGTAAGAGTTTTATTCTTAGAGATGCCATGCTGGGCATCCGTACAAGAGTTGGGAGTGTACAACACTTGATAGCATTTGGTCCACCTACATTGGGCATGAGTTTTGATGGTGCTTTTACTGTTTATATATATATATATATATATATATATATATATATATATATATATATATTAAATATATTAAATATATTAATTATGTAAGTATGCATAGCATACAGCATATGCCAATAGCACCTAGTAAAAGACTTAAATTTAAGTTGAAAAATTAAGTTTTTTTCTTAATTTTCTAATGAAAGGTTCTTATTTTAAAATATGACATAAAATTCAAGGCCGTTCGCAAAATATGATTTTTGGAGGGGAGGGGGAAGCTAAACATATCAAAAAACTGAAGGGCAAAAAAAGGCCATAACCTTCCAATGCATCTTTGGAAGAAATAAAAGGGAAAGTCAAAAAAAATAATCACCTTCACCATTGACCTGCCCCTGAAGCTATCGCTTCATAGCACTTCACGCTTGATCCGGCACTGCGCCCGCCCCGAGAATAACTCATATGTAAGAGGAAGCAACTGCCCCCATTGCCTTCCTTTCCCCCGCGTACGGTTCTGTTAACTTTTAATACTAAACAAGTTTTTTAAATAATACTTTCCTCTAAGTTCAAAAATAACGGTAGTTTTTTCTTATGCCATTCTTTAATTTGCACCTACCTACCTCGTAAACGCTATAATTAATTAAAATTTGATTAGTGTTTTTGTGAATTTAGGTGCTTGCAGAGTATATGAATTAGATCATGAGTAATATTTTTGATAAATCAAAAATAAAAAGTTTTTCATATGGTTCAACATTTCTAGCGGTCAATGTATAAGAATAAATAAACTATATAATTAGGATTTTTATTAATCTGATTTACACATTTTTAATAAAGAAGTATAACTCTATACAGCTATTGATGCAAGCTTTCTTAGCTTTTATGTAAGACCACTTTATTAAGCTGTCAATCTTTACTTTATTATTCATTTTATGGTTAAAAGTACTTCCGGTTAAATTTAAATTTAACGACCAATAATTGTTTCTTGTGTTGGTTAAATAGAAGTACATAAAATTTACTAAGTGAGTAGCTTTCGGGTAATAGCACATTCTCATTTTATTGAACCATAAATTACGTTTTAAGTCTTAAATCAGTTTAAAAATCAAGAGTTTTCAGTTTATACATGGTGTTTAAAAAACCGACTATAATACTGAAAGGGCTGGTATTACAAATTCTAAGTATGTAGGTATAGTATGTTTCCCCCGTGGCCTAGTGGACAGAGCTTTGATATTCGAAGCCAGAGGTCGGCGGTTCGATTCCCAGCGGGGAGACATATTTAGGTAGTAGTTATTTAAAAATAACGACCGTGGTGGCACTACCGCGTTGTCTAAAAGGTGCTGTGAAATGCAACTGCATGTTTCAGTGCTTGGACAACGTTGGCGGAACAGGGGGAACGATGGGTTAAACATCTAATAACCCGACACCCACGGTACTCTGGTATTTAGGCATAGACCTTCGTGGGATGTCAAAAAGATAAAAAAAAACAGAAAAAAACCTAAAGTGATCTCAGTAAAAATTTCGATGGTTTATAACATACTTGTCGACCCGTGCCCACTTCGTTGGGTGTTAATTATAGTTTTTTTTTGAATTTCTTGTGTAATCATAATAAAATATAGCATATAGTACTCCTGAATAATGTAGCTTTCTGATTGTATAAGAATTTTCATAATCGGTGTACTGTTTCCGAAGATCTGCCCTTACAAACAAACAATTAAAGTTACAAACTTTACCTCTTTATAGTATTAGTATATGTATTAGGGTGTCCAAGAATATGTGAGCAATCTCTCGGATTCATATAGAATACATAAAAATAATGTAACAAGTTCATATAAAATATTTTCTTAAAGTTTCTCTTTACAGAGGTATGTGCCCTTGAAGGACGCCACTTAAAATCGGTTTTTCTTGAATAACTTTTATATCACTTGGTATAATAAAATTATTTTTAACATGATAAATACCAGCTAGGACTCCTTAAAATGGTATCCTTGTAAAATATCTGCCTCCTTTAGTTCGCCAGGGGCGGACTAACCCTTACACAATGGTACCAATTATTTTTACACCCTGTATAACAAAGCAGTAAAAATATTGTTTTTTAAATAGCTTAAACTCCTAGCTAAAAAAATACTTCTTTCCGATATCGATAAAGTAAAGCGTTTTCAAGAAAAACAACATTTTGATTAAATAGGGTTAAATATTTTTACACAATGCATAATTAAGAAATGAAATAAATATTTTTGGTTAGCTTAAATCCTTTGCTGAAAAACGGTACCTACTCCTGGAAGATGTCAATTAATTAAAGCGTTTTCGACAAAAATAATTTTAGTTTAGTTGAGACAACCAAAAACAATAGGACATTCTGTTGAAAATGGTACTAAAAATACTTGTAAGAAAAGTTTTTATTTTATTTTTACGAAACTAAAAAATAATGTTGCAGCATTGTGGGGGGTTCCATAAGCTTCGATAATTAAAGCTAGGGAATGCATAAAATAAGAGAGAGCCTATATCAAACCGACAAACAAAATAATAAGTAAAACTCTATTTAATCAAAATGTTGTGTTTCTTGAAAACGCTTTACTTTATCGATATTGGAAAGAAGTATCTTTTTTAGCTAAGGTTTTAAGCTATTTAAAAACAATATTTTTACTTCATTGTTATACAGGGTGTAAAAATAATTAGTACTATTGTGTAAGGGTTAGTGCGTCCCTGGCAAACAAAAGAAGGCAGATGTTTTACAAGGATACCATTTTACGGAGTCCTAGCTACTATTTATCATGTTAAAAAATGATTTTATTATACCAAGTGATATAACAGTTATTCAAGAAAAACCGATTTTCAGTGGCGTCCTTCAAGGGCACATACCTCTGTAAAGAGGGACTTTAGGAAAATTTGTCAAAATAATACACTTGGATCAGCTTTTCGATGGTCATACTTGAAAAAATTAAATATTAAGATTCTAAATTTATTTTTGCAACAATAAATCAACGCCGGGTTGGGTTAACCGATATAGTGTCTTGAGCAGTACAAAAAGACAAAAAATTAATTTAGGATAATTTATTAGTTTAAATATTCATGATATTTAATTAAGTGTTTGTTGTTTATTTTATATATGTAATTATTACTTCCAGAATCCAGTCTAGTGGTATGCAGTTAAGTAAATTCCAAGATTCTCAAAAAAATTATTAGGATAGAACAAAAAATAAGGGCTAAAAGCTGTATTCTTATTTGCTAAGTTAAAAAAAAATAACAAGCTTGCTTAAAAGTCAGTAGCGTACATTTTTTTGTCAGAAATCTTCGAATTATTAGATAATATTTTTTCAATTCCGGTTTTTTTCTCCAACACATCTGGCAACCCTAAATATTTAGGGTATTAATGCAAAACCGATTTTTTTTAAATGCAACACTTTGTATCTGGAAAACAATACATTTTCGAATACATGTTAACCTTTTCTCATATTTTTAATAGTAGAATCTGCCTTTAATTTTTTTAACAACATTTTATAACACCCTGTATACACAATTTAAATATAATCAAGCAATATAAAACCATACTCCGAAGTCGAAATAGTGGTGTCAGAATAATAAAAGATAAATAAACATTTTTTTCTATATACATCCAGTCTTGTATATTAACTGAAGCTCATGGAAATCCAGCAGCAAAAGTAAACAAGTCGCTTGTAATTTGTAATTTGACACTGCTTTTAACAAGTAAAACAAACAATATTGCCGACTTGCATGTAAAAATGTCTAATGTTTTAGGGCGTTTAGACAAGGGTCGAAAATTTTTAAAACCAAAAAATTATAGTAGAACAAAAGCCATAGTAAAGAGTACAAAATATAACAAAAATTAAAGGAAGAAGGGGAAGACAGGGAGTTTTAAGTGACAAATACGGTTTTTCTCGATTTCTGGCAAAACTATAAGTACTATGGAAAAAAGGTAAATAGCAAAGTTGGAGGCAATAAAAAACTAACCCGCTTTACACCGTCCGAACTCAGGTAGCCCGTAATTAATTTTTTTCCTTTATTATTTGTGATATTTTCTCTACATTTTTTTATGGGTTTCATCCTACTATATATTTTTTAATTTAAAAATTATTTACCCCGGTCTAATAATGATTAAAAACAATCGGAATAGAGTTATTTCTGCATTTTCTGAGAACATTTTTCATTGTAATATTTTTTTACCATCAATAAGTAGAGATTTCAACAAACAAAAAGACCACTCATTTTTTTAAAAATGCTGATATTTTGACACGTGCATTTTCGATTGAAAGTAAGGGTACTATTTTCAAATTAATGTAAAAAAAATCGGTTATCTGCAATAACGTTTACTGACGATAGCTGAACGTGACAACGTCGAAAGAATCATTACCTTTATCGCCGCAATTATCGTTGCTATAAACACCACATTCACTTTTCACGGCACTTCATACCTCTACGAAAACATGTAATTGTATTATTGTATTGCAGCTGTCCACGCGAACCGCAGCTCACTCAAGCAGGAGAGAAATAACCGATTTTGCCTCTTCCTCGCTCTCGCTTGCACTTCAAGCCTTAAATTGAACGCCTCACAGCGAGGTAACGCAGCATGAGTCATGTTTTTTGGTGCGTGCAGCCGACTCTATCATACCATAAGACGTTGTTTGGAAAATTTAACATAAAAAACTTCATAACAATTTTTTGGTACACCCTGTATAATATTTTTAAATTTGGGCAATTTTCTAACTCTTTAGATGATATAATACCGTAGTTATAATGAATTTTAGATTTTAGGTTTTTTTTAAATAACATCTTTTTTACCCACCCTGTATAGCGGTTTTATACTTTTTTATAAACTATAGATACCTGTTTATAATTCTTTTAGACAGTTTTTTTTAATTTCAGTAGTAACGTCAATATCGTATTTTGAAAATATTTTTTTAAATTTATATCTTTATATTCAAGCCATTTTCTAACTCTTCTGATGATGTAATACCGTAATTATAATGAAACTTTTGACCTCATGTTTATAGAGCAAACTATCCTTTATTTTAAACAAGGAATCACATATTAAAGTTTTTTGCTTTTGTTTAAAAACACCCTGTAGACTGGACATTAATTTGATCAAAATCGGACATTTCCTTTTTACAGAAAAAAATAATTCAATTCAAAAAATATGTTTACTAGTACATTTTTTACTATTTTTATTGTAATACTATTAAGTAAATCATATCATATTTTTTCTTAATTTTTAAATCGAAATAAAACATTTATTAACTAAATCTGCCGCCCTAGGCTCTCAAGCTAACTCAGCCTGGTGGTAAATCCAACACTGTAGACTATTAAGCATTAGCAAATTATTCTGTGTTTCTGGCTTAAATAATAAAAAAAACTTTTTAGTTTCAACAGTTTTAACATGAATGATTTAATGATAAAATATTGTTTTCGCCCAAATTAAATTTCAGTCCTTCGCCAATTTGACAAGAAACAATAATCAGATTAGGATTAGCTAGGTATTCAGTGCGGGATTTAAAAATAGGCAATAAAGGCTTTTTCCTAGGGGGCCTGTATAAAAAAAGAAAAATCCTATAATAGGCATGATGACAGTTTTTAAAAAAATGTTCTGTGATGATTAAGAAGTGGGTGCTATTTCAAAAAAAAATATTGTCTTTGTAAGAAATATGGGTTTGGTAGGAAAAAATACGAATTAAATTTAAATTTTTAAATACCCGCTAAAACACACATTTTATCATGGCGTCGCTGTTTATATAGACGTCACCAATAATCAGGGGTGCGTTTCTCTTTCACAAAGCTGTTAACTGCAGAGCGGTAACGCAACCTCTTGTAGGTATTTGCTTTAGGATTATGTATGATAACTATCTTGAATTTGTGATATTAAACGCACTTTATCTACTCGTGACGTCATTCCCTCTGATTGGTGTTTTAGGATTTATGGCGGGCTCATTATTTTATGGATTTTTAAATTAAAATATATGATAATCATGATACATTGTTGAAATAAACACGTTTTTATAATCTGAGTATCTTATTTCATATATTAAATATAAAATAATATAAACAGGCTTTTTAGATGATTTCATCATGCCTATTGAGGTAAGCACTTTTTTTGGTCCCTCCAACATTTTCAAGTTTTTGCACTCGATCGTATTGATACGTTTATCTATGTGAAAATTGGACGAGAAATAATTTAGCTTGAAGTTAATTTTGTAGTTCTGATTTAAGGGTCTCTACCACATGTTCCGCCTATGGGCCGCCGAAGTATAAATCCGGCGCCGTAGGTATTATTAATTTTTATAAAAAGAAATATTAATTTTTGTGTCAATACCAAAGTAAAATACCTTTTAAAAAATTAACGGTTGACAAATGATTAATCTTTAATTTAAAAAAAAACAAACTTTAGGGTTTATTTTATAAAACTTTCGGTTTAAAGCCCGATAAGATTAAGATATTACAAAACTCTCGGAATTATAAACTTAAGTAGAAGTATAATCCTATTTTGCTCGGAATATAGAAAAAAAAAAGGTTTAAAAATGACAGTCAGCAAATCGCAAGTAAATTTAGTTTATATAAATGCCTGGGCAATATGCTGACACATATTTAAAATAGTCGTTCCGCAGTAACGGTTGCCACTAGCTTTTTTATATATACATATATAAGGTGTCATTTTACGTGAGTATTGAAGATTTTATTGCATTGTAACTAGGGAATTTTACCTATAAATTAATATACAGTGATTTATTTACTAACCAGGGGCGTAGCGTGCCTCAGGAAAGGCCCTGTATCACATAGAGTTAGGGGTCCAAAAAAAACTTGAAGACAAGAAAAAGTCCCCACTTGTTTTTAATTTTTTAAATATTCTTTTCAAACGGAAAATCAATTCTAATGTAAGTCCCTTTTTTGCTTAATTGATAGTTTTCTTTGGTGCTTGACGTTTTTTAACGTGTTTTAATACTTTTATTTGTAATCTATAATATAATAGATACTTTAATTTTAACATTTTAGTTATAAATACAACTATTAGGTTGAGACCTATTCTAAAATTAATTTCTTTTTTTTTGTTTAAAAGGTTTTGTTTCCCTTTTTTTTGTTACTTAAAGAAAACTAACATATTCTATATTTTATACTAAATGTCATAAATAAAAATAACGCCTTTGTAGTGCCCTAAAGAAGGAAATAAATTTCCCAGAAACGTCGGCTAAGTAGAAACCGTATTTTCTTTAAATCTTGAGCCTCCACCCATTAACTTGAACTATAAATTCAAGGCTATCATTCATTGTAACATTGTTTTTCTTATTTCATCATTGCTTTTTTCGTTCCTATCGAAACAAAGGGCCCGACTTTCCCAATTTTACCAACAATTCCACAGTTTTCTACTACTAATTTTTGCTTGCACACATTTGGGGGCCCCTATAGCCTGGGGCCACGTATCAATGTTAGGGTGATACGGCGGTATCTACGCCTCTGGTACTAACTGCCCTAGTTCAAAAACAAGTCCCAAGGATTCCAAGAGACAATTTCTAACCTTTATAAGCTAAATATAAATTTTTACAATGTTTATTAAAAGTGCGGGTATGATCTATGTGTAGCATAGTAAATGCAGTGGCAGAGCCAAGGGCGGGCCTGAATTGTTTTCGCTCACCCGTTCGCACAACCTGCTAATTGAGTAACACGCGAAGGAACGCGGAAAAGCGCGGTTAAAAAATAAACAATTTTGTTCCTATACAGGGTGTTACAAATTTGAGGGCCACCATTAGGATCTCGGAAACGGTAAGAGATACAGGGTTGCGCACAGGGTTTTAATAATTAACAATATTTCGTTTTCAAATTTAAAAATTTACAGCTGTTTCGGAATTATTCGGAAAAAAAAGAAAACAGTTTAAATTTTTCTGAGTTTACATGAAAAGATATTAAAAAAAAATGACCGATAACACAGGTATGCAAAATTGACCTTCCTAAAAAATTGTTTATTTAAAATGTGTCTATATTTAGTAACTATGGGGCGCTGGATTCGAATATACTAGTGTTTTTTTCCATCATGTTAGTTTTGTTTTAATTATATGAATATATACAGAGTATAACAAATTCGACGCATTAGCATTGCTATTTCGAGAATTATAAGAGGTAGAAAGTTGATTAAATTGGGGCAAAGTTGCGCTTTTTATACCTTAATAAACTTCTATTTTAATTCTAAACCCAACGACATATCACACCTTACATTTATGCGAAGTTTCGACCAAAAAACCCATCATTCCCTATTTCGCGATTAAAAATTACAATTTTATCTTAAACGTTTGGGGAAAGTTTCGTTCGCAGGTAGGAGACTAAATTGTTATCTTCTTTTAAAATAACCTTTCTCGTAATTTTAGAACGGGTCCCCAAGGGCATATGAAAAACGAAGGTTTTTAAATGAACGAGTTGACACGCATGTTTTTGTTAGAAACATTTTAGATGGATGTAACTTACAAGAATCAAGATATGCTTTTCGCTACGCTTATAAATGTTTATAAATCGTAAAAAAAACGGTTAAAAACACGTTTTTGCATTATTTTTGGAATTTCATTAGGACATTCATATTTAACAAATATAAGTGCATGGCCATGTTTAGACATCATGCCAAATTCTGTTAAAATCAATTTTATTATTTCTGTACAACACTTATTTAGGACAGATTATAAAACCTGGAATTTTTTTATTAATAATTCGCAAAGATATTACTATTATTTTAAAAAAAAAATTGTTTGTTACCTAAAAC
Source organism: Listronotus bonariensis (assembly GCA_014170235.1). NCBI lineage: Eukaryota > Metazoa > Arthropoda > Insecta > Coleoptera > Curculionidae > Listronotus > Listronotus bonariensis. Next base: position 119,796 of record JACEGR010001151.1, read on the forward strand.
AAATGCAAGGGGTGTCTAACTGATCAGATTTGAATTTTAAAGAAAACATTTAAAAGCTTATTAAAAAAAATTAAATGTCTAGGTATCGTATTCTGTATTCTACCCTACTTGCAATATTATCTTTAAAAGAAAAAATGGTTTAGATGAAGACTCAAACTATTGTGAAGCCGAAAACGAATGCTCTCTTTTCATTTTCATTTTCATATTTTCTATATATATATATATATATATATATATATATATATATAATATATATTAAAGAAGTAATGTTCTTGAGCCTTAGAATAAACAATTTTTAAAAAAGTTTTAAATTCTTGGGCATAAAGGCTCCTCAATGACAACCTCAATGATTACCAGGTTATGTATTTGTTTTTTTGTCATTAAGGAGCCTTTATGCCCAAGAATTTAAAACTTTTCTAAGGCTCAAGAACATTACTTCTTTATTATTGTATGCAGCTGGGTGAAATATACTGCCTTTTGTGATTTTATCATACCTCTCAGCTTTTGCTGTACGCCACCTACCTGGATTTGTGCAAAACTGCTTATCCGAAATTCACCAATCCGTGAACTGATGAGTGTGCCAGTTTTCATTATGGCTTGTTGGTATTACAGCATGTGCTAAACACTTACGCCATATACACCTAGAAGGCGCACTTTTTACCTTCTTAACCTAACGGTGCTCTGGCTGGTTGTTTTGGAATTGCTTGGCGAGATGGCTCTAGCCGTCTAAATTTACTCCCTTGGTGTCGACAGGGATTATGTTTAGGCGACCAGAAACATAGTCGAGTTGTCAGCAATGTACAGCGGTTGTGATGATTCCCAACAAGGATGAAACACGTGTCACCGTCTATTTATATATATATATATATATATATATATATATATATATATATATATATATATATATATATATATATATATATATATATATATACCTAAACATAAATTAGGTATTTATTATAAAATCCATATTCTACTATTTTTAATTTACTAATTACTTACATCCATTTTAGGAGATGAAACCAGAGCTACTATTTGTAGTATTATTGATAGTGCATCTACAAACCATAGGAAGCGAGCCATGCCAATATATCTCGGATTCCTCAGGGGGAAAAATAGTTTGCTTAAACACTGAAAAAATGGAATATATGTCTTCCGTACAATTCTTGAAATCTCAAATTCAAGACACTGTAAAATCAGAATGAAGAAGCTTCTCTTGCTATTGAAATTCGAAACTCAAATATTCCTGAAATTGGGGAATGGTTGTACCTTCCTTGGAGCATTAGTGGTGACTATATGTCAAAAATCTGTAGTGTTTCAGTTGTTAATTCATCTGTGCAAATAATTAAAACATCTGTCCTCTCTAAGTTTGCACTAAAACAGTTGGATATAAGTTATAATCATATTACTGATTATAGCTTTTTATCCGATTTACCAGATACCGTTGAGTTTCTTAACGTTAGTTTTTCAGAAATATCTGACTACTCCTATATCTTTAGTAATCTTAAATCATATATTTTAAGTAAAATATTTATTGATATTAGTAATTCTAAGATATCAGGTAATGTTTATCTATATTGATAGAATTGGTTCCGTTGATTTAAGTAACAATAACGTGACACTAATTAAAGCATCCGATGTTGGTAATATAAATTTGTCTGGTAACAAAAATTTAAGTATTTCCGAAAGCAAGTGGGATAATGTAAGCTTATCCATGTTAAATTATGATTTAATAAAACAATTGAAATATTCTATAGGCAATGCATTAACCATTAAAAACACGAAAGTGGGAAAATTGACGTTAAATGCTGACTTTACAATAAATCAGGTATTTCGTGTTTCTCAACCCTCTTTAGATATTTCAAATATAGAAATAACAGACATTGATGACAAATATTTTGAGAATGACAATCTCAATCTTTTAAATTTGAGCAACAATAACATACCTAATATAAAAATTTAGTTTTTAGCTATTCCAATATAAACATTTTGGATTTGTCTAATTCTTATATTGAATTTTTAGATAGTACAGTTTTTCTAATGCTTCTTTTCAAAAATTAATATTATCTAATAATAATCTTAAATCTTTGGATGGAGTTTTTGATAACATAAAGAAGATAACCGAACTTGATTTGTCCTTTAACTCTTTGGAAACTGTGACCAAAAATACCTTTAAAAATTGTATGTACTTGCAGGTTTTAAATTTATCCAATAATTTTATTTCTACTATAGCCGATAGCAGTTTTGCTGATCTCCTTTCTTTAAATCACTTGGAACTTAGTTTTTCCAAAAACATTTTATCTGAAAGTATCAAAAATGTTCTTTTAACACAACTTGTAATAAGAAACTCAGTTATACCACAACTAACTGATAAAAATTTTATTGGATTGCCTGGTCTAACAAGTCTTTCATTTCCTAATTCTACAATTTCTTTAATAAGTAATGATGCATTTGAAGGCTTAAGAAATGTCCGGCAAATTAAATATTTTCAGTTTAATGTAAATATTGATTACAGAAATTTGATATCATTAACTGAGTTGGATTTATCTAACCAGAGTATAAACAATCTTCTAATACATTTACTTAAAGGAATGAATAATTTAAAATATCTTAATTTATCCAATAATCTTTTATCAGCTTTAGATATAGATAGTTTTGTAGATTTAGAAAACTTGGAAGTGTTATCTTTAGCAAATAATTACTTTTCCTTGAAACAGTTACCTGCTGGGCTTTTTCGAAATTTGAAAAGTCTGACTCATTTATACTTAAATAAACAAACAGGGAGTGTAGGTATAAATTTAGGTATTTTTACTAATTTGCGAAATCTTAAAGTTTTAGATTTGTCATTTACAAGTCTTGGAAATTCGCCATTATATCCGGTTCTTCAACCTTTAATAAATTTAGAAATTCTTAATCTTCAGAATGCGGCCCTATATGGTCCCGCTTTATATTTAAATGATATTACAATAATTGCCACCCGTTTTCCTGCGTTACGGAAAATTGATATAAGTTATAATAGCTGGAGTCTGTGCACCGATCTATCATCTGCGTTGGATATTTATAAGGATAATTCAGTTGATTTTACACCAGCTAATCCAGTTTATGATAGAGAAAATATTTATGGAATTGTTTGTAGTAGTTATTAGAGTCAAATATAATTATACTTTTTATAATTTATTTATTTTTGCTTAAGAGCAAGAACTGCCTCAAAATTGTATCGCAGATTAATTCCAAAACGAAAATTTACGTATTTTTATTTTTTTAAAACAAATTACAATATGGCTCAGTTTGAACTTCTCATACCTTCTTAAAAAACGAATATAGCCCTTTCGTGTATATTTTTCCGTATAATTCAATAATCTAATCAGAAAAACATCAATGGATAAAGATTTTCACAAGGAATTCGCTGATGCAATTGATTTAAAACTGCATACATGAGGATAGTATTACCTAAAAAACCTGGCTGCCACAGGTCACAGGTGCTTATTTGTCAAAGTAAAGAATTTTAAAAATACGTTTATTTATTTATTTTTTGTATTTTGGATGCTTGGTTTAGAAATAAATATATTAGGTATCTCATTTTTAGCGTATACTGTAATTTATAGCCGTTCTTCTAATAAAAACCTCGTTATAAAACTACTCCAAAAAGTAATAAACGTATTTTTAAATTTTTGACTTTAACAAATAAACATGTGTGACCTGTATCAGCCAGTTTTTTTAGGTGAAACTATCCTTTAAGGCAGTAGTTTCGACGGGCCACTTTTTGAACTTGATATGGGCCACAAAAAGTGGTTGGTTTACTGTCGCCAGCTTTTAGTTCCATTTTCCAACAATGCTAAAATTTTGTGGTCGGATTGGCTACTATGAAAACACTTTTTGTGGTCCATATCAACTTCAAAGAGTGGCCCGTGGAAATACGGCCGTAGTATCACGCAGTTTTTAAAAATTTGCTTCAGAACCCCAGAAAATAAACCCAGCATCCCCTATATCACCGTATCACCGTATATTCTCGTGAAAATCTCTATCCTTTGAATTAAAAATATACAGGGTATTCCATTTTAAAAAATACGTCTGTAACTTTTTTGTTTTTGTTTCAAATTATTTTATAATAAGATTATTGCATTTTACGGAAAAAAGTTGGCTAAATTCGTTTTTTAAAAAAGTACAGGGAAGTTTAAAAATAAGGTACTGTTTACTTTTAAATGAATATCTCGGTACCTCTGGGAAAAAAATGCGGACAAAAAATGTGTTGGTTTTAAGATGTTGCCAGTTTTTTATCCTAATAATCCTAATTTTTTAAGACCATTCTATTTCAATACTTTATTAAAGTACCTATATGAATTTTGTTATTGTTGTTATTATTTTGGACTCTCTGGTGATTTTAATTTATCGCATATAAAATTATTTCCTTAAAAGAACCAATTATTATATGTACTATAGTTAAATATGTATATCAGCCCAAAATAATCCTATAATTTCAATAGTTTGCGAACAGCAAGCCTCTTACAGATTGGTAGCCGATGAGACGAACCTCCAAAGCATCGTCGAATAATATTCAAGGATGTCGATTTCTTCCCCTGTCCCGTCAGACGTCCTAATTACACACTAGGTGTAGGGTTTAAGAGGAGAACATACTAAAATCAAATGTTATTATTTGCTACATTTAAGCCCATGTATTCTTTTTCAAATCGCTATCTGCTAATGTTCAACATACAACTTAATTGGTATTAAGCTGGCACGACCAGTATGATTGATATAATAATTCTAAAAAATGAGGGAGTAAAACTCCTTACTGTTTGTAAATTACTTGCAAAGCAAGATTTTGCATCCGTTGTATATTATCCACTGCTGGCGATGCGGATTTTTACACTAGCCAAAGGTATTTCTTTCAGAGCTAATAAGTGTGAGATTACCAACCGCAGGCCAGTTTCCAACTATTTTGGTTCTCATCAGTACGGTGTAGGCAATAACAACAACCTCCCATATAATAATAATATTAATCATCATTTTTCTTGACCCTATTGATAGTATCATACTAATATGTTTAGCTAAAAAGTTAAACATAATTATTTAATTGTGACGCAAAACTTTGCGTATAGTAAATTCTTATATAATTACATTACACAATATCAACTTAAATTAAGACATATAAAATATTTTCTTATTTTGGCTTTTGTAAAAATAAGTAGTCCAAATAAAAATAGTCATTTTTGTACCAAGGGCGTAAAATAGCACTTTTACGCCCGCGGTTGAAAGTTGTTGCCCAAGCTCCGCGAGGGCAATAATCAGCTGTGGGCGTAAAAATGCATTACGCCAGAAGTACAAACAATATTTTTTGTATATACGACTGAAATTATTATACAAGGATTCTCTGTAGTTAAGGAGAAAATTTCCCAGCTTTTAATATTATAAATTACAATCAGTAATTTTTTTAATATATGTTTAATTAAATAAATTGTTGTTTTACCAAAAAAATGGGGCTTTATTTAATTTCATTGCTTCCTTGACTGGGTTTATGGCTTTGCTGCAAGGCAATCGCCAGATTAATTTCATTATTGTTTTATAAATTTATAAATGCGGGCGTTTTTGATACTTTTCTGCCATAGGGCGTAAAAATAAAATTTTACGCCCTCAAATGGGGGCGTAAAATTGTATTTTATGCCCAGTCGTACAAAAACTAGTTTTATATACCGTGTAATAACGAAGTCACTATCCAGCGTATTATTTCTTTTAGAATAATAAACAATGTAGGGTTATTCTGATAATTTGTGATGTAGGTATGATATGTTATATCATGAAATGCCAATACTTAATATAATAACTTTTGTTATTCACCTTTGGTGTAAAAAGCGAGGCGGGAGTTTTGATACTTTAAATATAAGAAATAGGCACATCTGCGACCGGCTCATCTGCGACTGATCAATTAAAAGCAATAAAACCGACCTATAAGTGACCTATGGTTTAAATAGAAGTGGACCATAAGCATTGTTGCCAAGTTGTTCATAAACTTTTCCCATCCAGTTGTTTTCCTTTTCGTAAAATATAAAAAAAAATTGTAGAGACATTTACAATATTATTTATTTATTGCATATTGAGGTTTACAAATTTACGTAAATTTAAAATATAAGAATATACGTATTGCAATATACATATCTGTGTATTCATCTTGGGCTTAACTAGGGAAAAAAAACGGCGTTGCTTACCAGAATTAACCATTCTGGTGTGTATTGGTCTATAAAATAGAAGAATATACGTATTACAATAATATTACACTTTTATAATATAATTTCTATTTTAGTTCTTATCTTTGTCTGGCTCATACTGCAACAAAAACTTTCAGTTAAGGAAAAAATTTATAATGTAATGAAATATCTCAAATAGTCCACCTACATTTTGGCAACAGTGCGTCTTAAATTTAATATATTCTAGACCCATCAGGTAGGAAAATGAGGGTTTGCAAAAATTCGGTCGCTAATGCACCGATTTTATTATCGGTCGCAGATGAGCCGGTCGCAGATTTTTAGTTTTAGAGAAAATGGCCATATGCCCATACAACTATATAATGTAATTATACAGGGTCTTTCTAAAAGGTCTGTACAAAATGCTACCATAGATTCTTTGAGGCCAAATACAACGATCTAAAGCCATTTACTTTAGTCGAAAAGTTGATCGTTTGCGCGATACAGGGTGTCAAAGTATTGATTTTACTTTAGTTATTTTTAAATATTTTATTTAAAATTATTTTTTTTAAAGTTGAAAATAAAAGCAACTTATATTTTTGCTGTTAAATATAGAGGAAGACACCGGCAGTCCTTTGCTTTTGTTCAAAGTGTCGTTACTTTTTCCCCGGTATATTAAAATTAGGGCTGGCCTCCGAAACCGGTTTTTCTGTTAACCGGTTAACCAGTTTTCGGTTAACCGCGGTTTTGGCCAAAACTGAAAACCGGTATTCGAAAACCGGTTTCGAATACCGGTTAACTGGTATTTAAAAACCGGTTTTCGAATACCGGTTAACCGGTTTTACGAAAAACCGGTTTTTGAATATCGGTTAGCCGGTTTTAAAAAGCTGTTTTCAAATACCGGTTTTTCGGATAATCGGTTTTCGAATACCGAAATTCCTATCTGGTAAGAACTTCCGAAGACACGCTGTATCAATACTGTCAAGTAGAGTAAAAAAACTAAAAATGTCATTATAAAGGGTGTGTCAAAAATTTTAAGGCTCTTTTTAAATTTAAATATAGTCTGGAAGGGTCTTGACTTGAACATAATTTTGATTTACTGAAAATAGTTGAAAAAGAAACAATATTTAGTTTACGCCTTCGCCACTAGGTCAAGAACTTTAAATGGTACAGGATAATCTTACCGATCTGCAATAGATTGCTGCTAGGGATGCGTTCCAGTGACTAAATTTTTATAGAAGACCAAAAGCTTTAAGCCCCACAAAAAATTTCGTCACTGGAAAGCTATTTAGATTTGTTCCATGCACATCCCTTATACAAGAACTATAATACCTACTCCTTATCTAAGTTTGAAGAATAAAAAGGCGGATTGTCGTGGATAATTTACTAGTAACTTTATTTTTTTCACTAGCGATCGAAAGAAGGCAAATGTTTTACAAGGATACCATTTTAAAAAGTCCTAACTGGTATTAATCATATTAAAAAATTATTTTATTATAACCAGTGACATAAAAGATAGGTATTCAATAAAAATCAATTTTCAGTGGCTTTCTTCAAGGGCAGACTTCAGGAAATATTTTATATGAACTTTGCACATTATTTTCACGTGTTCTATATGTATCCAAGAGATTTCCCACATACTTTTGGACACTCTGTATAATGGCTTTTGCCATTTTGTTGACATAAAATTTAATATGGGTCAAAAAATGGTTGGACTTAGGTGTAGATACGATACACATAGAATATGCTTACTAAAATTTTATCCAGATCTAAATGATAAACATATAGGACAGTTACCAAAATTGTTTGTATTATGACGCCCTTGGACTAAAACCTTTCAGTTTTGGTATAGGGATCCCTGATAAAACTTACATTATTTTTACTTCTACAATCCAAAAATAAACTAATATACAGGGTATTTTATTTAAAAAAACGGAAATAAATGACAAAAAATTTTGCATCTGGCTTACGGTATATTAGTAGTTAGTTTAACCTTTCTTTTTACTTTCATCCGCCGTTATTTTTAATTCTGGCTATTTGTACACATAAATCATACTTTTCTTGTTAATTATAATTTTAGGGTGTCTCTAAAGGTGTGTACAAAATGCTACCACAAATTCCTTAGGGTTAAAATAAAAAGACCAAACGCAATTTACATCAGTCAAAAAGCTAATTGTTCGCGTGATTCAGGGTGTCAATGTCAAAGCTTTAATTTAATTTATTATAATATTATATTATAGGTCAAATAAAAAAAAATTATTCCCTCACATTTTCTAAATAAAAAAGTATACTAAATAAATATTGCTACAAGCAACCGTCTCCAAGGTATTTCAGATATAATGTTTTATTCGACAAAAAAAAAGCCTTCATGCTTTATCTAGGTCACCTGGGTTTCTCTAAAAGTCTGTTCAAAAGGTAGCATAATTTTCTTATACCAAAATTTACCAATTTAATGCAACTTACCTTACAAATAATACATTAATAAAATTAAATGAAATTTTTCACAACCTGTCCCATATACCATTTTTGCCGGCGTTGTACATTTAATTTACTGGCATTGCCAACACTGTTTAATGGCAAGGCATTGGCAAAAAGGTATCAAAAAGACGCGAAAGTGGGCAATTGGCCGTTAATAGGCCACGTGTTGCAGATAATGTGATGGCATCCGTCATTAATAAGTTATTGGCAAAAAAATGCGTTTAAGATGATGGCATCCATCATTAATAAGTTATTGGCAAAAAGATAACAAAAGACACGAAAGTGGGCAAATGCAGATACTCCCAAGCAGCAAGCTGACATCTTATTGACGAAAATTGTCGCATATACTTTTTTTTAAAAGCTAAAATGATGCGATATTTTATTTGAAAATTAAAATAGGAAAAAACTCCTTACTGCATGCAATTTCCTTGCAATGCAAAGTACCATCTCTCGGAACACTGTCCAACTTGGAGATGTAGATTTTTACACTGGCCGAAGATATTTCTTTCAAAGCTAAGTGAGATCACCTACCGCAGACCGCTCTCGAATTATTTTTGTCTAATGGGTACGGTTTAGACGATAAAAAGCAATGACCTTTTATCCTTAAAGCGAAGATATTGCAGAAACGTACTAGTTTATTGTCCATTACGCCATCTATCGGTATGTCAAAAAACTATTAAATATATATAATATTTTTTATTAACACGTCTTTAAAACTTTTAATAAGGATTTAAACAAAATGTTTACAGCTCCTAACAGTCTACTTGAATATCTTCTCGACTAGCCATCACCAATTAATCACACACACACACACTTATTAGGTAATAAATACATTTAATTATGTCTATTAAAAAACTCTTTTCTTTAAAAAAGAAACTAAAAAGCTAGAAAACCACGTAGAAAACAAATGCACAAAGCGGTCACCATCGGTCGAAATTAACGTAGCTAATTTTACCATCATTTTATTTTTATTCGCTCCAAAATACATAATAAACATTTTGTTTGACCTAATTTTTATTTGCATGATTTTTAACAATAAAATGTTGTGAAAAGGCCATTTTCTTTAAATTATGTAAAAAAACATAAAATAATGTTGTTTAGCTGCCATTATAAATAAAACAGATGAAAAAAATTGCTTTAATGTTAGTTAAATACCAATGTTAATAATATGGTTTAAAAAGTATGAATATGCGTTGAAGGTTTGCCTTCAAAAATCCAATATTTATTTGCCTGCAACAAAAATGCGTGCTTTATTTAATCAGGATTGGTATGCCGCCATTTTTGTATGCTTGCCGGCAATTCGCCTGCATGTAATATGATTTATTGGCAATTAAGTGTTTATTTAGGGTTGACTTTTTAATGCGTATAAGATGTTGGCATAATATTGCCACCAATTGCCAATGCTTTACCATCAATGCCAATATGAAAAATGTACATTGCCTGCAAATAGTGTTTGCTGGGGTATCATGCAAAGTAGCAACTTGTCGACAATGATAAATTGCATTAGATTTGTACTTTCGCCGAAAAAATTAGTGAGCATTTTCTACAGACCTTTTGAGTCTGCCGGGTTGCCTAAAGGCGTGAAGGAATGCAATTAAAAAAATTGTACGGAATAATAATAAGAATTCTTTTAAAGCTGGAGATACCATTTTTTAGTTTATACTATAATATTTTTAATATCATTTGTCATTCAGCAGTAAGCGCTTTTATTTTTAATTCACATTATAATGACGTTAGCTGTTAGACAAGCTTGTTAGCAGCTGTAAGACAGAAGAATAAGAAAAATACCCAGCAAACACTATTTGCCGGCAATATACATTTTCATATTGGCATTGATGGTAAAGCATTGGCAATTGGTGGCAATATTATGCCAACATCTAATACGCATTAAAAAGTCAACCCTAAATAAACACTTAATTGCCAATAAATTTTACATGTAGGCGAATTGCCGGCAAGCATACAAAAATGGCGGCATACCCATCCTGATTAAATAAAGCATGCCTTTTGTTGCAGGCATATAAATGCTGGATTTTTGAAAGCAAACCTTCAACGCATATTCATACTTTTTAACCATATTATTAACATTGGTATCTAACTAACATTAGAGCATTTTTTTGATCTGTTTTATTTATAATGGCGGCTAAACAAAATTATTTTATGTCAAGGTCAAACAAATTGTTTATTATGTATTTTTAAGAGAATAAAAATAAAATGATGGTAAAATTAGCTATGTTAATTTCGACCGAAGGTGACAAATTCAAATTTCCCGCTTAGCCGAAATACAAGATTTGTCGATTTTGACAGATAAAGAAAAAATGCTTTTGCTTTGTGCAATTGTTTTTGACGTGGTTTTCTAGCTTTTTAGTTTCTTTTTTAAAGAAAAGAGTTTTTAATAGACATAATTAAGTGTATTCATTACCTAATTAGTGTGTGTTGTGTGATTAATTGGTGAGGGCTAGTCGAGAAGGCGAGTTACTTAAGTAGACTGTTAGAAGCTGTAAACATTTTGGGTTACTTTCTAAAAACCTGCGGCAACTTCGATTTTGATCAAATTTGATATATGGTGGTTTCTTGGGGCGCTGATCACGAATCTGGAAGAATTGTTTTGCGACGTTTCGTTTTCGAGATATCCATCATCAAAGTTGAATTTTAAACTAATCCTATTTTCACTGTATTCCTCCTTCTTTTTGTACACAATTTATGATTTAAAGCTAAAGTGGCGTACAATATTTAAAATTCACCTTTTAACACCACATTTTTCTATGCCTTTTACATCTTTTATTAATAAAATTGCGAAAGTTCAGTTTAAAAATGCGGCAGCCATGTTTAAACACTGACGTCATAGCTTCCTGCGACTGAAAACGTTTGAAAGTGCAGCTATGCAGATTAATGCAAAAATAATGTAAAATACGTAAAAAAACGGTGTTTTAAAAGGTGAAAATCAAATATTGTATGTCACTTTAGCTTTGAATCATTACCTGCAAAAAGAAGAAGGAATACAGTGAAAATCGGATTAGTTTAAAATTCAACTTTGATGATGGATATCTCGAGAACGAAACTTTTCCGCCAAAAAATTCATTAAGATTCGTGATCAGCGCCCCAAAAACCCCGTATGCGAAATTTCATCAAAATCGGAGTTGCCGCAGGTTTCTAGAAAATTACCACATTTTGTTTAAAACCTGTTAAGTTTGTAGTTACTTAAAAAATAATATAAAATTAGGGAGTTGCCTTATTTAAAGTTTTAAAAACGTGTTAGTAAAAATATTAACTATATATTTAATAGTTTTTTTTTTGACATTTTACTCCTTTAAAATATTTCCCCCTTTGTTTTTGATCTGAAAATTGAGTGTAAGTGTCCCTTGAATACTTACTATTTTAAAAATTTTCTTTGATTTACTATCTTTCTTTTTAAGTTAATTACATACCCTTAATTTTTTATGATTTATTGTTACTGTATAAAAATTGATATTATGTAATTTTTTTAATGATAAAGTTTTTCTTCCTTTTTTCTCATTTTTTTGAATTACAAAATTTAAAATAAGGTGTTTAACTTTTGGGACATTCAACTTATAAAAGAATTGAGAATACTTGAGAATAGAAAGAATACTTATTTAATGATAAATGCCATTATCCTAAACGCATTTTTTCATCATAACTTATTAATGATAGATGCCATCACAGTATCTGCAACACGTGGCCCAATAACGGATAATTGCCCACTTTCGTGTCTTTTGATACCTTTTTGCCAATGCCTTGCCATTAAAGAGTGTTGGCAATGCCAGTAAATTAAATGTACATGGCCGGTAAAAAATGTTATAAGGGTATCCCTTATGCCACTAGTTAAAACTGTTACAATACAAGCCTAAAAACAAACCAATTAAAATTAACCAACGAATAAATGTACTTTAAAATACACAATTTTGAGAGTTGTAAGCAAATAAAAGTTGATTTAAACGTAAACAGTCTGCATTTATAAACCTTTTATTAAATTAAAAATAAAGTTTATAAATAGCAACCATTTGCTTATTTTCTTGTGAGTACCTATGTTACAAATACCTAAATCTTGGGTGACAAGCGCTTCACCCGGCCCCTCCCAACCGGCGCCCATGCTACTTTCTAGATATAAATGGCTGTATTTCCAAACTATAAGAGATACTGATATCAAATGCAGTATTTTCCTAAATCGCTTATACGAGGTCTCTAAATAAAAAATGCCAGTTTACTAATAAATTTCTATTGCTACATTTCCAAAACTATTAAAAACTGGATATATCCCATTAAGTCTTTTTTAAAGATCTTTCATAGATATTTCAAATAGTGCTATAATATATAGGGTGTATTTTCTTTTTGCAATATATTAAAAACCCGATGTTCAATTGTATTTCTGTTGGCAGCATGTTATAAGGCAGAAAAAATGTTTCTACTTTACTCAGAGCCGCATTTACAAATTTGCCGCCCGTAGGCTATTTTATTTTCGCCGCCCCTTTCTTCTTCTTTTTCCCTTCAGAAATATTTTTGAAGACGAAAAAAAAGTCCTTACTTCCATTTCTTTCAATTTTAGGTACAAAATTGAATTTGAAATCCAACAAAATTATTCATAAGACATAATCTGCCGCCCCTAAAGAACGTCTGCCGCCCCCTAAAAATGCCGCCATAGGCTTCAGCCTACTCAGCCTTTTGGTAAATGCGCCACTGACTTTACTAATATAACCGACTTCATACCTCAAATAATAAAAAGATTTGCAATAGTACCGACTTAAGTTTGATCACCTGTATAAAGCCATGAAATTTTTAAATTTTAAATTTTAAAAACTATTTTGGTACTTTCTGTATTATTTAAAAATACAAATTTTATTAAGTATCCTTAGAATGTAGTGAAAAAAATAGGGGTTGCCACTATACAGGCAGTGAAAAAAATGTTAAGCCTATTTTTTAAATTTAAATAAAGGCTCGAGTCAAACTTTCTTATCGGTAAAATTCTTTGTTGTTGGCATGAATGAAGTTTTTAGGAAAAAGTCTAACCGTATACTACTCGACCTACAAATTCAATTCAAATAAACTATTCGTATATTTATTGCAAGATTGAACCTGGCAAATAGGTCCATGGTCAATAATTTAAAACAAAACCTTTGACTGCTTCGCGGTCTCGAGTTTTTATTATATGTATATTTAACTATTTTCCAAATAAAATCTTGCTCGAAATATGTTGAATAGATTACTAGATTATATTTAATTGTCTTGTTAGATAATATAGGAAAAAAACTGAAAACATGAAATCTATAAATACATATTAAAAAAAACATAGAAATCTTACTTAGAATGTCTTTTTTGACAGGCTCATAACAAGGTTAGTGAAAGAATAAAAAACTAAAAAATATTTAACTGCAATTTGCTTACAATAAATGTTTTATTATTTTTATTTTTTTATCAGGGGAAAGTTGCATTAAGCTAACCAGAACTAACCAAAACGTCAAACGGCGATCGGTGACGGAAATGTCAACTATAAATTCAGCTTTAAAGCTAACTAAATAACAAACGTTTACTGTTCTACAATCATATTAACTAACGCTAAATAAAGTAATAAAATTAAAAAGTTTTCCTTGTCAATTAACCAAAAAAAAGTATATGGGTATTTGCAAAATAAAAATCGGTTGTTTTAAACTTAGTGTACATTTACTACCAATTTAGAAATTTCAAATTGACATTTAACAATTGGTTAAACTTCACTTGTCAAATCCAAATTTGATAAGTAAAGTTTACCCAATTGTCTAAATGTCAATTTGAAATTTCAGAATTGGATGTAAAAGTAGCATTAACCATATGATTCTTTTTCCTACGTGTAAATATTAATTTTTGGGTTTGTTTCCCATCAGTTTGTTCTTGACTTAAAAAATAAGCTAATTTTTTAAAAATAAACAAAAAAACAAATTTACTCCTAACATTTATTTAAACATATTTAACTACATATATCTAAAGTGTGATATGATAATACAATAATAATAGATATTAGTGTTGTTATTGTAATAAATACAATAAATAATCACTGTAATTGTAATTTATGTAACAAGTGCATAAAGTAATACCTTTGTTACGAATGGAAAGATTGACAGCACAAGCCGTTAGGCGAGTGCGGCAATTACATGAGTAAAAAAGACACATTATGCATATGTTACATACTATATTTTTTCCACGACCGTATAAAAATTTCCCAAAATACCATTTGATGCATGTTTTATTTATCAAAACTTGGTAATTTTAAATTTGTAGCACAGCCATTATATTACAACAAAAAATTATAGCCTCCTTATTTTTTAAGAGACAATTATTTTCTTCATAATTATGCATTTATTATTTAATTTTAGAAAATTGTATGTACTTACTTTTTGCAGAAATAATACTAAAACAGTATAAATTCCTTTTCAATTTCTTAGTCATCCAAATTCATTATTACTATTTATTTTCAATAATATGTAATACATTTATTTGCAAACTGTCAAATTTTAAAACTAGTGACACATAAACTAAAAGAAATAATGACGAAATCAAAGGTAACTTGACCGTTTGGTACAGTTAATGTCGAGTTTACTGTTACATTGCACAAATTGATGTTTAAGTTTATTGTAGTAGGCGTTGAAACTAAACACTAATTCAAAGTGTGAAATAAAGCTTCGAAGTGTTAAGACAAGTTACTTTTTTAACACTTAATGTAGTGAAGTAGAATAAAGTATTTATTTTAACTTCATAATAACGACTTAAAAACAGCATTTTTTTTAATGGTCGTGGAAAAAGGACTATACACTTTTTTTAAATGCAAATCAATGTATGACTTGGGCCTTTTTTAAAACAAATAATTACCAATATCCAGCATATTTATATTTAAACACGGGGTGGTGTAAAGGGAGTTGTTAAGCCTTTCAGCTTCCTGCCTAAAGGCTTAAATTTAGTTTTCTTTTGTTATGGCCATATTTAATTTACCTATTTCTGGTAAAATATTTATTTTCTGTTAAATATTATATATAAAGATATTCTTAAAACCTGATTAAAACGTTCTTAGTTTAAAACATTAACAGAACAAATCAGGTGACCCTATAAAATAGAATTATTTTTTCTTTTCTTATCCTTAATACATTTAAGAGCTTATTGTAATAACATGGCAAGCCACAAACACGAAATACGGAATTATTGTGAATTATCACAAAATTTATAAAATAAATTAGAGAATAAAAGAGCTCTCTGTGGCTGTGTGGCTTATTATGTTATTACAATAAGCTCTTTAATTACTAATATAACTGGTTTTCTGCAATTGTCTTTAATTAAATACAAAAGTTTATTTTTATTTTATAAGAACAGACAATATTATATGCAATATGCAAGAAACGGCTTGAAAGAAGTAAAAAGTGTTGTACATTAAAAAATAATAAGTTTTTGACTATTTTAAAACTGATAAAATATACAGGCTATTCTATTTAAAATATAAAAAAATAAAGAAACAAATCAAAGATCTGCCACCTTGGAAAAAAATATGTAAGAAATATATCTGCAATCTGCATCAAAAGTTGCTGAAAAGTTATTATAAAATTAAAAAATCGTTATAAATAAAAATGGAGTAAAGGAATAAATAAAGCGCACAAAATTAAAAACACGCTGTGGAGTGTAAATATTATATATAAAGATATTGTTAAAACCTGATCAAAAAGCTCTTAGTTTAAAACATTAACAGAATAAATCAGGTGACCCGGTGACCCTTAAAATAGGATTAGGTTTTTTCTTTTCTTATCATTATTAAATTGAAGAGCTTATTGTAATAACATGGCAAGCCACAAACACGAAATGCGGAATTATTATGAATTGTCATAAAATTTATAAAATAAATTGGAGAATAAAAGTGCTTTCTGTGGCTGTGTTGCTTATTATGTTATTACAATAAGCCCTTCAATTACTAATATAACTGGTTTTCTGCAATTGCTTTAATCAAATACAAAAGTTTAATTTCATAAGAAAAGACAATATTATATGCAATATACCAGAAACGGCTTGAAAAAGTAAAGTGTTGTACATACAAACAATAATTTTTGACTATTTTAAAACTAATAAAATATACAGGCTATTTTATTTAAAAATAATAAAGAAACAAACCAAAGATGTGTCACCTTGGAAAAAATATGTAAGAAATATATCTGCAATCTGCATAAAAACTTGCCTAAAAAAGTAATTATAAAATTAAAAAATAGTTAAAAATAAAAACGGAACGATGGAATAAATAAAACGCAAAAATTAAAAACACGCTGTAGCGTGTAAATCACGCAATTGCGATTTTCATCAGTAGGTTTGAATTAATATCTAAGTTTCGTAAATGAGGGTCAGTTTTGGTAAAACACTATGGGAAATTAAATTTCCTATAAAAAGCGTAATATTTTGCCCACCCTGTACACATCAGCTCCATACACCTGCCTTTTTGCGTATCATATACAGGGTGTTACAAGCACTATTAGGATCTCGGGAACGGTAAGAGATATAATATTGGTTAAGTTAAAGCAAAGTTGCGCATTTTTGTGCTTAATAATACTCCGTTCTAAAAATTTAAAAATTTGCAGCCGTTCTGGAATTATCTGAAATAAAACGAAAATCTTGCAAAACACCTTTTATTTTTTTCTTAGTTAATTTGAAGAGATATTTTAAAACGATAAATGACACAATATCATAGCCACTTTTTCTGTTCTTTTAAATGACCTCCATCGCCAACTTGTTTTGTTTTTTTTTTAATAGGCGGGATATTTGGATTTAAACTTAATAAACTTATATGTTTATTCTTAATCCAACGATATATTGCACTTTACATTTATGCGACGTTTCGAACCGAAAAACCAACATCATTTACTATTTCGCTAATACCAATAACAATTTTTTCCCAAATGTTTGAAGAAATTTCCGTTCGCAGGTAAGTATGATCCATTTTTTCTGACAGGCTACGATAAAGTTGATAGAGGGGTTTAAATTAAATGCTTTATTTTACTATGTATAAGTCAATGTCATTTATTTACATTATTTTTTGTAGCCTGTTAGTTAAATTATGGACAAATAAATAAATTAAAAAATAATAATGACTAGGTAGTGATAAAAAGAATGGATGCATACTTACCTTAAAATAGAAATTTCAAAATCTTTTGAAATAAAAACGTATTTTTTGCTCGAAACGTCGCATAAATGTAAAGTTTATTATATTGTTGGATTAAGAATTAAAATACGCGTTTAACTTTAAAACCAAATATTTTGCCTATTTAAAACAAAAGTTGATATAGGCTCAAACCTCAAACACGAAGCGTTGTAATTCAATTTGGTGGTATCATTTTATAAAACTGAAAAAGAGGCAATGATAATGAGCCTTTTGTTTTAAAATATTTCTTTAAATAAAAAAAAACTGTTTTGCAAAATTTCGTTTTTCCCGGATAGAGTAGGGAGGCGGAATAGCGTTCACTTAAGGAAAATAGGGTGTATTTTTTAAAATATTTATTATTAAACAAAATTTAGAAAAGTAACAGAGTCTTTAATTATTGAGTAACCAACATATATGAACAACAAAAGCATGTAACTTTGACCAATTGGTAGCAAAAAAAAAAATTAAAAAAACATATTTGAGCGGCATTGCCCTTGACTTTGGGTAATGACGCTCAGAGTACGGGGTAATGACGCTTAAATATGTTTTTGGGAATGTGACAAGTAATATATATTTAAAATAGAAAAATCCTAATGAGACCAACCTTATACCCTAAGAGTAAGTAAAACACAAATATTGGCATCAATTATTCCAACTCGTACGTAAGATTAAACCGTTTTAATTTACCAAATATAGTAAAGTCTTTGATGTTCAATCAAATTTGATTATTTTATTATAATATAAAAAAGTTATTAATATTAGAGGAAAGACAAATTAAAAATACTTATACTTTTGGACACATAAATCACAGATATATTCATCTGGCGACTCCCACCTGTACATATAGCATGAGCCCACAGTCCACAGATTAATAAATTCTTCGCAAATAATACATTTGTTATAATTTTTATCATCCACATGGCCGCTAGGATTTTACTTACACAAATGCGAATAATTTTTGTTCAGACCAAAATTTTACTTAATTTCGTTCTTGGTTTAGATTGCACAGACCCAATTGTTAGCAAGGTTTAACTTTATGTATGGGCCCCTAAAATGTATTTTGAGATTACTCTTAAACTAAACACAATCATTTTGTAAATGGGTTAATCAACTTTTTTTGTCCAGATTTTAAAATTTACGCAATTTACCGATTTTTTTTTAACTAAGCAAGCTACATAAAAATATTAAAAAACATAAAAGTTGTATTTTTAGATTTTTCATTAGTAAAAAATATAAAAGTTGTAATAAAAGTCAGTGGCGTATTTTTTTGTCAATAAAATGCTCTAAGATGCGTACCACACCGCCACTGGTCTAACTAATTAAGATTAGGTTAGGGCTTTATTAACCTTCAATTACAACAAAGCTAAAATTGTATTAAAATCAGAAAAAATCATATTTAAGAATATATTAAAAACTCGATTATTTTTTTAGAATTTAACACCCTGTATTTTATAAACAAAGCATTCCTAGCCCTATGTTTATATGAACTTTTTTCATAAAGTTTACTCAGGAGTATACCCTTAAATTTTCTTACCGCAAAACACCCTGTATATATTTTTTGTTTTCTACCAGGGACAGACTGGTTCTGCGCTTGGGCAAATAAAAGTTGATTTACCCAAATAACATCAATAAATGATACTTGTATAATCAATGTTTAGTGTTAAAAAAACTAAATTATTGTTTAATTTTTCCAACGATGGACTATTCCCAAATTTGACTACATAAAAGAAAAAAACAGTTGAATCTTTACAAAATTATTTTTTAATGGTAACATTATTCTGTTCTTAATAAAATAAATACTCTCTAACATGTGATTTTTTGATTAATAAAAAGAAAAAGAAATATTAGTTATTATCTGTAGGACCACTTAATTTTTATAAGATTAAACAAGATGAATTTCTTCTCTTGTTGAAAGTCTATTTTTCTTTAGATTTGTATACCAAAGAAATATTAGAAAGCCCAAAATTAAAATCAATAGAATATTCTGAATAACTTCGCCAGCTTTAGCATTTGGGCCAGCACTTATAGCTTGCAGTAATAGTTCCTTGTTTATATTTTCTGTATTTAATTGATTTTTTTCAGTTCTGGTCTGTGGAATTAAGTTTTGATCATCTAAGTTATGAACTGAATTATGCAATAAAAAGTCAGTCACTAATTTTGTTTGTAAAGTTTGCGATTTTAGCATTTATCAAATTATTAATTTGCTCCAATAAAGCCTTGCTAGAATCGTTATTATTATTTTGAAATACCTCAATATTTTTTTGTAACAAACTTTCGTTTACTCTAATTTCAATGTTTTTTATTTTTATAGAAAGTTGTTTCACATGTGTAGATATTTCTGATACTATATTATTCAAATTCGAATTGTTGCCATTATACTTTTGAACTTCTTTAATAAGTCGATTTAAAATACTACTTACTGAGGCAACATTACTCTCAGCTCCTAAGCAACCTATTCCCATAATTTGATTTTTAACGTGTTCATTCCCTGGCGTAATGTATACATGTCTGGTTTTTAAACCATATATTATATCTTTTAAGTCTACACATGTCCAAAGGTTATAATCAAGCGAAACATTTTTGAGATTTTCAAAATATAGAAAAAACGACATAAAATTATTTTTTGCCCCAAAATTATTTTTATCAAGAAAATTTTCCGCTATATCAATATATTCCAATGATTTTACATTTTTAAAACTTCCAGTGGGCAATGACTCTAAAATATTATGTCGCAAATCTAAGCTTTTTAAATTATATTTATCTAAAAAACGGTTTCATCTATTTCTCTTATACTATTGTAACTAAGGTTTAAAGACGTTATTGACGAACTTAAATTAGTCTTGATGTAAGTTAAATTATTATGACTTAAACTTACATTTAAAAGATTACCCTTAAAATCTAATAGTCTTTAACTTATTATAACTTAAATCAATGGACGTAATAACAAAAGGTGTAACATTTCGAAAAGTAATATCAAACTTAACTATCTGATTGTTATTTAAAAGTACCTTTTCAAGATGACCTTGGTTATCAAAGACAGTATGTGGAATTACACTTATTTTATTATAACTCAGATCTATTACAAAAAGATCAGCCACTGATGTAAAAGAAGATTCGTGAATATTTTCAATGTAATTTGTTGATAAATTAAGTTCTTGTAGTTTTATTAAAGGAGAAAATATATTACTAGGTAATGACATTATGGTATTATTACTTAAATTAAGTATCATCATAGATTGAAATGTTTTAAAAAGTCTGATACCAGTTTTGATACACGGTTTCCCGACAGATCTAATAAAAGTACGCTATGCCAACACAAAATGGTCAACTTCTGCATTTAGTGTCAAAACTGACGTTTTAGAACTTGTACTTATGATCCGTAAGCTATCATCCCGATTATTACGATTTTTTATCTGTAAGAAGTTAATCGAGTCTATAATTGAGGTATTAGTGCAAGTTAATTGAGATATCTTTCTTCTAGCATTTATAAATTTAACGCAGGTAAGGCATGATCTATAACTTTCATCCTTGGTCTTAAAGTTCATCCAAATTATTCTGCGATCACAGTTCATGGAGAAGATGTATGTAAACATAGATTGAAGAATATAATACAAAATTAACTTCCTGTTCATGATTTCCTAAAAAGTATGCTAATTAAATTATGTAAAACAGAATTATTATTATCTGTTTTTTTAAATAAATATAAACAATGCGTAAGAACGCACCAAAAGGTGGTTTTTAAAAATAAACTTCAACGTTTAAATTTGTCAGAACATTAACATTTTTTTAAATACGATTTTGATATAAGTAGTTTTTGTTGGTAAAAAGAATATTTGTGAATATTCTATAGTTCTGTTAATTTTACTACGCATATAGGTTATACAGTATTGAAATAGGTTTCTTTTTTTTGGCTTTTCAATTTTTATGGGTATAACATTCCATTACTTTTTAGAGGGCCTTCACAGGCTCATTGCCCCAGTGCCTTCATACCTCTAAATCCGGCCCTGGTTACATAAAATATATGAATCCTCTTAAATTCTAAAAATACGGTTTTATTTGGTTATAGTTAATCAAACAAAAAATAATTGACTACAAGGCATACTTTTAAGTCTAAAAACTTTTCTAGTAACCATTTTTTATATCTTTTAAATAAGGGTAGGACTTCACTCTCTAGCAGTTTTCAGTTTTTTAATCACCCCGTTTATTTTTCTGGGTTACATCATCTTTTATAAAAAATAATTCTTTGAGAAACTATAAATAAACACCTTCTCCATTTCGTTGTCAATAACACGAAGTGGCATATCTGATTTTTCTCAATTTTAGGAGCGTGTTATTTAGGTATTTTTTTAGGCGACTTATTTTTTTAGTAAAATAAAATGAATTAATTATTATATTTCTTTAACTTTTAAGCTATTAAAATCTAACTTGTGCTAGTAATATTAAGAAGCATTTTTTTTTAGCCTTAATATCGGCTCTTATCATTTTTCCTAATTTTCAGATACGCCACTTTGTGATATTGCCGAAGATTTGTTGCATATTTATTTAAAAAATCAAATAAAACATAAAGGATGATCAAAAGTCCTGCAGCAAATGAGATTTTTTTAAGGGTAATTTTTTTATATTAGAAAAGAGCAAAACTTCCCAAAAACATATGTCCCAAAACTCTAGTATTTGAACTACAGGGTGTTAAAAATAAAAAAAAATGTTTTTTTTAGTAACTTTATAGCAACACTGATATTTCTAAAAGAATTGAAAGATATTTCCTATGCATCAAAAAACATGTTTTGACATAAACTAAAGCAATTTAAAATAAATATTCGCCAGTGTCATTCATGAGGAGTTACTAGTAAATACTTTTTCGAATTCTTGATAAATTTGAAACAAATTTGATTTTTGGCTTCTTTCTATTTGATGTACGGTTTCCGCGTAAATAACACTAATCGTTTCTTGGCATGATCATCTACAGGGTGTTTTACAACTTAACCGACAAACTTTCAGGGCTAATTCTATATTGAAATGTATGCCAAAAATGTGTTTTGGTGCATAGAAGGCGTCTCCCATTTTTTTAAATATCTCAATTGGTATAAAAGTTATTACGAAAAAACAATATTTAAAAAAAAATTTAACACCCGGTAGTCGTTTAGAACATTGTTTATATAAAGTTTTTTCATATTTTTTAATGTTGAATTAGCTCTGAAAGTTTGTTGGATAAGTTGTGAAACACCCTGTATTTAATTCTACAATAGTTGATATCATCTTTTTAATTTATTTTTTAAAGCAAAATTCATTTTTTAGGAGAAAATTGGTCATATATTATATAAAATAAAAGTGGCAACATTGATGTGTTTACCATTTTTTAAATAATTTTACAATAAAAAAATAAATAAAAAATATATTATACTTACTGTAGAATTAGATAGATGACCAAATGCCAAAAAAAAGGTTAGTATTTATGTACGCGAAACAAAAATATTTTATTTTTTAAGATGCACAATACAGGTATATCCTTAGGAGCATTTAGAACTAGTCCCATAGAAAGTATGTTGGCTGAAGTTGGAGAACCACCCCTAGATTTAAGGAGAAAGTATTTAAGTCTCTCTTATGCTGTTTCTATTGCTGCTGACCCTACACACCTAGTATATAAGATACAAACAATTATTTGACAGCAAAAAAACGTCCAATCCACCACTATACATTAGACTAATAAGGTTTCTAGATTTAAACATCATATTTCCATCAATTTTTACATTACATCATGGCCCACAACCACCATGGACTCTTAAAATGCCCCTAGTAGATAAAACTATTTTGAGGTATGATAAAGCCGAGGAGAGTTTAAGCATCATAACAAACGCATTTAAGGAATATTACATGATCACCAACAATATTACCAGATATATACAGATTCTTCTAAATCCTTAGAAGAAGTAGGTTCTGCTGTAATGACATCACAGGAAACTTTTTATTTTTAACTTCATCTAATGTCTACAAAAATACTACAAAAAAATCTACTTTATGACCTTACAGCTAAAGGAAAAAAAGTTTATCTGGGTTCCCTCACACATTGGTATTGTGGGTAACGAAAAAGCGGACGCAGCAGATCGTCGTGCGGTTCAAATTTCAGAGGTAAAAGTAGTAAAACGGCTGACGGTAACTGACGCTAAACAATTTAAAAAAATACATCACTAGTGCGTGGCAACAAAAGTGGAACCAATCAACCTCGAAATTACGGACAATAAAAGACACAGTGTTACCCTGGACTAATACACCAGTGCGGCGAAAAGAGCAAGTAATTATATCCCGTCTACGAATAGGACATACCAAACTAACACACACAGTTATCTTATATCCCAACCAGATTAACCCCAGTGCGATCAGTGCAAAGTCCCGTTAAACATACAACATATACTTATAGACTGCCCCCATTATAGTGCAGAAAGACAGATGTGCCAGGTACCCCCAGACATTGTAAACGCTCTTGGAAACGACTGTAATAAAAGCATTATTACATTTCTTACTGCCACTCAGAGTTGGGTCGAATACTAAATTTTGGTATTCGAATATGAATACGAATACCGTTAAAAAAAGTATTCTAAAACTGAATATACTCGAATACCAAGAAAAAGTACTCAGTATTCATGAATACCAGGATTGAGTATTCATGAATACTGAAGACCAAAGAATTTTCAAGAACAAACAAAAATGAGATTTTTCCTTTTAAAAGAAAAATCAAAAAGGGACAACCCTCCTTTTTATATTTCAATTTTTTTGTGAAAAAATTGCAGTGGCATACCATTTTTCTCTTAAAAAATATTTGCATTTTCAAGTAGTTGTAAAAAACTGCTGTTTTTCCTAAATTTTAACACCCTGTAGTTCCAAAAGTAGGACGTTTAGAATATTATTAATTTTAGGCGATAAACCATGTATAACCGCGGTAATATTTGGTAATATCTTTGACGTATAATACATTGTTTAATCGTCAACATAACCGATTGGTGAAATTGATGTATATGTACATAGACAGTTGTTTCTTATTTTTTGTTAAAGAATCTTCCCTTAAAGTTCGTCTGTAAAGTTAATGGACTCCCTGTGTAAATAACATTTATAGTGTTAAAAAAATACAAATAAATATTTTCCACTGCTTTCAAGTAAGACCGCGTAATCCTAACTTAAATTAGCTGGAAAATAAAGATGGGCGACTTTTATTTTTACTGTGAATGAAAATGAAATTCATTTATTGATCCTGAAAATTTCGGGACTTTAAAGGGAAATTTAATCCCTGAAGATTCCGGGACTGTAAAAGAGGCGGGATCCCGGGATTATATCCCCTACACACAAGTGATAACAGGTATTACAACTTATAATAAAATAGAATAATAATACTGCACAAATGCAGACATAATCCAATTTCGTTCCTTACGCGGCCTGTCTCGTCTCGTACTATTATAATGACTAAATTTAACCCGGTCGACGGCAAAACCACCGCAAACATGTTTTAACCTGCCTAAGATGCGTGAAAAAAAAATAATCATAATCACACAGTATTTAAACATCAGGAATTATCGAGATTCGAACCGGTATTCGAATACCGGTATTCGAATACCGGTATTCGAATACCAGTATTGGAATACCAATATTCGAATACCAGTACTCGGAATACCGGTATTCGAATACCAGAATATTCAAAAACGATATTTAAAATACAGAATACCATACTGACCAAAAAAGTATTCGGTCGATTACCGAATACCAAACAAATAGATTTATTCGAATAGTATTCAAATACCAGCCAAATGGTATTCTGAATAGTATTCAGAATACCGAGTATTCGAATACCACCCAACTCTGCTGCCACTGGACTCCTAAATGAACTCGAAAAATTGTTAAGTAAACCTATTTATATGTGACTGATTCTTTTGCGCTAAGGGGATGCGCTAAATAAATAAATAAATAAATAAATAAATAAATAAATAAATAAATAAATAAATAAATAAATAAATAAGTAAATAAATAAATAAATAAATAAATAAATAAATAAATAAATAAATAAATAAATAAATAAATAAATAAATAAATAAATAAATAAATAAATAAATAAATACATAAATAAATAAATAAATAAATAAATAAATAAATTTTATAAGATGGCTGTGGCGTGCTTTTTTCTTTTTTTTAAATATTTACACCCAACCCTTTATGAACGAAACTAATAAAAATATTTTTCTTGTTTGTTAAAAAATGTCTTTTGAAGCATAAAAGACGCCTCCCAATTTTAAAAATGATAAATATTTTAAATTTTAATACTTTGTAGTTCAAAAGCTAAGACTTTTAGAACAAATGTTCATATGAAGTTTTTTCCTTATAGTAGGGGAGCCCACAATGCTAAATGGGGATTTACTCGAACTTTATAGAGACCTATTGGGTGGCAAAGCTTAGATAATAAAATAAAAAATAAATGTTATATAATGTATACCTTTTCATCGGTGGGGGAAGCGGCTACAGATTTTTAAATAATATGTCCAAAAAATACAGTTAATAACTTACCCTATCCTAATCTGACGCGCTCGAAAATTTCTGATAAATCTATTTTTCTCTCTTATGATCGGCCCTGTATACTGGGCTCATATTTGGTAGGTAATGGTACTTAACTGGGTACAAGGTATCCTCCGGTATATTAATCTGCCGCGCTGTAGTAAATCCCAAATCTCCCTCTTGGGCTCCCCTACCATTATTTTTTATTGTAAAATAACCCCTTAAAGTTTTTTGGTTTAGTTACTGGACACCCTGTACGTATAGATATCCAAAAATTGCTAATAAAGAACTAACTACTCACATATACCTGAATATCATACGAAAAAAAATTAGAAAAATTTCTACTGTTACTGAAGTTTTGCACAAATAAAACATAAAACTTTGATCGAATATTTATAAATATAATTTTTTATACGTCTGATAGAAAGTTGCACATTAAATACAAATTTATCAACTCACGTGCTGGATGTAGATTTATCTAAAAAGGAAATTAAAATAAAATATTTTTTAATGGGTAATAATATTAATTGAGTGATAGTACATATTTAAATAGCTTTTTTATTAGGAAATTAAAATAAAAGAAAAAAACTAGTAACTATTTATTGCAAATATTTTTTACAAGGTACCCAGTAACGTGTCAAAAAAACTGGGACAACAATATCTAGTTTTATCTCCTGATCTATCGAACATACAGGTGCAAAAAATACTTTACAAAATAAATTCGGGCTAAAATATGACTATGACGAACTAATCCAACTTACCTCAAACCAAACTGGACAATTTCGAAATACAGGGTGTCAAAAGTTTAATCTGGTGTTGGTTTTTTGTTAATAATTTTGAATTTATACAATAACTGGCTAGGGGAAGGGGGTTTTGGTACAAAAATATACTGGTTAATGGTGTTATTGGAAATTGAGAAAACAAAATATTTTTTGTGAGCTAGTCTGTATTTAACTTTTAGATAACAATTTCTATATTCAACATTCAACGTCTATCACCTTAAAGCGGGTTTTCCACCTGACAAGTAATGGATCAATTAATTGAACAAGTGCTTGTTTAAGTGACTTGACGGTTAAAATTCTTCTCAACCTATTTATCAAGTAGCTTGCTCAAGTATTTAAAGAAATTAAAACTTGTCATCAATATTTTTAGGGGCCTTTTAGTAATTATTTAACAGTTGACAATAACTTAAAAAAGTAAAAACATCCAACTTTTTAATTTTGTTATTAAATATTTGACAAAGTAATTGAACAAGTTTTTAATCAATAACTTGTCAGGTGTAGAGCCCGCTTAAAGAGATATATGTGGTTAAATTTAATTTTGAGCAGCCTTTTTCCAGATACCTAGAATTTGTGCTTCTCATTTTTTCTGCACTTTTTAGAGACGCTATATACATCTTTAACCGATCGATGAGTAGCTTACAAATTTTGGTTCTTTTATCTCGCATAAACACAGACGCATCATTCTCATTTTCTTGGTCACTGGGTTCTTCGTCGGTCAAGGTGCTTTCTCCTTGGCCAAAGATATTCGGTCCGTTCAAAGATGACCACATTACCTATTCTCAAAATCAGTCGCGCCGTGAACTCTTAAAAATAATTGTGTTAGCGATTAAGGTTGGTTATGGCATATATCGCATCGGCTATTTTAAAGGTATATCGGCCAGTAATGCAATAACAAAACAAGTGCTATAAGTCGCCCAATCTGAAATGTTTACATGCCGGTATTCGCGTTAGACTGGCTCCTTTCCACGCATTGCCTGTACACATAATATGTATATTTGACTGGCTGATCCTGTATATGTAATTTTTGTTATGAAGTGACATTGTTGTGCGCTTAAATTAAATCAATAGTGTAGTGCGGCACGTAAATTTTTGGATATATTAGGTATTTCTTTAAAAAAAGGTAAAGTATTAGGTTTATGAAATTAAAAAAAAACGTCTACAATACGAAAACTGATAACATTCAACAATGATCAAACTCTGTTCTCCATGGTTTGCTGTCTTAACCAAAAAAATATATCTATTTTTATTGTATATTTCCTAACAAGTGCTAAAAGTGCCGCTTTTTTGCACGCGACTGCAGTTAACCGAACGACGCACAGCGGAGTTCAGTCAAGCAGTCAAGTGCGGAAAAGGCACTTTCGGCACGTGTTAGGAACGCTATTTATTGTACGAGCGTAAGGATATCATAAAAATACATATTTTTTTTTATTTGTAACCCAATGCTACCTTATACCCTACAGTAGTCGGCATCGATTTTTATGTTCGGGTATATCAGTTCATCAGAGACCAACTTTTGTAGTTACATTCTGTTTTAACTTAACGCTTTTAAAATACAATCCGACAAAACGAGATACAATTATAACTATCAGTATACAGGGTGTTTCTAAACAAATGCGAAACATTTTAGGAGGTGATTCCTTGTTTAAAATAAAGGGTAGTTTAATTTATAAACAGAGGGTGAAAAGTCAACCATTAGGGAGATATCGCGGTACAAAAATGTCGAAAAATAACGTTTTTCTTTTTCACCTTAAAACAAAAAGCGCTAGAATAATGAAGTTCTAAGAAAATATTGCTATTATAAAAATACACTATCCAAATATTATTGCACTTTTTTAGAATTAATGAAAGTGGTGGAACTAGACTCCCCATTGTCCTTGCTAACCAATCTTAAAGAGACACATATGCAATAACCCTAAAAATATAAATTTGGATAAAGCGGCTTATTTAGAAAATTTTTAAACTTTTTTTTTCGTTAAACTTACCAGTTTTAAGTAAAAAATAAAATTTAAATCAGAACGTACTGGAGCGGGCAAATTTATTTTATAAAAAATTATATTTATTTGCTGTCATGGCATTTGTAATATGTTTTTATTTGACACTACTTGGTTGATTAGATACAATACTCATTTTGTTTTTAAGCAAAAAATTAAAGACATTTTTTGGTAATTTTTTTCGCGATATCTCCCTAATGGTTGACTTCTAAACCCATGTTTATAAAGCAAACTATACTTTATTTTGACCAAGGAATCACTTCCTATAATATAAATCCAGGTACATCACGGGCGCACCAGTTCCATTAAGTTATCCATGGGTTTTCGAAAGTTACTTTTTCTTTTATAAGGTAAAAGTAATTTTTAGCCGCTCTGTATGATTGGGAATTTAAATTAAGGAGCACAGTGTTGCAATTCGGTCAAACAGCTGATAAAAATGGATATCTAGATTCAATTTGGCGAAGAGTATTTACATAAATTACCTGATTAGTTATTAAATTTTACCAAAAATATTAGGCATCATTGTCTGACAACCTAAATAACACAAAGCAGTATAATAGTCAGTGTTTCAAGAAACTTTTTATATAGCCATAAAGCGTAAGTTTTTTTGTTATTTAGACTTGAACTGCAGATAAACCAAAACTGACTTCGCACGTTTTGCTTCATTACTGAACTTTTAACGAAATCCATGATGGCAACCACTTAAACGCTTAACACTAGTTGTAGACTAACTAATTTCTTATTTTTATTACATTCATCCCATAAATCATAAAAGTTCTTTAAAAAAATAGGATATTAACTGCAACAACAAAAAGCAAAATTTAATTATAAAATGTCATTATGTCCTAAAGTTGCAACTGCAACGTTGCCAAGTCGCTGAGTTTGAGTTTTCAATATCCTTTAAAAACAAACACAATTTTGTCTCATTTCGTATAGCTAAATGTTATGGTTATACTGGCTCCTGATCCTTGTATGCCATGCAAACCACAAAGTCTATAAGATATTCTAGTATTTTAATTATAGTTAGAGATCCCTGGACCATTTTTCCAAGTCATTACTGACAAGCTAATTTTTCGTGAGAATCTTTTTTTGACGAGACGACCAACTTTTTTCCTTACAACAATTTTCCTTGGTAGTAGCTTATAGGGGTAGCAGAAATTAAGTGTGTTGATTTGACAGATATTAAAAAATTATTACAAACAGGGATTTTATGTGATAATTTTTAAGAAAATTATAAATAAACCAAAAAAAATTGTCCCACAAAATGTAAGCTTTCCCCTACCACCAACATGTATGGTTAACGATGTCGTGAAAAATAACTACTAACCAGCTAGTTTTTTTCTTGTTGATTAAACAATCTTTCTTTAATTTAACACCCACATTGTCCCACAAATTGCGTGGTACGTCATCCTGGTTTTTGATATTTCTCAAATCCAAATATTTCATCTCTGCTACCCCTGTATGCTACCACCAACAAAAATTGTTGTAAGGAAAAAAGTTGGTCGTCTCGTCAAAATAAAGCTACTTACAAAAAATTAGCTTGTTAGTAATGACTTTGACAAATGGTCCAGGGATCCCTAACTATTATTTTTTCTAGTATTTGAATTTAATTCTTTTTGTACATTGAGACCCTGTAAACTTAATGATTTAAAATTACATAGTAAAGCAGATATGTAGATACTTATGCAATTTTTATGTAAATCATTTTATTTATTACCATGTAAAGGTATTTTTGATTCGCATTTTATTTAATCAAAGCCGGTTTTTGCCTCTTTTACGATATTTTTATTTATTGATTAACATTTTGACACAATTATACCGAATAAGTGACATTTTTGGTATTATTTGGTCTTTTTCTAATACTAGTTCTGCACTTGACCGTTACGAACTTGTTTAGAATCTACAATTAACAAAACAATCTGATTTATGTATGTACTAGTAATTGGTATACTTTCCATAATATTAATTAATACAGGTTTTAACATTGATATATATATATATACATATATGTATATATATATATATATATATATATATATATATATATATATATATATATATATATATATATATATATATGTATATATATATATATATAGGTAAATAAGTCATATTAATAATTATAGTTAAAGAAGATAAGACATAAAGTAAAATAATTTATCCGCAGTTGCGGTTCAGAAAGTGGAGCTTGTAGTACAAGATCCTGCTATACAGAGAGTATGATAAAAGTCCTCCCCCCTTTATCTTTTGAATGGGTCAAGATATCGGAATCGAGTAAAATTTGGGTAAAAGGGTGTCACTTAAACTACTTTTTGGCATAAAAATGTTTTCGGTCAAGTGGCCTAGTGTCAAGAGGGCACTATCAACTTTTTTAAGTTAAAGGCACATCGTTTTAAAGGCGCTTTAATTCTTTACTCAGTGCAGTACTTTCTTTTTAAAAATCGTTTTAGTCGTACCAGACTTAGAACCGTTTGAAATTTGATTTAAATGGTGTAAAAACAATACGGTTTTATTGGAATTGGCTTGTTAGTTTGGAACGACTGGACCGATCTTAAAAACAAACTGGCGTTAAGTAAAGATTTGCAGGGCCGTTAAATGGAGGTGCTACATGACCCTCTTTCCATTAAGAAAAAAACAATGGTAGTGCTCCCTTGACACTAGGCCACCTAACAATAAATATTTCCATGTCAAAAAGTAGTTAAACTATAACCCTTTTACTAAAATTTTATCCGACTTCGATAACTTGTCTTATTTAAAAGTTAGGGTTAAAACTTTTAAAAATCGCACTGTGTGTTCTAATTGGAGCTAAACTTTTAACGCTTGTAACTCTAGAATGAATCGGTCAATTTTTAAAAATTAACAATAATATAGCCCCACAAAAAATAAAAGTTGGTGGTCCGAAAAACTAGACCGAAAAAATGACATTGACCATGACCTGATGAGGTCCAACTGACTCCGAATTCGGATTCAGCCACCCCAAAAACATAAAGTTACCACGTTTGTGGTCCATTTTTAATGAAATTTAATGATTTGACCGTGAAATGACTTTGACCATGACCTGATAGGGTCAAACTAACTCTGGATTCGGACTCAGCGACCCCAAAAACATAAAGATACAACGTTTGTGGTCTATTTTCGATGAATTTTGATGATTTCAGCTTGAAATAACCTTGACCATGACTTGATGGAGTCAAGCCCACATCAGATTCGGATTCAGCGACCCCAAAAACATTAAGATACCATGGTCTAGTCTTTCGGACCTCTAACTTTTATTTTTTTGTGTGGCTGTGTAATTAAAGGACATTTAAAACGAGGTGCTACATGACCCCCTTTTTATTAAAAAAAGTTGCTAGTGCCCTCTTAGCACTGGGCCACGTGACTGATTTTTATGTCAAAGAGTAGTTTAAGTGACACCCTTTTACCCAAATTTTACCCGATCTCAATATCTTGTCCCATTTGAAAGATAAAGGGGCGGGGAGAACTTTATTATCCTCACTGTATAAATGGACTATTTTTCGATTTTTCTGATGAAATATTTATTTAACAATAAGTTTTCAATAAAAAGATTCCCGGGGGTTGGCAAACCATATCCTGGGAACGTTTTTTTAGTGTGGTTTAAAAATTAAAAATGTGAGGTTAGCACGGTTACTGAGTTGAATGCTGACAAAACTTAACAGTAAATTAATTAAAATTAAACTTATTAGCCTAGTTGTAGATACATTCGATTTCTCTTGCAAAAAGATAAATGCATCATTTTAGGAAAAGTCCCGTAGTCCTCCTGTCTAAATCTATTTGATCCCCTTAAAAATAAACAAGATATGCGCATCAGATAAAAAGATATTATATTAATTAAAGAGTGTGTAAGTTGAATTTGGCCCACTCTGTATGTTACTTGAGTACCTATGAGAAGATATTTCCTCAGTCGCCAGACAGTTTTAACAGTTCCATCCCCTTGGAAAACAAATATTTTGAGGTAGCCACTGGTCCGAGCAACTACAATATTTCTGTAATTTAATTAAGATATGACAAAAAGTCTTTTCAAAGAGTTGTAGGGTTTTCAAATAGGCATCTCCTTAAAATATTTTAATGTATACAGAGTGTCTTAAAAAAAGTTAATGCTATGCGGTTAGTTTTTTTATAAAATTGTTTTTTTGGACACCCTGAATACATATATAATAATATACGGTAATTTTCTAGAAACCTGTGGCAACTCCGATTTTAACGAAAATTTGGGATACGGGGTTTTTGGGGCGCTGATCCCAAATCTGAAAGATTTTTTGGCGGAAACGTTTTGTTCTCGAGATATTCATCATCAAAGTTCAAATTTGAACTATGCTTATTTTCACTATATTCCCCTTCTATTTGCACACAATTCTTGATTTAAAGCTAAAGTGTCACACAATATTTGATTTTCACCTTTTAAAACCCCGTTTTTCTACGTTTTTTACTTTATTTCTGCATTAAATTGCGTGGCTTTTCTTTGATAATGCAGCAACCATACATACACATAAGAGCTTCATGGCACACTGGGATTGAAATGATTCAAAGTATAGCTATGCAATTTAATTCAAAAAATAATCTAAAATACGTAAAAAACGGGGTTTTAAAAGGTAAAAATAAAATATTGTGTGCCACTTTAAATTTAAATCAAGAATTGTGTGCAAAAAGAAGAGGAATATAGTTCAAATTCTGAAATTTGATAGATGAATATCTCAAGAACGAAACGTTTCCGCCAAAAATTCTTTTAGATTCGTGATCAGCGCCTCAAAAAACCACCGTATACCAATTTCGTCAAAATCGGGTTGCCGCAGGTTTCTAGAAAATGACTTTATATTTTTAGGAGATGCCTGTTTGAAACCCTACTCAAGACTTTTGTCATACCTGTAAATATCAGAATATTGAACTTCCTTGGATCATTAAGTCACCTTAAAATGTTTGTCTGCAGGTTGAAACTGTCAACACTGTTTTCTTTTTAATTTGACAAAGAAAACTATATACATGAGAAAAAAAGGAAACAAATAAAAATAAACTTCTAACCTTACTTTTGTGGTATTTTTTTATTAATTTCATTTAATTTCTGAAAATAAGACAAAATAACAGCGCAAACCACTAAAGAAACACTATCACAATATTTTAGAAAATATTTAAGCTTATTTTATTATCCACTATTTTGTTTCTACACTAATCAGCTGTTTTACTTAACTGTCATTTTTTAAACCTTTTCCAAAACCGTGTACATTGTCCAAATCTAACCTCCGATTGGACTGAACTCAATTCAAATCGCTTGAAAAACAGAATTGACTTATGACGTTTAATCAATCCCTTACTCAATCTAAAACGTGTATATCGCAATTTTTTGTCGGATTAAGTTGTTCCGTATCCGATCGGTTGAATCGGATTCAGTATAACGATGTACCCTTAGTCACTGAATCAAGGACTAGGACTATAAGATTATTATACTTATAAATAACTAATAATATTAATTCTATTTTATTATGTTGTAACATACTAAAAAAGGTTTACTTAATGCAACAGTAAAACCATAAAATATTCTTATTTTTAATGTAGATATTACAATAAATTAATATATTTTAGGATGAATTTGCAAAATATAATTGACATAGCAATATGTAATAATTAAATGTAATTCCTAAATGGGTAAATAATGTACATTTACTAATAATATAAACGTTTGACGCTTTATATTGTGCCTTACAATCTGTAAGATAGTCCACTAAGTCTTGAAGTTCTTGTCGTCTCTCAGAATATACCGAAAGATCTTGTTGATATTTATAACACAGTTTTATTATTTTATCTGATGTTTTTAAGGATATATGGCAGCAAAGTGTAATTCCAAATATTGACATCTGAAATAAAATACACATTTAGTAAAAAAAATAAATTTAAAAGTTTTTTCTTTGTAACTGGCCTTTTAAAAGTGGTTGCTAACCAAAATAATTTATACAGGGTGACCGCTAATTAATGGTACACAGAAAAACTACAGATTCCCTATGCCAAAATATTAGGACTTAACCAAAAAAACCTACATTCAAAAGTTAATAATAAGGAAGAAACCGGTGTCTAGGAGTTTTTTGACATGAGGTATTCAATCTGATTATTTTTATGTATAATTTTGTTTTTAAAACGACGCAACTTTTTTGTGCTACTCTGTATGTACAATCTAAAGTAATCAGTTAACTCTCCCATGCTTTTAACGCAAAAAGGTATACTTGGAAAAATGGCTCCGAGCAACCGTTCTTAAGATATATGCATTTTAGTGATTTAGTGCAACCAAAGACAATTATTGTAGTTTCACTATAGACACCCAGAATAATGCTAAATTTTTGGTCATCAGCTTGGACGTTTGCTGGAATTTATGAAGCGGGTATCCATTGAGTATACACGTAAACAGTACGTATAATTTGCCGCTTCATAAATTCAGCCAAGCCAGCGTCCAAACTGATGCAATCAAAAAGTATATGGAATAATCATATATAAAAAGAATACATTAAATCATTCGTTTATCATAAGGCAGTTGTATTTATGGCTAATATTAGGGAATTTTGGAATAGGCAAATAGTGCTAGCAGTATTAAGGGAAAAACCTTATTTTATTACTGCTAAACCTTAACGCGCCTATGTAAAGAAGTGTTATTGGTCAACATGACATGCTTGTATTATTTTTAACCTAAAACTGGAATATTATTTGTTTTTATTTATAGTCTATTTAATTTATTTGTTGTTTATAATTAAAAATGGAGAAGGTTTAACTTTTTTCGTATATTTTAAAGACAAAATTTAAAAATAAACAAAAGTTACTTTAACCCTTAACCTAATTTTGTTTTCAAATGTCAAAATAAGGAAGGGAAACGACCGACTATATTTTGGCAAAATTAAAGTCTAGCAGTAACTACTGAGCAGGCGTAATGCCAAATACTGTTGAATTTATTACTGCTAGACCTTCTATGAATTCCAATAATTCCCTATTATAAGCTGTTTTTAAAGGCATTTTTGGGCTGTACTAAACCACTTAGAAGCAAATATCGTGTAAACGGTTGCTCAGAACCATTCTTACAAAGTATACTTGTTTTGTGTAGAAAGCACAGGGAAATTAACAGGATTATTTAGATGGTACATACAGAGTAGCTCAAAAAGTTGCGACATTTTAGAAAAATTCAAATTGTCTAGGGAGCCACCTCTAGTTTACCCATAAAAATTAATATAGGATTTGAATAGCATATATCAAAAAACCCTAGATACCGAGTTTTATTAAAACATTCAAACCGTATCAAGTATTATTGAAATAAAGTAAAAACATTTTTCTTCCTTTGACACCCTCTATCTTTCTTATTATCAACATTTGGACATGTTTGGTTAAATCTTAATATTTTGGTATAAGAAATATGTGGTTTTTCTGTGTACCATTAATTAGCGTATACCCTGTATCTATATGGTAACGCTCCCAGGATAGGTGTTAGAAAAGACAAACGGACCAAAAATTTTTGAATATTTACCGTGCTTTTGGGAAAACTGTTAGGGTGGTCCAAAACTAATAAATACAACATTTTACTCTAATTGGTAATATACAGAAAAAGTTAGAACTATCTTAAAAAATGGAACAAAATTATGTATAAGTAAATATTGTAAACAATAAATTTTATGTCAAAATATAAAGTTAAACAATTAAGGTTAAAAAATATTTTTGTTTATTTTTTACATTGCTCATTAGCAATTTTTAAAATACTTGATGAATACTAAGAAAGCAAAATAAAAAAAAACCGTAAGATGATTTTTAAATTTTCCTTTAAATTTCGCTTCATCTTGCTCATTATTTACATTTACATTTATTTTATTTTTTTTACTTTTATGCCTTAACTTCAACTCTGCAACATTTACTTATACAATTTTGTTCTATTTTAAAAATAAAAGTACTTTACTGCTCGGCATTTTTCATATTTTTTGTTATAACTCGTCCTGTATAATACCAATCGGACTAAAAATTTGTATATATTAGTTTTGCAACCAGTACTCCCAAACGGTCGTTTTAAAATTTAAAAATGTTTGGTCCATTTGTCATCTTGTAACATCTATCCTGGGACACACTGCATAGTGAGGCCAGATTACTAGTTTTTTTATATTTTGTTAGACTCAGTTGCCCCCTTTTCATTTACTAGAAATTATCTAAAAAATCTTTAGTAAAGTTAATAGAGGATTACATATTTAGTTTTTGTTTTTTTTATTTAGCCAAAATATTTTTCTTATTTTATTTAAGTTTGTTGCTTTTTCGTAAATTTGGTTATGACATTTTTTTTCAAAACCACTCGTCTAACGGCTCGTAAATTTGTTGTAAATATCATTCACGAAATTGTCAAGCAACAAACTTTTATGAAATATTTTTTTAGATTTTTTTTCTCCCATAATATTATACGACACAATTAAGTTAGGTTAAAGTAAAAAGGTCAAAACTATTGTTAATTTATATGCAAATTAAAAATTTAAGTATGGCTTATTTTCCTTGTGAAATAGTTTTTTCGAATATCATTCGAGAAAAAAATAGGCACAATATTTTGCCTATTTTATTGTCGTTTGTTGCTCTGTCGAAAATTCGTATATGACATTTAAGTCCCGCCTGACGGCTCGTGGTTTTATTATAAATATCATTCACGAACTCTCATATATTCGAAATATTTTCTTCCTTATGATATTATAAGTATACGATAAAAAATACTACGCCGAAAATAACAGATAATGTACAAATTTACGTAAAATTTAATTGGACAAGGAAGGCATAGTTCCAAATAATTGATTTTTTACGAAACTCACGACAGCTGTTTCTTGAAAAAGCTGCAATTTAGCTATGAGAAAAAACTTATTTCGACTTAAAAGATATGCCCTCTAAATATGTTTAATGAGCTTTGAAACAGCTCCTAATAAAATAATCAACTAGGTAAAAAAATTCTAACGAAAACCTCTTGCCTCACTCAACAAAAAAAAGTAGCGGTCCAGAGATGTTTTATGTGGTTTTGATTCACTTTTGCCTTCGTAACAAAAATGTATGGCAATCAGGTTACAATGTTTTAACACTAAACCTAATTATAATTAAAATTTTAAAAAAATTTCTGTATTAAATTGTAGTTGCATATTTAATAATTTTCATTTTTTAACTTCTACACTCTGTATAGCCCGTTAGGATATCTGCATCCTTTCCAAAAACCACTATCAACAAGATAAATTTATGTATATTGTTATATTGTAACAATTTTTCCCAAAACCAGAATGGAGCAAAGAATATGCTTTCTTTTCAACTTTTTCGTTTATTTTGTTTTGTTTTTAAAACGTTAGTATTATGAACTTAAATTATAAAGTGCTAATAACATTGCTTTTTAAAACCAAGTTCTTACCAAAGCTACACCACAAAATAACAGCATTATTAAATCTCTCCTGTTTTCTCCTGATTTTACAAAAAATATGAACTTTGTTCCAGAGGTTAGTGTCAATAAACAGCTGGACAAATTTAGTAAGAAAAATCTAAATCCAAATATTTCATTTGTTAAATCCACTATCCTTTTTATGTCTGCACATAAACATCGTGTTTCTCTAATAACTTCTATGGAACGAACATAAGATTTTGTCTGATAGTTCTGCTCAAAATATCTACAAAAACATATAAATTAAAAATCCACGGTCCCGTAAGCTAAGGTAAAATTAAACAATTTTTAAGGTTTCTTTTTCCCTAAAAAACAAAAAAAAAAAAATTAACGTCTCTAGAATACGATATGATAAAAAAGTTGCCGATGTATTTTTCTGTGTGCTTTTTATTTAAATAATGATATTGTTTATTCGCACAAGTCAAATACTTTCGGTAAACCAGAAATAGTGTTTTTACTAGGGCTGACAAAAACCGGAAAAAAACAAAACAGGTTAACCGGTTTAAAAAACGGTTTCGGTTAAAACCGGTTAACCGAATATTTAAAAACCGGTATTAAAAACCGAGAAACCGAAAAATCGAAAATGGTATTCAAAACCGATACACCGAAATCGGTTTTTAAAACCGAAAACCACAAACGGTCTTTAAAACCGACAACCGAAAACGGTACTCAAAACCGAAAAAGGCTTTTCTAAAACACAGTTAAAAGAAAATCGGAAAGTAATTATTCTCTATTAATCGTTTTTACGTTCATTAGGATTTGCCCATGAGCTGTGGTGTTAAGTGATAATCATTATTCATCCTAGAATATTCTTCAAAAGAAATTGGTTAAATATAAATAAGATTAAAAAATAACATCCCTGTTAATAAAATGCAAGATTCTAAAAGGTGATGTAAAAATATGAACCGCAATCAACCAAAAACCTATTAATTGATATTCGAAGAACCGCTTTTCGATTTTGGTCTGGTTATCCAAAAACCGGTATTTGAAAACCGCTTTTAAAACCGGTTAACCGATATTCGAAAACCGGTTTTTCAAAATCGGTAACCGGTATTCGAAACCGGTTTTGAAATACCGGTTTTCGGTTTTACCAAAACTGCGGTTAACCGAAAACCGGTTAACCAGTTAACCGAAAAATCGGTTTCGGTTGCCAGTCTTAGTTTTTACGACTTTAGAAAAGGATATTTCTTATAGGTTTAAAACATCGAAATAAATATTTTTCTGCCTTTATTTATTTTTTAACAAAACGATAAACATAACCGTTATTATGATTTTTCGATCAGTATGTTCTAAAGAGACTAATTCAAATGTTATGCGAGTGGCAATTTATCATGTATTATATCACAAGACCTATAAATTTGATCGATTAAACTACCCAAAAATATTTTGAGTAAGATTTTTCTTGAAAAATAGTTGAATTTACTATAATTTAATAAAAACACGAGAACGCGCAGCGTCGAGTCTAGAGAATGAGAACTGAGTTTGTAACCCTTAACCACTAACTGGCAAAGTTGTCAGTTTGCCTTTGCTTGCTTTGAAGGGCAAGTATAGCAAGTCTTTCTTTTAGACAATCAAAATATTGTTATTTTCTTAAATAACTTTGGGGTCACACCTAAAATATTTCAAGTACTTAATCTAATTCGTCGAGATTCTAGTGGATTTTTCGCTGTTCTGACAAAATGTGGGGTTGCGCATTCGGATAAAAGTTTTTGCCAAAATCTGCTCTATTTATTTATTCACAATCACTGTGCCATTTCTGTAATTGATTTTTATTTAAAATTACCAGTAAACACTAATTTTAAATAACTTTATTAAAAATCCATTACATGAAAATAATTACATAACTACTAACGTAGCGTCTCTGAGACGCATTCGGATTTTTGGACTGAATAAAAATCAAATACAAAGTGATATGACAAATTTCCTTTGTATACAGACAAAGCAACAGCAAACTTAAAAGTAGATGGACTATTAACCCTTAAAGACAAGGCGGGACATAGCAATGGACAGAGGAACATTCTGACGTCTCCCAGACGTCACGTTAGTAGTTAAGGGTTAAATGTTTGTTCATGAAACTATTTGTCACGCCAATCTTACAAAAAATATTTGGGTAGTTTAATCGATTTAAATTAGTGGGTCGAATGGTATACGGCTAGATTATTCCCTAAAAACTTATTATATTAAAGCCAACAACACAGAATTTTACTGATAATAAAGATTGAATTTTTTTCAGTTTTGAAAATTCAATTCAATTTAATTTATTTACGGTTAAACAGTTTATGTGGTTTAATTACTTATCTAAACAACATCCAAAAAATGGTGGTTTCTGATTGGTTCATTTTCTATTGAGAAAAATAATCAAAAATTATATTACAAGACCTATAAATTTAATCGATTAAACGAACGAACAATATTTTTAGTAAGTTTTTTTTTGGAAAATGATTGAATGTACAATAATTTAATAAAAACACGAGACCGCGCAGCGTTCGAGGATTTTTGCTTTGAAATCAAAAACTAGAGACCGCAAAGCGGTCGAGGTTTTTTTAAATTATTGTCCATAAAACCATTTTCCAAAACAATCTTGCAAAAATATTTGGGTAGTTTAATCGATTTAAATTTGCAGGTAGAGTGGTATACAGATGGATTATTTCCTGAAAAACTTACATTGAAGCCAACAACACAGAATTTTACTGATATTAAAGTTTGACATTTTCTTTCAATTTTGACAACTAGTTTGGAAATTTGACAACTAGTTTGATGACAGAAATTTATTCGCGGATATACTGCACATCTGGTTTAATCACTTATCTAAACAAAATTTATCCGAAAAATGGTGGACTTAGAAACCACCATTCTATTTTCTAATGAGGGAAATAATCTGATAAAAATTTTCTACCGTTTCATTATTTTTTAATATACAGGGTGTCCCATTTTGGTTGTCCCTTATGGGAAACTTGGAAACCATAAGAGATATTAAAAATCTGATACCCCATCCTCGAGCTCTTTTTGGAGAAAACATTTATGGTAAAAACAGATCATCGCTATCGCGAAGCGTTTCAGAGATACAGGGTGATTCTCGATTTTTTCACTTTTTGAAAAGGCCCTGTAGCTTTGTTGTTATTATAGATACGAGAAAACTAATTGCACATTATAAAGACACTTTTTTCCGTAGAATCCAGTGGCGTAGCCAAAATTTTTTTGAGCTGTCATTTTTGACATATGACCCAAACATGTTTTTTTTTAATAGGGACACCCTATAAATGATTAGGTAATTAAATTGCTTGTTTTTTTCTGATTAAAATAATATATTATAGTAGGTGGTTTAATAAATTTTTTACGTCAAATATTGGAAAACTTATGATTTTAAAGACGCATTGCGGCTTCTATCTGTTTTTAAAATTGTTTTATATTTTTGTTTTAAAAGGAATCTGTCATCCCTTAGCTCAGGAGACATTTCCGTAGAAAAAAAACAAAAAATTAGTTAACAATAACAATAATAAACAAGTTATATTAATTAAACTTAAAAATTAATCAAGTTTTTTTTAATTTTTAATTTTTTAATTTTTATGAATTCTCCATGTCAACTTTACCAATAGAGCAAAAAAAAAACAAAAAAATTAAAGTCCAAAAAAAATTCGAAAAATTTTGGACACACCCTGTATAACTTTGATTTTTATTTTTTCATACAACATTATCATACTAATACAGTACCAAAATTTTTTGCTTCAAATTCATAAATAAGGACGTTATGAATTTTTAAATTTAAACATAAAAATAATTGTTTTTAATTTTTGGGACACACTGTATCATTTATATATATATAATAAAATTCTTCCCTATCATATATATTATTCACCATAATTTCATCCTTATATATTCATAAATAAAATTGTAGAAAATTTTTAAAGTTAAAAATAAAAAAAATCATTTTAATTTTTTGAGACACCCTGTATCATTTTTTTATGTATAATAATATTTCTCATCATTACATTTATCAAATACCAAATTTTCATCCCATTATTTTCATAAATAAAATTGTAGAAAATTTTTAAATTTTAAAATAAAAAAATTATTTTAATTTTTTGAGACACCGTGTATCATTTTATTACGCGTATTAATAATCTTCTACATCATATATATTATTTACCAAAATTTCATACTTATATATTTATAAATAAAGTGGTAGGAAATTTTTAAATTTTAAAATAAAAAAATGCGTCTTTAAAATCATAATTTTTCCAATATTTGACTTAAAAATTTATTAAACCACCTACTATGATATATTATTTTAATCAGAAAAAAACAAGCAATTTAATTACCTAATCATTTATAGGGGTCCCTATTAAAAAAAACATGTTTGGGTCATATGTCAAAAATGACAGCTCAAAAAAATTTTTGGCTACGCCACTGGATTCTACGGAAAAAAGTGTCTTTATAATGTGCAATTAGTTTTCTCGTATCTGTAATAACAACAAAGCTACAGGGCCTTTTCAAAAAGTGAAAAATCGAGAATCACCCTGTATCTCTGAAACGCTTCGCGATAGCGATGATCTGTTTTTACCATAAATGTTTTCTCCAAAAAGAGCTCGAGGATGGGGTATCAGATTTTTAATATCTCTTATGGTTTCCAAGTTTCCCATAAGGGACAACCAAAATGGGACACCCTGTACAGGGTGTCCAGTAACTCTACCGACAATCTTCAAAAGGTAATTTTACAATGAGAAATAATAACAAAACTTTATTTGAACACATGTCGTAAACATCCTAGTTTTTACACTACGTGGTGTTAAACATTTTAAAAATTATATTTATTTGTATAATAACTTGATATCCTAAAAATATTTTCGAAGACCCTTTCATTCATTAGAAGACATTTACGTGAGGGGGTTAAAGAAAGAAATGGTACGCCGCTGCATTTTTTTGAAATGAAAATATATTTTTTGACTCTCGTTTAGTTTTGAATAAATTCGATCTTTTGACTTTTATTTGATTAAACGTATGGTTTTCGCGTAAATATCTACAAATAATTTTTCGGCATCATATCCCCTTTTAATTCTACAGTATACAGGGTGTCCCGTAATTAATTGGACATAGGTTAATGTAGGATACCTGACATGAAAATAAAGCGTTTGAGCTTAATATCGCTTAGCAAAATGTTATTGGTTTTTGTTCTACAGGGTGTTAAAACTAATTTTTACCAAACATTTGAAATGTGATGTGTAAATATCTCAGAATC
Organism: Listronotus bonariensis; assembly: GCA_014170235.1. Classification (NCBI taxonomy): domain Eukaryota; kingdom Metazoa; phylum Arthropoda; class Insecta; order Coleoptera; family Curculionidae; genus Listronotus; species Listronotus bonariensis. The sequence goes on from JACEGR010001151.1 coordinate 163,575, forward strand.
CACTGGACAGATTAAAGTAAAATTTGGTGTACTTTTACTATTTGGGATGACGAACACGAATATAATATCTATTTTGCGATTACCGCTAGATGGCTCCACATACAATAACATTGATTGATTAAAATGGTCATCACTTTTTTGACCTCCCTGTATGCATATTTGCGAGTGGAAATAATAAAACAGCATTTAATTTTAGACAGAAAAGATATACTTCTTTGATCTTCAAAAAGTAGACCGTTTTCAAAATAAACGACTTTTTTATTAGGTTGCGCTGAACACTCTAAAATTTAATTAACAACAATAAAGTTAGAAAAGGCTATTGATTATAATAAATGTTAAAAATGTTCACCATCCACTAGGACACATTGTCTAATTCTTTTATTTAAATTTTGCCTGACTCCAAATAATGATTTTTTTTGGGCCCTGATGATATTGACTCCTTCCATAATCTTTGCCACAATTCCTGACGGTTATTTAATGTCCAATTAATTACGGGTCATCCTGTATAGCCTAGACTTGTTAAAATTACGACTTATCGCGTACGTTGCTTTACTAATTATTATACCTTTATAAAAAAGTTGCAGCACTGATCTATTGAAAAATGTTTCTTTTAAAAGTTAATATTGCTCTAAAAATAAATTTAGAAGCTGACATTAATTACTTTAGAATAAGACAGATAACTATGCCAAGAAATGTTTAGTATTTATATACGCAAAAAACGTATATCGAATAAAAAAAGGCAAGAGATCAAAATGTATTAAAAAAAAGTAAATTTAATTTTCAGAAAAAGCAGTGGCTAATCAGTTTTTCCTAATAAATATGTGCTCTCTAACCCCTCGTTGACGACGACATAGGCAATTTTTGTTCCGTGTATGTTAAAAAATGTCTTTAATGTAAGCATACAAGACGACTCCAAAATTTATTAAAAATATTATATCAATAAAATAAAATCTGGACTAAAAATAATTTCAACCGAGTGCTAATGAACCTTTGTTTATAGATTGAAACCTTTGTATTGTAAGTAACTTAATATTAAATATTTCATTATTTTATTTCTTTTAAAGTAATAATAACTTCTATTATATTGTGTAAGAGCAGAATAGTTCTTTCATAATGGCATAAAAGTTTTAATTTTCTTAAAATGTTAAATAAACTTTTTAATTTTATTCTGGAAAAAAGCCAAATAATATTTTGTTTAAATTTAATCTCCGAGAAAACAAATAAAGCATAAAAAACATTATTATAGGGCTAAACATTTTTATCTGGTTAAGATACCTAATAGGTGTATCTTTTACCAGTTAATTTTTTCAAAAGTAATGTCAAACTCTAAAGTGTCCATCAGACATTTCATTTTTAATTTTTTTTCAGTTTTCTAACAAGCTTATCAGTAAGTTTTTAGGTAAACTGTTTACCAGATTTTTGGTAAACTATTTACCACATTTTTCAGACGCAACCACTGGCCCAGTTCTCGTCTGGCGTCTTATTAAGATTTTATTTTATTGGATTAAAATAATTTCAACCGAGTGCTAATGAACCTTTGTTTATAGATTGAAACCTTTGTAACGTAAGTAACTTAATATTAATATAATATTTCATTATTTTATTTCTTTTAAAGTAATAATAACTTCTATTATATTGTGTAAGAGCAGAATAGTTCTTCATATTGCATAAAAGTTTTAATTTTCTTAAAATGTTAAATAAACTTTTTAATTTTATTCTGGAGAAAAGCCAAATAATATTTTGTTTAAATTTAATCTCCGAGAAAACAAATAAAGCATAAAAAACATTATTATATGGCTAAACATTTTTAATATTCTTTTATCTGGTTAAGATACCTAATAGGTATATCTTTTACCAGTTAATTTTTTCAAAAGTAATGTCAAACTCTAAAGTGTCCATCAGACATTTCATTTTTAAATTTTTTTCAGTTTTCTAACAAGTTTATCAGTAAGTTTTTAGGTAAACTGTTTACCAGATTTTTGGTAAACTATTTACCACATTTTTGAGACGCAACCATTTCTCCTCTGGCGTCTTGTTAAGATTTTATTTTATTGGATTAAAATAATTTCAACCGAGTGCTAATGAACCTTTGTTTATAGATTAAAACCTTTGTATTGTAAGTACCTTATATTAAATATTTCATTATTTTATTTTTTTAAGTAATAATAACTGTATATTCTGGAAAAAAGCCAAATAATATTTTGTTTTACTACGGCAAACTTTGGCCAACAACATTTGTGTGGTCGGGTAGTTCGTCAACATTCGTCTTGATTGGCCCAACTTTTCTCGAGTCCGCTTGCTTACAAATAGTTTGCCCAATATTTCGACAAATAGTTCGGCCACAACTTCGCGCGTGTGGCGGCAGCATAAAATCACACAACCCGGCTTGCTAGTTATTTTGTTGGCACCCGGTATATTTATAATGACTTATTATATATAATAGTGTTACCAATAATTATTTATTTTTATTATGTATTTTTAAATGTTTCGTACCTTTTAGTTGCAACAAAAAAACTTTTAGTTAAAAGTATTAAACTGGCAATGGCAAAAGCTAATGCAAAACCATAATAAAAGAAAAACTGCTCAAACAAAAACATAACATTGTTTTAGTTTTTCCATCTTTTATGCACACAAAAATATTAAATCCATAAACGAAATATGGTAAAAAATTTGGTAAAGCCAAAAAGCCAACTTTTCTGTCTTGGTGCTTTTATTATTTTTTATATTAAGTTTCGTTTCTAAATATACTATTTTTAAAACTATTTCATTCCAAGCACTTTTTTAAAATATGCACTTAAAACTGACGCTGCATAGTTACAAAAACCACATAACTCGGCAATGGTTTGAAGCGTAAAAATTATTGGGTACAAGGTAATAGTAAATTGACGTGTGATAAAATAGAATTGAGCGGATAAAAATAATACTAAAATTGTCACTAAATATTTCCACTGACATATACTTTTTACTTTCATTTTATTCCAGTTAAAAAATGGTACAACATTGTATATTGCTGCAAACCAGAAAAATGGTTTAAGTAACTCAAGGTTTACCGTAATCTGGTACATGATTGGAAAAATAATTTACCACTACCTGTCAATACGGTATAAACTTACCGCTCTGACAATAATTAAATGAGTTATTACTTTATATTACTAATAGGACTAGTTAATTACTTAAAAAAATATGTCGAAACCAGTGTCGGACTGGGGCCCAACGGTCAGAAGGTTTTAATAGCCCTCTTAATATGTCCAGTATTTAATATTTAAGAGTTTTTGCAATTAAAAAATAGCAACACTTCACTTAACAAATATATTATTTCATAAACAGTTTATTATTCAAAAAAATTCCGTCTTTGTAAGTCAAACATAGGGAAAATTTTTATGAAAGATAGAAAATTATTAATGCTTCTTTTTAATAATTACTGTATATTTTTAAAAATATTTTTTAAAATGTAAAAAAAATATTTAAATTGTAATATCCATAAAAAATAAAATATTTTATTGATGCAAAATCGTGAAGGGTATTCCATTTAGAAGAAAGAATTGCATATTTTTTTACTTTTCCCATATTTTACAAGAAATTCAATATAGCCAATCGATGTGTTTTAGCTCGGAGAATTAAAATAAAAATTGTATTAAAAAAACAGTTGCATTAGAAACAAAAGACTTACACCATAAATGTTGTATTGTTTAAATGGAACACCATATTTATTATAATATTTTTAAATTTTATGGTCAATTCTAAGTGTTTTTTTATTAGGGGAACTACATGTTTATCTTTTACTGTTTTTGAATTATTTAAATATCTCAATATGAAATACATGTTATGCAGGTAATTACCTGATTCTTTAAGGTCATTGTTTTCATCTCTTTGAAAATTATTATTGTATACTCTTTTTGCTTCACTGGCATTTTCTTTACACTTGTTATGTAGCGTTACTATCTATAGTTTTTCATCTAACGAATATTTCATTTTAAAAAACTAGTTAAAATCCACCAAAGAGTAAAAATTTTCATGACTGAAGTATTAGGTAATACCTGTATTACCTTTAATGTGGATTGATATATTTAATTAAATAATATTAGTCGAAAATATGACTCTATAAGCGTCGATAACCCAAAAACAGTTAAAGACAGACATATCGTACCTTTAATAACGAATACTTAAAATTGAGTAAAGAATTCAAAAATATAATTATAAATATGGTGTTCCTTTTAAAAATGCACATTGATGGCGTAATTCTTTTGTTTTCCATTCAATTGTTATTTTAATACGATTTTCATATTCCTGGAGCTAAGATACATCGATTGGCTATCTTGAATTTATTGAAAAATATGGGGAAGTAAAAATATGCCATTTTCCTTTAAATGGCATACTCTGTACAAAAATATTATTAACGGTTTTTTTAAATATAAACAGAAAAAATCATTCTTAACACACAGATTATGTATTTTCATTATTTTTAACTAATCAATAATGCCCTAATAATTCTCCCTACTTCCCTATAATACCCCATACTTCCCAATAATTCCCGGAATTCCCCATCCTTCCCCATAATTCCCCGGCTCTTAAAAAATAATTCCCCAGGTGGTTTCCCCCTCGGCTACTGCAGTTTAAGACCATGCATCAACTTTTATGAAGAATATAATTTTATGACCAATTGCGAATCAGTTTTCCCCTTGTTGCACTGGACTAAACTCCTATATGAGTTTTAATTAGGGCACCTTTTCCTTATGACATACCTTTTAGTTTCCACAAGTAAATTACCAGCTAGGAGTACCACACAGGAAATAGTAAACGATAGTATATACAAATAGTAGAAAAAGAACTGCTCAAATATGTATTGAACAATCTGAAATGCTTGTCCCTTCTGTATACAAGTATAATAATTAAATCCATAAATGCAGTATGGTAGAACATTTGGTAAAACCAGAAAAATAACTTTTTTTCTGGCTGAGATCTTAATTTTTCCTATATTCAGTTTTGTTTCTAAGTATACAATTTTAAAAAGAAGTTCAGTCCAGCTGCTTCTTTTTAAATGTGTACTTAGGACAGATTGAAAAAAATTAAATAAAAGGCATATTTCATGGAGTATCTCAAGGCAGTGGGTAAATGGTGCAATTAGAGTACTATAAAATTTAAATTTGGTCATATACAGTAAAGCAGATAAAAACAGCAATAAGATTATAACTGAATATTTTAAAAACAGTACTTTTTTACTTCTATTTTCCTGAAAATAAAAAAAAGGTATAACACTATATACGGCTGCATAGCAAAAAAATGATTGAAACAATTTTAAATTTATAGGAGCAGCGTTTTGAAACATGTTTTAGAAGTGACGTTACCAACCTTTGCCAATACAAACTAAACCATTAAAATTAAAAAGTCGATAACTTGTGGTGTTAAGTTTGTTAATTTATTAGTTGTCTTATAGTCTGGGAGGTGTAAATAAATGTGTTGTATGTTGAATCTAGAATTCGGCGCAAATATTTGCGGCGCAAATTCTACGTTCTACCGACGTTCAATTTTACGTTGTATGTCGTGCGTTCGTGCTCAAAACGTGTGTGATCTTATGCGTTGCATACTATTTTGTTAGTCTGGATTTGTTTATATTTTTCGCCAAGTATTTTATATTTTGTAAAAGATAAATTTAAATAAAGAGGATGTTCTTCTTCTGATACTAAAATATCAAAAACAAAGACTTTTATGGGATCCCAGCGATAAGTGGCATTTTCATAAAAACAAAAAGAATAATGCTTGGGAAGAAATCATAAAATGTGTTAGACGTATTATTTCGAATAAAAATTCAGTTTTTATTAAAGTTTTCGCCTTTACAGTTGTCGTTTTTGAAAGATAATAATTTTTTTAAAAATAAAAATTAGGTTTTATTACCACATTACCTTTACATAATCTTTTAGAAAGTCAATTAAAGCACTGCATACTTCTGGAACTATCAATGATATGCTTTGTTTGGATATTTTAAAAAGATATTGAAGGCTTGTATATGAATCTCCAGTAGCCATAAAACGTAATGTGACAGCTAACCTTTCCTTCACGGATATGGCTTCTCTAAGCGGTGTCCTTTTGATAATTTTGGTCCAATCTTATTTATTAAAATCTCAAAGTCATTTGTAGACATACGCAAAAAATTTTGAAATGCCCAGTACTTTCATCCAAGGATAGCTGATATAATAACTTTACGCCATCAAATTGTTTTTTATTTTGATACAAATGTTTAATCCAATATCGTCTTTTTTTTTTAGCCTCCATTTTTTTTGATAAGTTTTTGCACGACGATAAAAGTAGCGCATTTTCTTTCATCATTAACATTGCATCGGACATAGTCACAGAATGGTTGATTTAGAACAAATTAGAAAGATGGATATCAGTTAACTTCTATAATTTCTAAACAGCAAGTCATAATAACAACATTTGTCAAAAATCATAGCGTTAACGTAAATACGTCCACACTAAGAACAATATTGCGGCGCAAATCTCTTTGATGTTGAAAAAAACCGACAACCGACTGGATAGCGTGCGTTGAATGTCGCAAAAATTTTTGCGTGTGTTTCGTCTGGCTGGCGGTTGTGTTAGCGTTGGCGCCCAGCTGTGACCTGACATTTAGAGCTGTCACTAATATGTCAAAGTGTAGATCTTGGTCATATATTAGTGTTCTAAGTTTCATCAAAATATACCAAACGGTTTCGAAGTTAGAAGGGGAGACGACTGTAAATTTAGCAAGTGTCTGGCAATAAAAAAATATTTTTGGTATACCTAGCTAAATAGAAGAGATTGAAAATTAGGTTTCTTAAAATGTTTTTACAACCATGGATTATTATTACCTGTGCAGGTAGGATCTGGGCAATAAACGCAACCACACTGCCAGCCAGACAGCCAGGGTCCTGAAGAGAAAGGAGAGCAACATACCAAAAAATCAGCGGACCTAATATTTCTTTTTGAAAACGTTGCTATCTCCTATATTATTAGGGCCAGTGGATTGAGACATTATGCAGGGTCAACTACAGGGTGATTTTCAGATTTTTCCTATTTCTACAACTTTTCTTTAACTCGTTTCGAGGCACTCCATTATTTACTTGGTAAAAGCTTCAAGAATGGCCGCCCACAATAACTCATACGTCGATTAGATGGATAACTAGAGAACCAAGTACAGAGTTTAGTTGAAAGACCATAGAAGGGAAGTTTATTAAGAAGTGCGGCATGCCAGACCTGGTCAAAAGCTTTGGATATATCCAGAGTAACGATCTAGGACTGACCTTAAAACTCAAGAGACTGATTCCAGCAGTGTGGTACGACGCAAAAAGATCTGCTGTAGATCTTTTGTGGCAAAATCCATACTGCCTGTCATGCAAAATTTTGCATTTTTGTGTGTTTCTAAATACTTAAGGATTTGTGAATTAATAAAAATTTCCATTACTTTACAAAGAACTGAGAGAATTAAAATTGGTCTATAGTTAGATGGAAGAGATTTGAATAGGTTGAACACGTAACCAGAACTAACCAGCCCAGATAATTTATTGGTGTTAAAAGAAGAAAGGATATGCTTAATGTGTTTCATCTTAAAAATAATATCGGGCATTTTATGAGAAACAGGTGTAATAGCTGGAATTGAATGATTTACGGGAGGGTTAAGGGTTTAATTGGCAGTAAACTGTTTAGCAAATAGTTCTGCCTTTCCTTTAGAGGTAGAAATAATTTTATCTTCCAAAGTTAATGGTGGAAAAGAACTGGTACAAAAATGTCTAATTATGTTTTTCGCAAAGGGCCAGAAAGATTTGCTACCATTTGAGCAAGAAAGAACTTTGTTTTTAATACGATTGTCGAAGGTGCCTTTGGCTTAAGAAATTGTTTTATTGTAATAGTTTCTTGCTTCAATGTTGGCCTGTCGGTTTTCTGGACTAGGATCCTCTAGAAACTTCTTGTGAGCCCAAACTGAGTTCAAGCTTTATCACAGGATTTGGAAAACCAGGGTTTGTTATTGGATTTTTGGGGTTCTTAATGGTGTGTGTAATATAAGTTTTAATACCCATTTGAATTAATTCAGTAAGTTGACTGCAAATTTTAGAAGGATCACAAGAAGAAAAGCAGATAGAATCCCAGGAGTAAGTGGCAAAGAAGTCCCTCAAGCCATCCCAGTCGGATGAGATGTAGGGCTATGTTTAACGCAAAAAAGACGCATTTTAACTTCCAAAGTACCTAAAAATTGATGACAAAATTAAACGCATCAAAAAAAAACATAGAATCCTAATCGAATTTGATACATTTCAATTTCCTACGCAAAGTTGAAATATTGAGATGAGTCTTTTGGCTCAAGACAACAGTATACGCGGTCGCACTTAAAGAAAGTCATGTAAAAGCAACACTTTTCATCACGCCAGTTATTAGTATTTTGCCTTAAAATTATGTTTATTTAAAGTATATTTTGGATATTTTACAGGGTTTATTATTGCCCTAAGTTTGTTGTATTGTATTAAAAATAACAAATGTTTTAATGAGATCGAGAGAGTGAGAGATGAGTTCTCATGTCGTATGTTGTAGAAATACAGTTCTGTTTTTATATTTAAAGGTAACTAAACAAGACGACTGCACAAATTTCATTATCAAAAAAAAGTTTGTATCAAGTTGATTTTCCTATATTTCAATTTCTTGGATTTTTGGTTATGAAGAGTAAACTTCTTTTCTTGTTTAAATTTTTTTCTATTCCTAAGGAGAGTTACTCTCTTACCTTTTAGCAGCTTGAGATAAACTGCCAGTTAAAATTACCAAAGAAGAAATGGCGAAAGACAATATAAATGCATAGTAAAAGAAAAACTGCTCAAATAAGTACTTTACAAGAATCACACTATTATCTTGCTTTTACGCAATTATAAATATTATACCCATAAATGCAGTACGGAAGTAAATTGGGTAGAGCCAAAATAAAAAACTGTTTTGTGACAGTACTTTCAATAGTATGTGTGTTCAGTTTTCTTTCTAAAAAATTAATCTTTGCAAGCAGTTTATTCCATTTCCTTTTCTTAAAATATATATTTAACACAGATTGGAAAAAGTTAGCTAAGGAAAAAACTTCAAGTATGGCTTCAAAAACATGAATTTCCAAAGGTGCATTATGATAACCATAAAATTTCCAAATTGTCAGGTAGACTAAAATTAATGAAATTAATGGTAAAAATAGTACTGAAAATATAAAAAATGGTATTTTTTTAACTTTTATATTATTTGAATTTAAAAAAGGGGTAACACAGTAGATTGAGGCATAATAAAAAAATGGTTTAAGAAATCTAATGTTTATAGGTCTTATAAACTGATCCATTGTTTTTAGACTGATAGTAAAGAAATACACCAAAAATTATAATTATAGTAAGTGATAATACATTATGTAAACTAAGGCAATTAAATTAAAATGTCAATAAACAAATTGTGTTAAGAGTATTAGAACAAGCTTATTTATTTTTTTGTTATACGGGTAATAGACCAAAGCAATTTTAAATACTTATGTAGCTCAGAGCCGTACGGAGGGGAGGCAATGAGGCCAATTGCCCCCCAGAAGTGTGTGAATAGGCTTCTTTGGCGGAAACGGGGCTGTAAATACAGTAATGTTTGCTTTTTGTAGCTGTTTTGCCCCCCTCAAGACACAAAATACAGTGCTTGTCAAAATTTAAGGACATAAGTAAGGCAACATTTACCAAATTTTAGACGAGAAATGACATATATAAATGTTAAACTGACAGCTGGGCGCCATTTTGAAAAGAAAAATTAAATGAAAAGGGGGTTTTGTGGCACATCATTTCAAAGCTTCTAACAAGTTCTTTATAACCCCAGAATATAACAGTGAATACCTTTATCTCCCAAAAAATGGCGGTACTTTAAAAATTACCTGAATACAGATTTGGATAGCTAATATAGTATTTTCTTAAAGGTCTTTTGGATATCTTTTTAGTTGTGATATATAATACAGGGTCGTTTAAAAAATCAATTTTCTTTTGTCCTACCCTGTATAGTACCACATTAGGTGCATCAAACATTATTAAATTCGGAAATGCGGCCATCTAAATGAGGTATTCAGGTAGTTTTTAAAGTGCTTTTTGTAGTAGGTAAAGTTATTGACTTTATATTTTAAAGGTATAAAGTACTCGTCAGGAGCTTTAAAATGATGTGCTACAAGACCCCCATCCCATTTAATTTTCCTTCTCAAATGGCGTCCAGCTGTCAGTTTGACATTTATATTTGTCATTTTCTGTCAAAATTTGGTTTTTGTGGTCTTATTAAAGTACCTAAATTTAGACAAGCACTGTATATGTGAAAAGGTTTTTATAGTTTGTGAAGGGTAAGGACGTTTTTTTTTTAATTGCCCCCTCCCCACCAAAACCCATTTCTGCGTACGGTTCTGATGTAGCAACAAATTTACTTTAATTATAATATTGTAACATATACATATAGTGTTTCAACGGAAGTTGGCGTCTTATGAAAAACTTTTTTAATATTAATTTTAAGAAAAAAGTTGTAATTTATAAAAGCTTACCACGGTCCAGAATCTAAAATAGATCCAGTATATTATATCAAATTGTATTAGTCATCTACCAGGTATGCCCAAAAATTTTTGCGTAAGGCCGTGTTTCCACGGGCCACTTTTTGAAGTTGATATGGGCCACAAAAAGTGGTTGGTGTGTCGCCAGCTTGTAGTTCCGTTTCCAACAATGCTAAAATTTTACTCCTTTTACACGGGAGTTTTGACAACCACCATTAAACTTCTGTCACTGTACTATCGTACCACTTTTTGTGGTCCATATCAACTTCAAAAAGTGGCCCATGGAAACACGGCCTAATAGTAAAGTACCTGTATTTTACTAATATTAAAAATTGTTGTTAGGAAAGTGTAGGATTAAAAATTAAATTACAAGAAAACATTTTTCTTTAATTTTTTTCTTTATTATTAATAAACATTTAAGCTTGTACGTTGGTCCAATACATTTAATAGTTATAAATTTTATAGGACTATTTAAAATATACTTTTTATATTAACTGTAATCAAAATCAGGGCAATGTACAGGGTGTCAAGTTTTAAATTTACACACCCTAAACTTTTTTACTTTTTATCTTAAAAAATAAACATAACTATTTATATTATTTGGTTAAATACGTAGTTTTCGAATTAATAATTCCTTTTTTATTACCTCATATAATACTGGGTACAAACAAAAATATAATTGTTTTAAATAAAACACTTTATAAGGGTATTTCATTAGGGGTGAATAGGTAGCAAATCTGAAAAAGTAATGGTCGTAGAATATTAGGAAAAAAATCCCTTTTAAGGAAATCGACTGTGAGGAACTGCTGGAAATTATTTTTAACGCTAGAGGCGTAACAGCTATAGTCGTGTTTAAAGATACATTTTTCTTGAAAATCGCCCTGTTTAAGTTAGAAAAAATACTATCACGGTATTGCTATCAAAATTCTGCCTCTTTTTAAATTACCACTTTTGTTTGTAGGGCGTAAAATAGGGGCTGTAGGGAAAAAATCGAAATAATGGAAAGTTTTAGGAGTCGGAACATTTTTAATTGAAAATTTCCTTCTTTTTGGGATCTTTTTTCAAAATTCCTTAAATGTCATTATTTTTAAAGTTATTAATAAAAAACCAAACAACTTTATTTATTTTTCTTATTTTGTTAATAACGATCGAAATTTTTTATATGCTGGTAAACCATTTTCAATACGTCATTTCGAATTAAATGGGCTATAGCACATACTTTTAAAAGCTTTATTTTTATTTTTCACGTTTTTAAATTTTTAGAACTTGTGGTGCTTCCTCTACATTGCCAAGAAAACTTAAAAATAAAGATTTTTCGAGTTAGGTAAAATTGACTAAAGAACGGCTGGATATAGGCTAAATAATTTTTTTCCTCCAATAAATGTCGCTAAATTTGTACTAGAGATGAATTAATAAACTTTACTTGACTAGCCAGTCGACACATGTTTATTTATACCTAGAAAAATAAGCAGAAATATTGTATTTTCAAAGCCATCAAAAAATTTACTAAAAACCAGAGGCGCACTTACAGCTTTGCCGCCCGTAGGCTATTTTATTTTCGCCGCCCATTTCCTCATCTTTTTCCGTCTGAACAAATTTTGAAAAAAAAAAAAGAAAAAAAAGGTCCTCACTTCCATTTCTTTCAATTGTAGGAGGTACAAGAATTCCAAATCCAACAAAATTATTCATCAGACATAATCTGCCGCCCCCTAAAAATGCCGCCATAGGCTTCAGCCTACTCAGCCTTTTGGTAAAGGCGCCACTGCTAAAAACTATAAATACGATGTTGCCAAGTATAGACGAGTCTGTGGAGGCTATAAAAACAAAAGTTTCATCCTTGTTTCAGCTATTCTTCCGTGACTACTTAATTTTTAATTCGTGTTTTTATCGCATTCATAACACTCCAAATTTAAAATTTAAAATTAAAAATATTAAGAGGTTAGATGTCATAGTGCCATTGAACTCTAAATGTCATTTTCTATTTAAATAGGTAAAAGTCTACTAGGTGTTCCATTTAAAATAATAAAGTTTAGGTCGTTTCCGGTTGAACGAAAAGTAACATAAAATAACTAAATACGTTAAACAATGTTTATTTGTGTGAAAAACCTGCGTACCAAATTTAATTTTGTTATCTGAAAAAATAAAGAGTTATAGGGATTAACAACCGGTATATATTTTTGCCAAAGTTGAACAAATATAAGTATTTATGGACGGCCTTAATCAAGTTGAAAATTCACTTGGTTTTCGTTACAATTAAATAAAAAGAAACAAAATGTAATAAATAAAAACACAAATAAATTAAAAAACAAAAATCGTTTATGCAAATAAAATAATTTTCGAACTCGTGAGATTAAGATAGGGTGAGTTAATTACATGCTTGACAGTGTATATTCTACTAATCTGACAATTTGAGAATGACGTAATGAAAGTGGAGGGCTACAAACTTGTAAAGAAATCGTCATTTTGATATTCTAGAGCGGGAATTTTTTTCTTATTTTGAAAAAAAATAATTAAAGGATAACAAAAATATATAATCCGATACGATCCGAACGATTTCCACAAGCCGAAATATTAACAGTTATTTTTTGACATATTTAAAATCTATAGTTGCTTTCCCCACCGATAGAAAGGTATACATTTTATAAGTTACTTTTTATGGGCGAAAAAATGTGTTTGTGCGCTTAGATACCACTCATGCCCGAGGTTCGATACGCAGGTGCTAAACAGACTATACGCATTATCGAAAAGAATTTACGACGCCTTGTCTGGGTTTTCCGTTCGGAGTACGGTAGCTAAAGACTGTCACGGTCAGACCGCGTCAAGGGGCACGGTTTATCGTTGTTTGTATTCTGCCATGGCTTTTAAGTGCGCTTGTTCGTCCACGCCCGATTTGTTTACCGCGCGAGGTCGTTAAAATTCGAAAAATTCTTCTTGCCACTGTGGATCTAAATGTAGGATATCTATGGTAAATTCCCATTTTGCATCGTGCTCTTCCCTACTATAATTCTATAAATATGCGTATATTTACCAATAAGCAAATTGCTTAGTTTTTGTTTGTCCAATTTACTTGTTTTTCAGTCATATTTTTTTACCGATCGGTATTAGCGAATTTTCATAAAACCCTTCGCTAACCAGAAGGAAACAATACAATTGGTGGGCCGTCGGCGCCTAGATAATAAACGTTTCTGTTTTAAACTTTCCGAAGGGCGCATATTGCTCTTTTCTTTAGTTTTAATGTATCTTGCCTTGCCATATAAACACATTAGGACAATTTAAGATTTGACCGAATGGATTACCTTGATTTTGTATTAAAAGAGGTTTCGCTTAGCAATAGAATTGCAGTTTTTTTACGAATCAAAATAATCCAATTTAAATAAGGGCGTGACTTTTTAAATGAGCCTAATCTTTATGCAAAAAATCTAAACAGAGCAGTATTTCTCTTTATTGCTGATCAGTGACAAGATTTTATTTTAAAGCTTTATACCAAGTACATACACATTATTAAAAAAGTGAGCAAACTGCACATTTGTCATACACCATATAGTAGTAACTCGACACAAATAAAGAGAAAACGTCTAAGATGTTATGACTAAAAAAATCCGTAAACAAATAATGTATTTAAAGATATTTTTATTAACGTGGAAAGTATGCTTGTTTATTTATTTTATTGCTAATATAGGATAAATATTATTATATTCATAATGGTCTAAGACCTCACCTTAATCTACTCATCGCAAAGCAACAAAGAATGGACCCTGAGGCTAAGGATGAACTCGCCAGCCAGTCCCGCCGCGCCGTTGAAAAACGGTTGACCTCTATTCGAAACAGCTGATTAAGAAACCAGATCGACCAGAATTGTTTCTGCCTACTACATAACCCGTTACATCTTTCGGTAATCAAAATATTACGATTATGTGAGAAGATCGATTGCTGACAGTGGCAATTCTTGAAAATATTGTTATACATGGTGTCTCTAAAAAGTTTGTACAAAATGCTAGTACAAATTTTTTGAGCCAAAATGCAATGATTAAAAATGGGGACAGACTATGCAATTTTTTGTACAATAGGTTGTACAACTCAAGTAGATTCGCCCGTCGACACGATAATCGCATAGTCTGTGACGTTGTTGCTTTACAAGTTGTGCGACTGATTAGGTGTGTTTTTGGTAAAAGTCTATGAACCTTTTTGCACAGATTGGCTGTACTACTGCCAATGCAACCGTTAAAATGATAATCGCATAGTAAGAGGCAGAGTTAGGTAGTATAGTATTCGAATAATCGGTATTCTAAATTGTATTTAGAAATCATTAGGCTGGTATTCGAATAGTATTCGATTACATCTGTGTGTTTGGTATTCGGTATTCGGATGAATACTTTGTTGGTCAGTATTCGGGATTTTGTATTCTGAATACCCTTTTCAAATAATAGTATTAATGCAGGTTTTGGGTAATCGAATACCGGGATTTAAAGTATTCAATTATCGGGTAACCCAGTATTCGAATACCGAAATGTGAATGGTAGTTTTCAAGTACTGGAATTGGAATGTCGAGAATCTCAATATTCGAATAGCAAAATGTAAATGCCAGTATTCAAATAACGTGAATTGAAGTATTGGAATACCGGGATTTGAGGTAACCTAATATCGGAATGTAAATATATGGGATTAGAAGTTACCGCATATCGTAATTTATTAAGTAAGGACTAAAGGTCAAAGCACACTTGGTGCTCAAGTATTGATACGCTCACGGTTCGATCAAATATTTATACGCTTTCTGAAATATTGATCTTGAATGACATTTAAATAGCATGTTAAATATTTGACCGGTCCCTGAGCGTACCGAGACCTGAGCGCCTAGTGTGCTTTGACCATTATTTGTTTTGCTCTTTAAAATAAAAGTACTGACAACAAGGGAATGTTAATCTATCTTTTTTAAAGATATTTTAAAGGAAGGTCCTTTTTTTTGTCTTCAGTATTTATGAATACCCAACCCTGGTATTCATGAAAACTCAGCATTCAAATACTTTTTCCTTGGCATTTTTTAAATCAGTATTCAGTATTCGTATTGGAATACCGAATTTCAGTATTTGACCCAACTCTGGTCTGTGGGCCGTAAAACGCAAACTATCTTAGTCTAAAAGTTAATCATTTTTTCAATAATAAAATGTTCTACAAAATTTGTCATGAACGGGTTCTCTTAAGAATTAATGTTAATATGCTTATGTTCTTTTTTTTTTTAAATGTCGAGAGATCTACCTGCAGTTTTCTTATGTTCCAAATGATATAAGTATTTCGATCCTCGGTATATTATAGCTAGAGTAAAGAATTTCTATTCTCTCATATTTTTTGCATAGAAAAAACAAATATTTAGCAAATATATTTTTAACCTTTCAGTGTATTATTATTATTAATTCTTATACAGGATGTCTCTAACAGGTCAGTACAAAAAACTCCCACAAACATTTTGGGTCAAAATGAAGTTAATCGTTTGGAAGATACTGGGTGTCAACATTTTGCTTTTTTGCCAATTTTAAAATATGTTTTTATTTGTTTTGGTAAAAGAAGGCACACTTAGTAAATATCGCTCAAAGTAACAAGTTTTTGAGATATTTTTAATTAAACGTAATATTTTATAGTTTCTTTTATTGCGTGTCTTCACAATTTATTTAGGCCATCCGGATTTTTCATAAAGGTATCCAATTTTACTAAAAATTCTTCAGTCCCAACAACAATAATCTAACGAAATTTAGTTTAGGTAGAAACTTGATCGTTTGCGGATATAGAGTGTCAAAATAAAAATAAAATAAAATGAAAACTTTGACTGCCTGTATCTTCCAATCAGTTTTTCCCATACGGGATATATCATTAGATTGTTGTATTTTGGCTCAAAGAAGTGGTAGTAATATTGAAGAAACTGCTTGGTGGCCTAGATAAAGTGATAAGGAATACAATGAAAAAATTTGTATCGAATTATGGAATTCCAAGTTTAATTTAAAAAGTGAAATATTGTGTTTTTTTTTTGAAAAAAAAAATCTTTAAAACTTATCGTGCAACTTTCTGACTATGCGTAAGGCGCGCTTCTGGCTGCTCCGGTTGTATTGGCAGTGTCGATCAAGAGGTTTTTTGCCATGAATTTTTCCCCTAAATACAAAAAACTAACATTCTAATCAACAAATCCAAATAGTAATAACAAAAACCAAAACACAACAATTAACTTTTAATGCCTCATAAAGTCCACACGGAACTTGGCTTGCAAAGCCATATCAAACAGTCCACTCTATCTCAAGCGCCTCCATCTGCGCCCCTATGCTCCGGCCAGGCCCTCGTCCAGGCAATGGCTGGTAGTCTTAGTCTAGTCTGCCCCTAGACTAGATTTAGGTGAATATGTAGATGTAACATGTAAAGAATAATAAACGGTCGAGGACCTCGAGCTCGAGGTTTCTCGAAAAAATGGAAATGGGGCAGCGTCGATCACCGGAGTTAAGCAGTGAAGTGCGCGCCCATAACTTGGATGGGTTACCGGGCCGTTGTCGGTTTTGGGCAACGGCACGCGGTGTTCTGCTGGGGGATGAATGAACGGATGGAATAAATGGTGTGTGAATGGGAAGGAGTAGGGGTCAATGTACAATAAGCCTTCAGGCTGCAGTGCACCACCTAGGGGGCGGTCGTCGGACCTAGGTGGGATGACCCCGAAATGGCGAAAAAAATATAAATTGCGCTAGATTGTTTTACTTTGGCCTAAGAAATGTGTGATTTTTACAGATCTTTTATAGTGTCTGGGCCAGTAATAAAATATACTTAATGATAAGAATCGTTTTAAAACATTTTTGACGAGCCTACCACAAATATTTATACCGCTATATATGGAAGCGGCGCTTTAACCCAGCTTGTCAATGTCACTTCTTTTGTCAATTTCCAAACATTCTGCCAAAAATCGTAAGGGTTACAGCCACGAAACCCGCCTATTCTGATACTCTAAACATGTGTTTGAACCTTATGGTTTTATGACTATAATCCCTCCCATTTCTGGCACAACGATTGCATGTAAAACATTGTAGTAAACAGGCAAAAAGGACGCGTTCGCCCAGTGCGACATTGACATTTGACATTGACAGCCTGGGTTAAAGCGCCGCTTATATATGCGGTATGAATATATGGCTTAACTCGTTAAAAGGGACCCCCTTAAAAGGTTTTTAAAGAGTTGTTATTATGAAGTCTATTTTATAACTGGTCCAGGTACTATTAGATATACTCTGGGTATGAATTATTATTATCAATATATCGATAGGTCAGTATGTTGCAAATAGGATTTTTTTTTGAATATTAAGATATTCGAAAAACGTTTTTTTGGTAATCACTTGTATGCTGCAAGATCGCAACCAATGAAGAACTGACAATTATGCAAGCCATAACGGAAAATTAAGATAAAAAATATCTAACTTAACTTACTTAAAAACAAATATAAAAGAAAGTTAGTAAAATATATAAAAGTTTTAAAATAAACCCAAACAGCACAAACATTCCATTAAGCAATCCCCCATATAAGTAAAGCATGCGTCCACACTATTTCTTGACCTTGCTGCAGAGCTGGGCAACACTACCAAACAATGGTTAAGTTGTGGAGCGGACATAAAGCATCGCGAGACCCGTGCTTTACATGGGGGATTGCCCAGTGAAAAGTTTGGAAAGTGTTGTGTAATTTTTGTTTTTAAAGAAAATTCTGATAAACAATGTTGTCAATATTATTTTTGCTTTTCTGATAATTTAAATATTTTTATATTAATACGATCTTATGTTTTTTACGGCCAGATAATTCAAAAAATTATTTGAATAAACACAGTGGCGATGCTAAGACGGGGCCTAAAATATCGCCGGTCCCCCTGAAATATAGTCATTAAAAAAATATTTAATGTATTGTAATATAAGTATTCTTGTACACACGTCATTTTTCTTGGGTTATCAAAAATGTTTTCATGTGTATGGACATCATGGAAAATTCCTGTCTTTTCATTGGCCACCCCTATACCAAAAAGCTGGCGTCGCCAGTGGCTACTTTAAAAACTTACTTAAGAAACTTGGTGGTTAAACTATTAAGTTATAAATTACATAACCCTCTTAATTAAAACCAGCGGGATTATCCTTAGCCTACAATGTGTTAAAACTTAAATGTGCGGCAATATTTATGTTTTGTCTCAGATAAATAAATTATTCAAAATTAAAAATTTTGTTATAGTTAAAAATTTACAGCGTTTCTTCGGAAGTCCTTACCAAATAGGAAACTTTTTAATTATTAAGTATACGAAAAAAGTGCCTCTTCATAGAAAAGTCCTGCTTGATGCGAAAATACATTTCCAAAAAAATGTTAGTTTGTTTGCTGTACAGGGTGGCGTAAAAAACACTTGTTTTTAAATCAAGATACAGGATATTTCCTAACTACGGTACAAAACTTAAAAGAGTGATTTTTATGTCATTTTATAAAAAAATCTTTTATAAACCCATGTCTGGAGTTGCTTTGTTTTTAAGGTACAGAGCGTAAATTATTTAAACAAAAATTGATATTTTATAAATGTCCTAAATGCAAAGCCAGAAAAAAATGTATGACACTAAAAACTTGTATTTTTAGTTTTTTTATGGAAAAACTATGAAAACTACATAAAAATCCAGTGGCGTACATTTTCCTCTTAATAATAGTGGCAGTTGTGCCCACTGAGACGCTACTGGACCCAATAAAGTCAAGCTAGTTAGAGCTTTCCAAGCGCTTTATTACATCAAACAAACGTACAAAATTTTAACCAAATTGGTTAAAGGGTATTAAAGATATTAATAAAATATCCACTATTTTTTAAACCTTAACGACCTGTATTTCAAAAACGAAGCAACTCCGGACATATGTTTATTGAAATTTTTCTTCATAAAATGACATTAGAAATTAACCTTTTGTTTTGTACCGTAGTTAGAAAATATCCTGTATAATAATTTGAAAACAAGTCTTTTTAAGCCACCCTGTACATCCAACACACAAGCATTTCTGTGGAAATTATTTTCTCATTAAGCAGAACTTTTTATAAAGAGACACTTCTTTTCGTAAAGTTAATAATTAAAAAGTTTCCCATTTGGTAAGAACTTCCAAAGAAGTATTATTTAGAAATTTATAAAATACTCAAACTGTTAATGTGCACATTTTTGTTCCTTACCTACATGATTGATGATGATAATGTTCTATTTTCATTTCAGAATGAGAGATAGGGAAAGAGACCTGTGGACACTTGGACCGGGAAAGTTCTCAAGTTACTCGGAATATTTTGAAAATGATTTTCATTCTTTGTCAATTCAAGCTATAGACGACTTTACACTTGAAAAGGGTAAGTTGATATCCTTCCCGTATACTTATTAACCTATACATATTTTATTATGTCCAGATTTCCAAAACTATAAGAGATATACATAATAAATGTGGTATTTTTTCAAAGGTTTTTAAGATAACATTTTTATGGTAATATGATATAACAAGTGTTTGATTTAAAAAATGCAAATTTACTACCAATTTAAAATGAACACAGCATATTTGTCAATATTCCTAAAATTTCATCTTTTATCTTTAAAAATGTGTAATATAAGCTATGGTTATTTTTAAAAATAAAACATTTATTGACCTTCTCTGCATGGATTAAAAACATTTTTTACAATTAAAATTTGCTACATTTAATGTTATATTCGGCAACAAAAGTAGGTATAGGGCAATTATTTTTGCAGGACGATAAATGCCTTCTTTTGGAAATAACAATAGCTCATGTTACATACTTTAAAGGGTAATGATGAATTTTTAAGAGTATTGACAAATATACTGGGTGTTCCATTGAATATAACAGTTCCTTTTAATCAAAAAAAAAAGACTTTTTTTTATTATGAATTATTCAAAAACCTTTAATATCTTAAAATCCTTACATATTTGGTATAGGAATTGCTGAAGTTACTTACCTTATTTTTATTCGTAAAATCTAAAAATGGCTCAATAAAATCCTCCATTAAAAAAATTGAGATTTTGCATTAAAAATATTGAGATTTTGGCCACGCTACTAATTGCACTTTAAATACCCTTTATGATATTTAGTGAATTTTCTGCTAGGGATTTTTTTCTGTTGTTCTAAGTATTTTAAAACATTTAGCTAAGGATTAATAATAATTAATTTGTTTTCGTTTTTATATAACACACGGACACGAGTGTAAAATAAAATAGCGTACTATATGCGAAATTCTATGCTGAATCTAATTCTGTAAACAAGAAAAGGGGTGACAATTAAAAAATAAACAGATTTTTAGCAATAACTTTGTTTTCGACACTTTGTATACATTAAAATATTTTTAGCACGTGCACGTTTAAAAACCTTACAACTTTTCTATAAAACTTTTGCCATATCTCTTTAAACAACAGAAATATTGGACTTTTTCGTACAATTGGGCCACCCTGTATATTGTTTATGTAATTTGAATTACGACTTTTAGAACGGTTTAAGAGCGTTTTATTTAAATTGGCATTTTTTCTAATGCCCATTCAAGTGCTCATGTAAACAATTCATTGGTATGCTATAGAGGGTTATTTTTAAGTTAATTATAATTTTTTAACACTGTTTAGAATACAGAAAATAAGATAATTTATCAGATAAAATTATGTCCGAAAATGCTTCGTTTCCATGATACAGGGTGGTAAAGCTTTAATAAGTAAATGTCTTTTTGCCATAAGTTTTCTACTACTCTATTATATTTTTTGCTGTAAAAGATTTTAAAAATTATACCATTGACGTTCGAACAAGATTTGTAATGAATTTTTTATGCTATAA
The DNA here is from genome assembly GCA_014170235.1 of Listronotus bonariensis. NCBI lineage: Eukaryota > Metazoa > Arthropoda > Insecta > Coleoptera > Curculionidae > Listronotus > Listronotus bonariensis. The sequence continues at coordinate 184,956 of JACEGR010001151.1, forward strand.
TTTTTGCTGAAAGATGTTTCAAAAAATAATAATGTTTTTTAAAAGCATAATTTTTTAAGTTACTTTCAAAAAAATGGCATAACTTTTGAGATACAGGGTGGTAAAATTTAAAAAAGTTTTCAAAATAGCTCCTGACTTTACGTCCCCAGGGTTTATCATCCTGTTATAAAACACCCTGTACGACATAATGTTGAACCATAGGGAGAACTTTGTTATTTCTTATTTCCCAAAAATTGTATTCCTAAGAAAATCTCAGCATATGCCTAAACTTACAAAACACTGATCAAAGTTTGAATAGATCCTACCGTAAACACGGTAAAATGCCAATTTACAAATTTAGCATATGAGAAAAACGCCTTTATTTTTAAACTTGGAACAAAACAATATTTGAAAACCTTGTTTAAAATTTAAAGTTATGCCCAAGTTTAAAAAAGAACCTCCTGTTTAAAAATCAAAATAATACATACTTTTCCAATTTACTCCGTATAAAGCGATCGAACTATAGGGATTATTTACGCTAGTGCAGGTTATTTTCATACAATTTTTAATTATCTGTAATTTTTTTAAAGCATTTTAATACATTAAAGTTATTTGGAAGCATTACAGGTAAATGTGTGTGTTTTTTTAACTTGCCTTTACGGATTTTTTAATTTATTCCCATGTATTTTTGTTACCATCTTTAAAAATAAATTAGGATTAATTTTAACACAGAACAAAACCATAAAAATAAATTTAAAAATTTAAAGAGTAAAGAAATTTTCTATAAGATGAAAACGTAGTAAAGCAATAATTTAAAGAAACTTTTAATTTTTAGCCTAATTGAAACAAAAAGAAGTTTCCATTTAGTACGTTGAATGCTTTTAAATAACTTAAATATGTTTAAATGCTTTAAAAATAAGATATGTAATAATTTTACAAAAATAGGGTAAATATTCCCTAGTTCGATCTAATCGCTAAACAGAGTAAGTTGGAAAAGTATGATGTTTTATTTTCGATTTTCAGGCAAGAGGTTCTTTTATTAAACTTGCCCATAACTTTTAATTCTAAACAAGTTTTTTAAATAATGTTTTGTTCAAAGTTTAAAGATAAAGGTGATTTTCTCTTATGCTAAGTTTGTAAATTTGCATCTGCCTCGTATACGGTAGGATCTATTCAAACTTTGATCAGTGTTTTGTAAGTTTGGGCATAAGCAGATATTTTTATTAGGAATATTTTTTTAAGAAAAAAATAAAAAAATTATCTATATGATTCAACAATTATGTAGGTCATTTTTACTAGAGCTGATGAATATATTTTGTTTAAAATCATCTAAAGAGCTGTCTTATAAATTTTGACAGGTTATAAAAATACTTAAAGTGTCTTTTTAAACCACCTTCATGTGCTACCATCTCTAAGTCCATCACTACTTGGGCAGCTGACGCTTGCAGCTCGCAAATATGAGGAGAAAACTGTAATTTATAGACGTTTCAGTCGGTATAAAATGACTTT